>SSNS01000092.1:888480-941492 GCA_006937985.1 Aphyosemion australe
ATGTATTAAATATGAAAATCATATCCCGTTATCATCTGTCTCCAGCTTTCAGCCCGGTAAGCTTTCCTTAATGAATGCTGCAGCCTGAGGGACATGCACACTGCCAGCCAATGGCTTGTATGCATAATGGAGTGACGGTACCATTTTGCTCATTACAATATCGACAGGCTGAGGGGGGCGGGGGGGATTGCACACAGTTACAAGTGACTGCTCTAGACAGCATGCTCCAAGTGATTATGAGATGTCTTAGACGTTTCATCTAAAAGAGCTTTAACTGCTTTAAGTGAAGGGAGAAAGCAGCTCTGGGCTTGAACTACACTGCCTGTACAGATTCAGCAGCTAGGATTAGACACCTGTGCTATTACAGATACACAGTTTAAATGTAGACTCCTCTACAGATTTACCAGGCATTATGTCCACTTTCTTTTGTTGCTCTAAAAACAGAAAACATAGCTTGAAAGAGCTGGAATTTGCATAAACCTTGTAAACATTTCAAAATAGAAGGATCCAGCAAAGTGCACGAATCACTGTAGTTACAAGCAGGGATGCACGATATTTCGACGTCTGTAATTTTTAACATATCAGTATCGGCCTGATTAGCAAAACTGGGCCGATTAACGATTTCCATCTACTAGCATTTGTGTTTATGTTTTGGGGTAGGAACGGGGTGGTGATGAGTTAATTCTTTGGTCATCTGACAGTGATGGTAAACACCTGTGTACACACACACACACACACACACACACACACACACGCACACCACACACACACACACACATACCATCAGTCCCATTTCTAAAAACAATTATGGTTTAGGTATTAATATCACCATTTCTGCTTCCATCTTCTTGTTTTCTTCTTGTAAATTAGAAATCCTTTTTAAAAATTTAGCCTGTAATAAAGAAAAAAATAAAGAAAAATGAGAAATTCTTTTGAATTAGCACATCTGAATAGAACGTATATGCAATACCTAAACTAAAGTAGGGATTATATGTTGACCAATATTGATTTTTCTATTGCCGATACCGATGCCAATATGTAGGAGACATGGTCAGCCGATGGCTGATATGAACTACCGATTTTTATGGGCTGATTTCATGGTCGATATCTAGACAGTTTCTATCTTTTTTTCATGCTAAAATGTCACTAATAACTAATATCAGTTGATGCACAAAATTTCAGAAGCTGAATCAGTGTTTGAACTTTGAATTTAACTGGTAAATCTTAACTTTGTGCACTGCTCAGTGTTAAAGTCAGACACCAATAAAGCTAATTTAGAGTATTTATTATGCAGATGTTATTAATGAACGTAAAAATACATTTAAATTAAATTCTGCCACAACACACTGATTCAGGTTCAGAAATGTTGCGCAACCAGTTTTTATTAGTGACATTTTAGCAGTCAAATAAGGCAGAAAATATCTAGGTATCGACCATGAAAATAGGCCAAAGAAATCGGCAGCACACATCAGCCATCGGCTGACTGTGAGCTCTACATATTGGCATCGGTAATGACAATCGAAAAACCACATCAGTCCATTTCTAAACTAAAGAAATGAAAACCTTTGTGACAATCACCAAAGACTGTCACGGGTGTGTATGTCCTATCTAGCCTCCAACACTCTCTATAATGTTTATCAATAAAAACAAGACTTCTTGGTCTTTAAAGGTCCAACCAGGACTTTTTTTGTTGGTTTAAAAATGAAAGAAACTAAAGAAAAGTGAACACATAGTGTCTAGTTATGCTCAGAAATTCATAAAACTGATACCAAACAGAACAATCAAAATAGAAGCAAACATTTAGGACTAAAAGCGTGGAGAGGAAATAAACCAACTGCTTGAGGGGAGAGAATGACTAAACCTCTGGAGCACTTCAGAGTCTCTATATTGGGTAATTAACTCAGTGAGTCATAATTAGCCAATTTTGTTAATTTGATATTAAGCTGTCAAGCGCCGTCATTGAGTTTAAAGTGATAATCTGACTGGCTCATTGTTCTGTCCCTTGTTCATTTGCTTGTGGTGGTGATAAATTGCACCGTCTGAGTGTTTACTACTTCACATCAAGCCTTTGTGAGCTAATGAAATGGCCTGTTTACGTCTATTTTATCTGTAAATATTAATTCACAGAGCAGCCATGGAGTAATAAAATGTTTGACTTGTTCGTTTTGTTGTATCATATAGTTAGAAGCGCTCTTTAAAAAAATACTATTCAAAACAATGATTTTTAAAAATTTAGGTCACAGAACTGATAAAATTGTACGAATGTGTGTTTTACCTTTTGTTTTTGCAGGGGCCTGAGGTCAGGATGATATTCCTTCATGCTAATTTCCATCCTCTCCACATCCCTCAGAAGCTCGAGGTTTCTCGTTTTTGCTCGTGCTTCCCTGTCACAGATTTCTTTGAGATAGCTGTGCAGTTTGGAACGCTTTATCTGCAAGCTGAAAGCAGCGGAGAACCATTATTCAAGAGAAATATTATCTGGGAACATTGTCAAAAAAATAAGAGCTAGGCTTTGCACAAGAAGAGGTTAAGCACAATGTGATTTAAATTTAAATCTTGTTCACAGCCTCCCTATCAACACAAGCTTTTTGACCTGGAATACAAATAACTATGATAGCAGGTTTACAGTTTTAACAAAAATGCCCTCTTGTGCCTTGAACCAAATAGAAAAAAATACACCTGCTGAATAAAACATCAAAGTTCTTCCTTTATAATTTATTTTCAAAAAGCCACTTTCTTTAATCCTCTAAAGAGGTCTTGATCAATAGTTCATCTGCCTTTCTGGGAGTGTTCCAAAGTTTTTCTTTTCATTAATTCTCTTCCCCAGTCCTTGCACCTGATCATGATAGTATTGTGCACCGTGTGTACTTAAATGATTGAAAGAAATTAGACAAGTGGTGGATAAAAGAAGACGTGTCAGACCTTTAAAGAGATTACAGCAGAGGAACAAGTCATG
The DNA here is from genome assembly GCA_006937985.1 of Aphyosemion australe. Classification (NCBI taxonomy): domain Eukaryota; kingdom Metazoa; phylum Chordata; class Actinopteri; order Cyprinodontiformes; family Nothobranchiidae; genus Aphyosemion; species Aphyosemion australe. The sequence continues at coordinate 891,437 of SSNS01000092.1, forward strand.
TTTTTTAGAAACAAGAAAAGATCTGACACAGGATCTGACAGATGCATCATCATTAACAACTTTTCAGCTTACAATGTTTTGGGACTCACCTTGTCACATCTAAAATAATATTATATGTCTGTCAAACTGGTTTATCAAAAAAAATGTAGAATCAGTTAGAGAAACTGAAAAAAGTCTCTGTAGCATGCTGATTGTATCATAATTCTGAAAGATCTGATTTAAATATATTATTTATGGTCTCCTGCATTTAAAATAATTCATTTTATGAGTTTCATAGCTTGACCTATATAGAAAATACTAACACCTTCTTATCATTCATATTCCGTAGTGCAGTATTCAGTATAACTTACATTCTTGTATCTGATCTGGAGTAAGCAAACAGTTCCCTCTCCAGCTCCAGCCTCCGTTTCTCTCTGCACACAAACAGGTAACAGATACCCACTGATTAGCAGCCAAGTAGGCTAATTAGCATAGCTAGCGGTGCTCGTTGACAAATATAGTAGCCGCTTGATAAAAAGGAATAATTAAAAAACCCAAACGTCAAACGAACAAACAAATATTCATCCACGAAGGTCAGCTCTGCTCTCCTGAAGTTTTCCGAAGAAAACTGAGCGAAAATCGCTGCTGTTAGCTTGAGGTAACCTGGATAAAGCTAGCGAGGTGCTCGCCGAACTCAAGCCGCAGACGGACGCCACGAGGCGGTATACGCGACAACTCGAGCCCGCGGTTGATGAAGGCCGGACCACCTCGTGATAAAAACAGCGAAAACCTTACTTTTCATACATGCTTTGCTGGATTGCTGCAATCTTTTCATAATACCGGTCTGCCAACGGGTCTGCCATTGCTCCCCTTGCTTGGGCGCTTCTGCAGAGCACACACGGACAAGGAGCGGATGAGCAGGAGGAGGGGGATGAGAGGCTGCGTGTTTACATTGGTTACCATGGTAACTGCTTCCCAGAGCATCACTGCTGGTAAACACAAGGAGCACATGGGGAAAAATGAGACGTAATTGTCCATGTAAAACAACATTTTATTGAGTTTTCTTTACAAAAATGTTATCATTTTACACAATCGGTGTATTTGTTGAACAATTCATAAATCTTTATTTTAACAGTGTAAAGTTTTATTAAAGTGCTTACAATGTCTTTTCTGACTAACAGAGGTGGTATCTTGAATTTTTTTTTCTCAGTGCCATTTATCAGATTGTTTTTGTCTTTCGACTGATAAGCATCCCCTTTTTCTGAGATTGATGTCTCATTTAGGCAGATGACTGCCTATCATCCCCAGAAGTCATCTTGCATAATCAAAGTTCATCGCTGACAGCTTTTAAAATGTCATGTTTTACCTTCAGTTCATGTTCTAAAAACCACAACACCGTATACATCCTCGCTGAGATTCTGAAATTGACAGCCCCTCCCAGTGCACATCCTAATCAACCAATTTCCACAATTCCAGGCCTGTCAAATTGCTGTTTAGCGGCTGAACTGGGGAGTTTTGTTGTCCTTTTCTAATGCTAATCTTCTCCATTCAACATCTCTGCATGAGGCTATTTGTTGTGAAATAAATCCCCTTGTTTGCCTCCAGCATGTATAATTGATATTGTTGCCAGGCTTTTTGTTTGTGCTACAGAGAGCTGAAAGGCAGTACTTTGGAGGAGATGAAGAAAATGAGACTTGCAGCACCGCTGTTCCAGCTGAGCTCAGCCAAGGTTGTTGCCTGTGATCACGTTTTGTTTGATGTCATACAATGCACGTATGATTATTGCCCATCATATTTTGAACGATTGTTTGTTGTATACACATATTTTCCTCATTTTACTGTCTCCGTTAAACAGAACCATGAATGAGACAGAAAAGGCACAGACTGAACTTTGAATGCAGAATGTGCTGGTGAGTAAAACTTCTGTCATAAACTTCAAATTTAACCAAACAATTTATCAACTACAATAAAATTCCTCCTAATTAGAAAAGAACAAAGCCTAAACTCTGCAAAACCATAAACTATTTCTAAGTTTTATCATTATAGAATAAAATAAATTAATAATAGCTGCATATATTTAACCATTTGTCATTTTTAGCAGGGTCTTTACAATGCTTTTGTCACTTTGCAACCCCTCTGACAACATAGGTCTATAGGCATTGATGTTCCCTAACAGAGGTCACAATTTGCATGAGAATTAACAGCTAGTAAATTAAATTGATATTCAGTGCACATCTCCATTGAATCTTTGTTCCCCTGCTTGGCAGAGCTCATGTTCAGCCCCTAGCTAGTCAGAAACATCTGTGCAGTTAATAATTTGATAAACAGCTTACACAAATGCTAAATTATCTTCTCCATCCCCTCCCCTTTCCTCCATCCCCTTGTGCGAGACTTGGAACAGTTGGCCCACCTCTCTGTGCTGATGGATTTATCTGTCTTTTGTGGCTGTCCCTCCAAAGCTCTGGTTTTCATGGCCTGAAACCGAAGCGTTTGAGGCTACCGCAGAAAGATCAGTCCTCGTGAAGAAAAAGCCATTGTTGAACAATTAAAATTGAACTTGATGTGATTTTTTTTTTCATTATCATCCATTCATAGTTTTGTCTGGTTAACATTTGCGAAAACCGTTAAAGAACTGCGACATTTATCAACACATTTTAACATTTACAATGCCATTGTACACCCTATTCAGCCCATTGAATTCCCAGGTGACTCAATGTGAAACTGCAAATTGAGGTCTGACACATTTTTTTCCCCAGAGAGCGTTTCATATCAGAGTGTAAAAGCTGTCAAGTTCAGCGTGTTAAACCAGTGGTCACTTGTTTCTGTAATTGACTGATAACATGAGTAAGAAAGATTTTGCAGGGCTTTTATGATTGTTTCAAAAAGTATGCACTCGTCAGAGTTACAGTTGGGTTTTCACAGACTTTTATTAAACATAATTAACGTTTTCTATTCACAACCAACTTTAAAACAGATAAGATAAACCTCCGTGAAATCCTGTTGGTGCACATGTGACTGCATATGGCATATTTGCGAGAGAATTTGTGTCTATGAGGAGGCAGCAATTAGCTAAGTGCTAACAAGTGGATGAAAAGCTGCTGCAAATCCCTTTTGTAATGTTCTGAAAAAGAAAGCTGACCAATTAGAATGGAACTGAGTGGAACTAGTTTCCGATGCTTGCCTTTTTGGTTGCAACTTGAGAGGGAAAATTGAACACTGAGAGGGCGTGCACAGCCGTGGTAAGACAAACAGCCACCAGTGTTATTTTGGAGGAAAAAAGACAAAGATCCATCCCAATGTTGCACTTGTTGTTTATTGGAATAAACATCAGGGAAGTCTCGAGTGCTGTCTGAGAGCACAATGCCTCTCTGTGGTTTGAACAAAGACTCCCCAGGTCCAGGGACAGTGGCTTGTTGTCTCGTGATGCAGAGTGAACTCATTCTCTAGTTTGCAAGCCATGGGTTTGGTTGACAGATGATAAGATTCACATGGGCTGTTTGTGTTGTTTGCTTCTGTACAGGGCCTTGTTTGGATCCTCGAATTGTTAAGATTGAGTTTATGAATATTTAAACACCATACATACTTTTAATTATCACTATTATATACACGCATGCTGTAAAGGGAATAGGATGACCTTTGCATTTATCTAATTCTTGTTTACAAATCAGTTCACAATCTGGATTGAAGTTTCTGTCTTATAATTTCTAAATATGACTTTTTCATCAAGATTAGGGAAAATGTATTTATAGAACAATCTTTTATCTCATTAATTTCAAAAGTTGCTGCAAATTCCCATCAGACAAAATTTACGTCACTCAGACGTCACAACAAGGCAAACCATGAGTTGTGCTTTATTAAGCCTGTTTCCACTATCGGAACGTTCGGGTAGTTTTACTGGACCTTCACGAGCATGCACATGGCTCCATTTCACCGGGTTGGCCCAACAGGACCACTTTCCTGAACTGGGGTAGAGTCGCTGGGCGGGACTTGTGGTTAACTCCTGCTGATTGGTTATAACTTTGTAGGAAATGATATCGGTAGACATCGCCAAGCAACCGCCATTTGTAAAACTGGAAGAGTTGCTGGTGAAGAAGAATGAAAGGAAAAGAAAATAAGCAGAGTTGCTTTAAAATCACAGTTTCTAAACTCCAAAAGCAGAGAAATGCAGTGGAAATCTCACAATGTTGTCGTTTTTCCCACAGAGCACATTAAAAACAAAGGTTCTTCTGGTCATTGAACGCCACTTTTTACGTCACACAGCTGCTCTCCCCGTTCCCCGAATGGATTAAATTACAACGTACTCTGATGGAATAAAACTTTTTATGTTATTGTGTCCATGGCTGCTTCTTGGTGCTGATCAATGATGTCACTCACTACCAAAATGGTCAAGATATGCTGATGTTTTAGCAAAGTCCTGAAAGGGACGATTTTGGAAACACAACAGCGTAGAGGACTGAGCCGTCATATCTCCCAGTCACCTTTCCCCTTTCCCAGAAATTTCCCAGAACTCCGGCTAACGTTGCTGTTAGGATCTGGATCTGCTCAGGCTGAAATGAGAAATAAAAATGAAATAAACGAGCACCTCTTCCTACACCCAAAGTGCCAATCTGGTTCTGGATGGCCCATTTGACCTCAACCTCCAGGAGAGGCCCGAAAGACACACGTTACATCCCCTATGAAGCATTAAGGAATACCTTATTTGTTTGCGTGAGGAGCATCCTATCCCATCTGTTCTGTGGGTCACACTCAGTTGACTCTGTTATTGGAAGTCATTGCTCTTATATGGATGTAGCCTTTCAGGTCAAATTATCCCTCAGCTTGGGCTGAAATTGGTGAATAGCAGGGTGCAAGGATCAACTCAAGCCCAGGCCTGGTCTTCGACATTAAGCTATCACAGCGTTGTAAGGTGAGCTCCAGTAATGAACCCTGTCACTGCCACCACTGCACCAATATCCCCACAACGCAGCATGCATATTGATTGCAAATTGTGAGTGAGAGAACATGTGTGCATGTAATGTATTTGTGCATGCTCACGCAAGCTCACCTTTTTCCTAGCAAGAAGCAAGGGAATCGTCTTACTCTCCTGCTGATTAGAAAGCTCATGCATAGGAAATCACGGCAGAGCCACAGCTCCCCATCTGCCCGCGGTGCAGGTGAAAACAATTTACACATCACCAGGCTAATGGATACATTCATAGGGAGCACAGAGAGGGAAAGAGGGATTGAGCAGGAGAGGGAGAGAATAACAGAGAGCGAAAAAGAGTCGGGTTATAATGGGCCCAGGCCAAGGCGGGCCAGTGGCCCTGCTCATTCGGCCAAGCCAGATAGCAGCCTATCAGATAACACATAATCACCAAGGTCAGGGACTAATGAATGCGGTCGTGGCCCACCAGAACAAGCTTTTGCCCGCACTAAAGACACTTGTAAACAATTCGACTGGGTGAAACATGGCAATAATATGTTGATTCAGCAGGTAATGAGGTTCTCCCTGAATCAATACCCTCTGCTAACCTCTCTCCCCGTTGGGCCAGTGAAGAGCAGCCAGCCAGCTTGGTTAGCGCACACCTATGCCGATGACCTTTCCACGGCAGTAAGGACACGAGGCAGTCTGAAGAGGACTATTCTCGTATTGCACAAGGCGCTGAGTGTCAGAACTTTCATTCGCAGCAAGCAAATGAACAGGCAGGCGCTGCATGCTAATGAGCGGCAGGCTATTTTCCACCTTTTTTATCTGCACATTATGCTCTTGACTTTGGAGAAGGTGGGAATTAGGTTGGACCTCAGTGTCAGGCTGCCTGATGGCTCCGCTCAGGAAAAAAACTGGTAATTGAAGCCGATGGCTGCCGCGGAGGAGGTCTGAATTTGGAAATAAACAGTTTCAAGCACTGCACGTCATTTCTAGAGAGATGACAGGGGGAATGGAAATGAGCTGTCTGGATCTAATATGCTTTCGCAGCAGGGAAAAAAAAGGGGGCCATCTTTTCAGATAACAATTCCACTCATTAGGACTTCAGTGCCACAGTAATGACAAGTGAGCAAGTTGCTAAATTCAGAGAGGACAATTAGAAGATGCTGGCACGGAGACAAACCGAGTAAACAAGGCTCTGACTTGTTCTCTGGCTCCATATTGTGAGATACGTCTAGTTTTTAAACAGAGTTAAATAGAAATGGTTGAGTGATTATTTCAGAGCGGCATCTTGTTTTTATGGCTTGTTCATTAATATAATAAACAAGGTAATTCCTGTCTCTTTGATATTTTCTATTCTAATGATGTGCTTAAAAGGGAAACTTGAGTATTAAAACGTTTTTGCATCCATTGCAGATTGATTTGCAAGCTAAATTAGCAGCTTTATTTAAAAAGAGGCTAAACACAATGCTCAGATCATTTTTTTTTGTTGTGCAGTTGATGCAGAGATAGAAATAATTGTGCATTTTACTTCTTCATGCAGCTCCCAAAGCTCTCATTCATAAAATAACATCTGTTTTGATCACACCATTATGCCTCCATGCTTTGTTTGTGCCGATATCTTCAGCTGGAGAAGTGATCCAGCAGATGCCGAACTGTGAAGAAGTTTGTGGAAGGAGCGACGGTAGCTGGTAAACAAACTGTGTGGAGATTTGGTGTCTTGAACAAATCGCTTTCTCCAAGTGCAGTCCCTCTGCAGCTTTGGCAGATGTGGCCTGTTTACCTTCTTCTCACTTGGCCTCAATCCACTGCCCCCCCCATGTGGCTCACACCAGTGTCTTAGGCTTTGCGATGTTCCAGTGTTGCACAAAGACGTGTGAACGCTGCACCGTTCTCACTCAGGACCCACTACTTCTCCCTATTTCAATTTCCGAGGGATTACCAGTTACCATACAGCTATGTAACGTTCCTCTGCTTACCTCTTCCTTCTCCTTGTTGCTCAAACAAAAAGGCATGGGCCCTAAAATGTAACTTGTGGATATTTCAAGCATGATTTGAATCAAGTCTTTCAACATGGCCGCCTGATTGAGTTCTCTCCCTGCATCAGAAGGAAGAATTTGTTTATATACCTTCAGATTACAGCCCCGATGCTAATCTCTGATGCTTTTTAGTGTGGCATTAGCGTGGTGTGTAAAAAAGAAAAGAAACTGAAGAATTAAAAAAAAGAAGCCTTCCATGGACGCAGCATGCAACCTTGATGTAGCGAACGAGACCACAGGGGTTTCTTAGACTCCGATAGCCTACACGCTCATGAATAAAACAAGGGGTTTAGGGGGCTTCCTGTGCAGCTAATTCACAATGCCGAGTTTCCAATCTGTTTTTATGGTACTTGGGCAGAACAATTTCTCTTCCCCTGCTTCAGGGCTGCATACAGCACAGAGAGCAGATTTTCAGGAGCTCGCACAGGGATAGTAATTTACCATAATCAGTCATTGTGCACTAGTGAGTTTGTACAAGATGAGACGCATGATTCTCTGTGGTGTTTCTTCAATTTTATGCAAATAAACAAAAGCAGCACTCTTTTAGAGTTTGGCCTTTGTTTCTGACAGAAGCGTCTGCAGGAATTTAAGTGCTTTTAGCTATTAATGCATTTATTTTCTAACAGAGCATTTGTTTTTTATTGACACAACGTAACTAAAACCAAACCTTTTGCTGAAATAACACGTTGCTGTCTCTTGCTGCAATTAGCAGATCTCTTCTTGGTGAGTCCTGTTTGCAGACTCATTAACAGGCCCCGCTGGTTTCTCCTTCAGTGAGAGGAAGTTAAACAAAGCGCCACTCACACACAGCCTCTCTGCGGTGACAACAGGCTCCAGACCCATCGCCAAACGCTGAGAAGTGAAGGGTCTGAGAAAACAAACCTCTGTGACACCCTTCACTCTTTCTTTCTGCTTGAACGCACCCTGTCAATGTCCAAACCGATCACTTGTGCTCTGAGCAGCAGTAATAACCGCGGAAACAAACCACTGAGCAATAAAGCTACACACCTCTTCATCTCCAATCAGCCATCTTCCTCCTGGAAAACCTCATCACATCCATCTTGTTGGTAGCGACAAACAATAAAGTTTCTTTTTGAAACACTACGAAGATATGCAGAAGAGGATGAAAACACAGAATCAAATGTATATATTGATTTATTTTGTGCACACACATAGAGTACACACAAATCCAAGAGGCAAAGGGGACCTAATTAAATGCAGACAGTGATTGTGTGGACGGGTGTACAGTGGAGCGCGGCCTCAAGCTGCCACAGCAACAGTTCATCTCGGCCAATTAGATGATACATCAAAGCCGGGGCGGCCATAAAGCAGTGGGTTCAGAGATGATATTGTTGTGTGCGGGATCACCAATCAGTGGTGTCCCCTGCTGGGCTGCACCGCGGCTGAAGCTGCAGAGAGAGTCACCTGACTACAGATAGTGCAGCCGAGGCCTCCCTGCCTGCTGTGTGATCTTCTCCTAATGCAGAGCCACAGGCCTCGGGGATGGAAGTGATGTGATGTTGGTAAAAAAAAAAACACAACATATCTGATCCCTCAGTAAGTTTTCCATTCATCAGTCCTCTTTCTATCAGAGTATGTGCACGTTTGATCCTCGCAGTGTGATGTAACCAAACTAATGATCAAAGGAACTACTTCTGCACAAGAAATTAATGCTACAAAGCAGGTCTCATTTAGCCTTTTTAAAGCTGGGGTCGCAAACAGGATGCAGGAATTACATTTATCATTTTTAGATTCCACCGCCCAGATCTGTTGCAAATAACTTCAATTGGAAAATTGGCTCGTAAAAATAAAAAAGTGTTGTAATTTTTCATTTCTTACATTGATTTCCAGCTATATTCAGTGTTTTCCGGTCTTAGATCCATGCTTTAGATGTTTTTCTGCCTTTTATTTAAACTGGTGCTTCTGCAGAGCTGTTGAGGTGACTGTGTGTCGTGATTGGGCAGCACTGTTTGAGATTCAGGCTTAAAAAAAGCAGCAAAGTTTATATGTATTCTTTGCCTCTCAGAATCCTTCTTTATGTATAATTGTGAAGCAAAAAGAGAGAGAAACAGATTCAGACCCATGGAGCTGCAGGTGGAAACTCGTCCCAGGACGGGTTTCCCAGGATTAGGAAGGGGGGTCAGAGCTGGAGTGCCTCCACTCTTCCTCCCAGCAGCCAAGCCACAGCACCCCCATTACACCTCAGGAGTCCAAACATTACCCATGGTGGGACGGGCCCGAGCTTGGGTGGAGCTACAAAACAACGATGAAATCAAGAGAAGTTTCTACATCCTGAGATCTGTTATCGATGAACTTTAGTAGTTAAACTTCAGACCGTACTCGAGAACGCTCGCTGTCCTTTAACTCTCCCTCTCAAACAAAAGTGCTTATTTTCTGCCACAAAGTATATTCCACCATTCATGTGACAAAGAGACCTTCACAGCACATAAAAAAGCATCAATAGGCGTATTAAATGATGCCTATTTATTTAAATATTTCTCCCCCGGCTGTGTTATAATTACAGATTATGTAATGGCTCAGCCGGGCGTGTCGATTATTGTCCGGCGTTTTAAAGGTGACTGCTCTCGGGGAACCATCACCACACGGCCAAACCTGCTTCCTTCTAAATATGTTAATTAACAGTCCGTGTAGTTGTTGCATTAGCCGTGACCTCACACAAACTTCACATGTAACCACACTCTAAATGGCTTCTTGTGAGCTTCTTTGAAAGGCAATTTTAATTAAACGGCGTGCAGGAAGCGTTTCCTGACTAATGGAACTTATATGTAAGAGATCTGATGAGGAGTCACTTAATGATCCTTTATGGCTGCAGCTTCAGCTGTTTTACTGTGTTCTTCTTTGAGTTTTTAGACATATTGATGGGAGGTGAATCTATCCTCTGGGATAAAATTACTTAGTTTATTTACCTGCTTACATTTATAGATGTTTTTATATTTAGCACTAAAAATTCAATCTAAACTGTGATTTTTTGTAAGGTTAACAGAATGTAAACACAGAACAAGGAGCCATCTAGTGTTGGCCTTCAGTATAAAACAGACTTTTATCAGCCTCATATTCCTCACTTCTGTCTCTTTAGGGCCAAAAATTCACTAAAAATATTAACTTTTGTACATTTTTACCTAATTGAACCCAAACCTAATTAAAAATGACCTTAATATTTAATTAAAATTAAAAAGTAGTTGAATCTTCATGTGGAAATGCACACTTTTGTGACACTTGTGTTGTTTTACATACTTTTGACCAAATTAAAATAAATAAAATGAATAAACAAATACTGTGAAGTAATTTCTTTACATATTTTCTTCACAGAAGCCGGCTGTTCCCGCTCTGTGAGGTGCTTTTTCATATCTTGGGTAAGGGTGCCCCCATCTGGCCACTGGCTGACTATAAAGTTTTGCTTTCTTCTCTTCCATCACTTGCTCTTTGCACAGATTCTTCTCTTTTTTTACCTCAAGAGGTAATTGTTAAATAATATGCTGTGTTGTGTGGATTTTTTTGTTGATTTTGAAGTGACATTTGTTTAGATTTCAGATGGCAGCTGTGATTTTGAATTGAAGATAAACTGTTTTCCTTCTTCATTTTTTAAAAATATGTCTTTTAGTCTCACAGATTCACATTTCACGCAGCAACAGTTGCTTTTAGGGCCGTGCTCGTGTATTTTTTGGGTGCAATAACAGCGTCAGCGTGCAGCAGTGTAATGTGCAGCCCATTTTCTTGTGTGTGGTCACCGGGGCGCTGGCTGCTCTTCATCAGTATGGAAGTCCATGAGGTGAGACGAAATTGTAATGATGGACACTGAGCGGTGAGAATCAGCGGCTCAATAAGCCCCCCTCTTCCCCTCCCTAATTGCTTAGCAACAGTGTTCCAGGGTCTCTCATTTGAGATCAAGAGTTTAGTGGACTGAAGACTCCGCTTTGGAGAAATAGAGCTTGTGCCATTCGATAAGGCGGCAGAGAAATGGGCTCTATCTTCTACTTCCTCTCAGCCCTCCCTTCCCTTTCCCTCTCTCTTTCCTTCTCTTTCTCCCTCCGTCTCTCTCCCACCCGTCCCCACCAGGATGATTATGTTACCTTTCAACTGCATGATGTATTCAGTTCACTAGATTATTTTCTGTCATCTCAGTTAATTGAATTCTGTCCATCACATATAGATGTTTTCACATTTGCATAAAGGTTAGAGTGGTGAAGAGTGTCAAACTTCAATTTAGACAATGTCACTCAAATAAATATACCGGCCTCCCTCTCTGTCTCTCCCTCCCTCCCTCATCCGGCTCTCCGGAGCTGGTATTTACAGATTCCCTGGGTATTTAAATAGATCTGTATTCCTGGGACGTGCCGGTGCTCATATGCATGTAAATATGAATATGAAAATGACCGGATGTCTCTCTGATATGGGACCATGCGTGTTTGGGTGTGTGTGAATCTTCTCCATAATCTGCATGTTGGCACATGTTTGATTATATGTGTCCACATGGTTGGCCCTCATGGCAGGTTTGCGACACAGTATGCAGGCATCCTCGACAGAGGCTCCCTGTAAGCACTTCCTCCTACTCTCCTACTCGTCGTCGAGTGCCTCAAACGTTCAGCCTACAAATGCCATGTGAAAATGTAGGCGGGAGGGGTGAGAACAGAGCCTATAATGTCATTTTGAATAGTATCACACAAGAAAAAAAATGTATATTCTTTTACTCACGCACACACATGCCGTTGAGATTTTAAAGCACAGCAAGCAATCTGTTAAATGTGCACAACTTGATGGAGCGAAACAGAGAAAAATAACATGTCATACCTGGAATAAGAAAAAAAAAACGGACTTCTCTGACAGACAATTCACATTTAATCACTGTCCCGGAATATCAAATTATGTTTGGTTTGGAAAATTGATTCGCGTGTCTTTAGCAGCAATTTTCATCTTAGCCTCTTCCCAAATAAACACCCCATTAGGTTTATGTATCATCACTGGTGTGTGGTGACAAGCGTGCCGCCGGAGCTAAAATAAGTCTGTGTCAGTTAGTCAATAAATGGGAGAGCGGAGACGACGGACAGATTAGAGTGCTTATCTCTTTTCATCAACTCTGAATGCCGGCTGAATTGAAGGTCAATATCTGAGGATTCTCCAAGCCAAGCAGGTGTCTGGAGAGTATGGATTGGCTAGCGCTCGCGGCACCTCTCCCTGTCTTTGTGGGCAGGCCAGGGCCAATTTCAAATATGTCACCGCTGCATTTGAGCCAACAGTTACCTGGACAAAACCACTATACATTATACTACATTCCTTTTTAATACCGCCCCCCCCCCCAAACCTCCCTCCGCTCTCCTCTTCATTCTTCCTTCCCTCACAGTCTAGATATGTCATACCGTGGGCTTTGTCACACCTTGTGACACATGGGGTGAGTTATCAGTGGAGAAACTGTCTGCTGAAAGACGAGCCTTAGCAGGTTATTATTTATATATAAAAAAACATAAGAGACAATTGTGTGACGAGGAGATTTGCAATCTTTTTGGGAACAGACGCGGTGAAAAGCAAAGGACACGGCATTTTTTTTGATTGTAAATTAGAAAACACAAATATAGGGGAGGAAATAAGACGAAAGCACGAGTCGTTTCAATAAGCCATCTGTTTACAGCTATTTTCAAGGTTGTTCGTTATTGATTACATCTCTATTTTTCCTGTCAGGAAAAAAGAAAACATTAGATAAAGAACAGCTTCAAACTTGCTCAGGCAGTGTTCGACTGTATATACTTTGCTATGAATGCAGACGATATCTCGTTGGGGATGGACGGCGAAAGCCCGATAGGCCGTGAAGAGGGCAGATGGCGCTCTGCTTTTGCCTCTAGCCTCCCCGTGTTTGTGTTTGAGTTTAGCACTCTGTTCAGACTCCATAAAAGCGGTAGATAAACATTGGCACTCGTGTGGTTCCGTACAGGAACGTATGCAGAATGCAGCTGAGTCTGAGGTTGTGGAGATGGCGCTTGTGTATTGAAAGGTCCTGTCCAGCGTGTCAGAGGGCCCTTTCGGCTACTCTCCTCCCAGACAAAGCTTCGGTGAAGGGGCTCACTCCAGCAGGACATGGCTGCTATAGTGGGGGAGGAGGGGGAGGAGCGGAGCAGCTGCAGCACTCCAGACCTACTCGCCCGCAGGAGGAGGCTATCTCAGCCACGTTAGTCCGCTCCCCAGGCTGGCCAATACCCTCCACCGACGGGGGGAAAAGCCAAATCTAACCTTATCTTAGCATGTGCACAGCTGTCCATCAACACACACCGGCAGCGCCAGGAACAACCTCTCATGGGCAGTGGAGAGAAATCACAAAATTGGCAGCAATTACAAATTTACACCACCTAGGCTAGATTTGAAAATGGATAATACAGGGCGGGAAAATGTTTTTTTTTTTTTTTTTTTTATCTAGCAGCCCATTCAAGATGATTTTCAAAATTGCAGAGAGAACATGATTTTATTTTTTGCTCTTTGAATTGAGCTGCACAAGAAATTCATATACTTTAGCAGCTCGGAATAAAGAAGAAAACTCCTGCTGAGTGTTACGGGGAAATGAATGGCTGGCTTTATTTGTGTATGCATCTCTAATGTTATTGTGACCATTTTTATTCATGCGGGCAAACTTGTGAGCTCACCCTTGGCTTTTATTTACATGGTAGCCTTTCGACAGCTCAACGGGAGAGCCTAGCCTTCTGTAGATAGGTCCTTTCAGTTACTGACAAAGGCCGCTTCAGCGGCTTTTTGTTGCCGTAACTACCTCTTTCTTCCTCACATTCCAAATATCTTTGGTTCAAACCTGGTGGCCTTGATGAACAAGGTTCTATGGAATCAATCAACTGCTTCTCTCAGAAGATCTTAACATGGTTTAATGTTGGCCTTGCCACATTGTCCTTTTGAGATATAAACCTCGTCCAACTTACGTCTGAGATCCAACTTTCTTTTCTGAGGGGTCTTTTTGTGAGGAGTGGATTTCAGAGAGGCCTCAACGTAGGGAGAAAAACACAAGCAGGGAGAGAGACAAGCAAGGCTGAGGCGTATTGTTCTCACTAATAGTGAATGACAGCATACTTCAAGTATTTTTATGGTTGCTTCATTCACCATAGTCAAAGAAACATCTTTTAATTTGGTTAAATTTAATTTATATTCAACTTTTCACACAACTAACAGGAGGCCATGGTGAGTGCGCGGATATTACATAAAACCCATGCACTTTTCCCTTCAATAAGCTTTTAGATTTGACCGTACTTCACTAAAGAACTTTTAGTTTAAAGGGGACATATTATGCAAAAATCATCTTTTGCATCCCTTTGTGCTGCCATGTGGGTCTCTACTGCCTCTGAACACCCCAAACATGAAAAAAACTGTCCACCCATTTTCTGTCAGTGTTTGGTTTTAGGAATTATGTGCTTAAAATGAGCCGTTTCAAAAAGTCCCCGTTTGTGACGTCACAAATGGGGAAATTGGAATAGAACCACTTCTCAGGGACAAGAGAGAGCTGCTGCTGGAGGAGAAGCAGCTCTACTCTGAGCCCCTCCTGGATATCGGAGCTTCTGAGCTTATAGCAGCCTGAGTGGAGGGTGGGTGGGCGTGGCCAGCACCTGCTTGTTTTCTTAAAGAGACAGAGCACTGAAACGGCTCATTCTGGAACGTACTGAACGTCAAGAATAAAACTGCTGGAATTGCTTCATGTGAGATGAATTCTTATGCAAAGAACATCATAAACATGTTTTGTATCAACCATAGAACTATTATAACGTAAGAAAAAAAATCATGACACGTCTCCTTTATTGTATTATTATCGACATTTAATTCCACTAGTTCTCTAGTTTTGATAGAGCTTGAAAAATATTTACAAATGTTGAAAAATGCACCTGTAATTATCTGTTTTTGCCAGCCTGTTGTGAAACAGACAGCTATTCATGGTGGACATATGTGCAGAGCGGCATCAGCCTTTTCCAGCTTCAGTAAAACAGCAACATCTGCCTTCAGGTTTTATAGCTCACAACATATGTCCCTTCGTTGGTGACAAAGCTGGCTGAGGCTCTCATGCTGTTCCTGTCCCCTAGTCCAAACATACATCTTTAGATACCTGTCAGCCTTTATTATTCCATCCTCTGTCGCTGCAGATAAGGGAAGTTAAAGTTTAATGAAATGCAGGCGGGCTACAGAGGCCCAGCTTTTATAATTTGTCACAGGCTGTGTGCTGGGAGACCACTCCTATGTAAACACGGAGCCAGTGGTCACGGCCATTACTTCTAAATGACTGAACATGGACCAAGTGGCAGAAATGTCACTCCCAACCAGCCATTTTCCTGTGCTCGCGTAAAGCGAGCTACAGGCATCATAATCTGGAAAACAGAAACTCTAATAAAGCCTGCGGTAATGTTTTCACAACAAATTACCTACAGAAGCTGTATCCAAATGCAGTCATTTCCCGTCTGCGGTTTCACATAAATTTGATAGCCAGCATGTTTATCAGGCACCGTTCCCCCGTATTCCTCAGAGGTAAGAAAAAAAAATGTTAAAGCTGTAGCATAAGCAACAATGCAGCCATCAGCTACCGACTTCAGCCAGCATTCTATACTTCATCCTGTAAATCCTAAAATAAAATCACTTTTTCCTAAAAGTTGGCCATTTTAGCTCATATCTATAAAAACTGAAACAGAAATCGTGCAAAATGCCAACATAGTTCTGTGTTGAGCATTTCTTCCACTAATAAGTCTCATCATTAGTTCATTTAACTCAAGTTGGAAATCAAACAGAAGAGCTCGGCACACTTAGATCACACACACACACTCCAGCGGCAGCTGATGTCTTAATACAGGCAGGGTCTAATTTAGTCCATCCTCTGACATTTATCCTTAAGGTAAACTCCAGCCCTCCCCTCTCCATCCCAGCGGCCCCCATGTGCTAACAAAACGGAGCCCCGGATATTTTAGAGCAGCCGCTTCACGCCACAAAGTGCCCTCAGGGACACTCAGAGTCTCCTCTACGGTTTCTAGTGAAATCCTCCACATTTGATGTTATTTCTTGGGTCCTTTGTGATCAGGTGCAGGAAGTTAGCTGAGAGTGCACCCTTGATGAAAAAGGGAGGGGGGGGGAAGGCTCTGATTGCTTCCTTTATAGGTGCTGTGGTACCCAATAACATCACGCTCCCTTATGCCGATGACGCCGAACAAAGCCGTAGAACAGGCAAATACACTCAGGGGTGCGTGTGTGTGTGTGTGTGTGTGTGTGTGTGTGTGTGTGTGTGTGTGTGTGTGTGTGTACTGGTTATAATCAGTAGCTCTGTGACAAGGAAGGGAGGTGGCGGCTGGCGGGGGGGACAGAGGGACAGGTGTGATAACAGATTGAGCGACACTGATAAACCCTCCTCTAATGGTTCTGCCTGTCCCTCTCCCTCCTGTTTTTTATGCTACCTATTTAGTGGACTCTTTCACTGGTGGCAGATTGGAAACCTGGATAAGGAGAAGCAAACACTGGCAGCTTTTCTGAGTAAGCAGTGGAGAGAGGGACACAGGAAGATAGAGAGAACGAGGGAGAGCTGGGTGGAGGAGAGGCATGAAGGACGGAGAGGGAAGGGAGCAGGAGAGGAGTGGCACTTACCCACAGCCATCCATCGCCTTACAGCCTCCTGCTTTAGTTTTGCTTTCTGGGCCCTTGACAATGCAGTAACTGCTTACAGAGAGCCGGTGCTGCTCTTTGAGCCTGGAAGTAGATGATGGGTTCAAGTGGTGGGTTGCAGGAGGTGTCAAACACGGCCTAATTCTGTGTGGTTAACGGCTAGGCGTGACACGCGCAGGACAGTGTAAACATGGATTAGGTTGATGTCTCAATCCCAGCATGGCAGACTGACAGACAGGCTGCTGACAGTGGCAGCAACACCCACTTCAGGTTCACAGGTCCACACACACACACACACACACACACACACACACACACACAAACAACTCATCTAAGCTCTTCTAAATAGGATCTTATTCTCAAATTTTAATTGTTTATTTTCTTATTTAATGCCTCATGGCAGCTTTTTAGATCTTTAAATGCTGCATGAGTATGCATGTCCAACAGATCCTGTATTTACTTATAAACGTTCACAGATCAGTGTAGATGTAAACTCCGAGCTGAAACGCTGCAGCACTAACGCTGATTTGAACCTGAACCTGTAAATTCTAATAAACTGAAACAAATGTGAATATTCACGTTTAGTGATAACTTTGACTTTTTCATTTCCAGTAAATTGGAAATGTATTTGAGAATGGGTCAAATAAAAATAAAGATAAATAAATAAACAAATAAATAAATGCAAACGTTAACTCAGATTTGAAACAGAAAGTAGAATACATTGTCTTTCATTTAGAATGTTGCAAAGGTTTCTCCTTAGATCACCTGCATGTTTGCATATCTTAAATAAAAAATATATAAACATTTTGTGATGACCATAGAAAAGGCCAGAATGGTGGTGCCACACCACTTCTCCACAGACAAATTTAATCAGATAGGAAGTCTAAAACAATGTTTAAAGAGGTGGATGTCAGATATCTGAGTGCAAGTAAACACATCACCAGGTAGTTAAAAAAGAAACAGAATAAGTCATGAAACTGTTATTTATTTATACAATTCTTTATGTTTTTTGCTGAAGAATCTGAATATCTGCATAAAAGCATTACGTTTAGAGAAAGAACACGTGTTAAAGCTGTTATAGCGAATCTGCAAAGGAGCTAAGTTTTAAACAAAAAACACGATAACGGAACACTCACCCCTCCCCTCGCGTATCTTCCCTGAGACGCTTCTGCCAGAACCAGAAACCCGCGATGCCGGAGGACACGAGAGAGCGCTAAACACCAGTCACCATAGGTCCAAATTTCTTTTGTTGTCCGTGACTTCAAATGGTGTTTTTCTTTTTGGGACTCTGGTAGTTTGTCCTAAAGTTGAAGTGGTAGCAGCCGGCTGTTTCTTGAGTGCTGCTATCCAGCATGTTTTACTTGTTTCCCTGCTCCAACACACCTCATGTGATTAACAGGCTTCTGCAGAGCTTGATGAGCTGCTGAAGATGTGATTCAACCACTGAATCAGGTGTGTTGGAGCAGGGAAACAACTAAAACATGCTGGATAGAGGCACTCGAGGACCAGGATTGCCTACTCCTGCTATAGGAGATATCTCTAGTTGCCGCCAAAATACTCCAAGATGTAAAAACTGTACATAAAAACATAAAAATCATCATAATTAGTCGTCCCACCCCATTTCTGAACCCTGACTCATATTCAGGAGATTTTATTTTCTTTCTTGAGCAACTTCACGTTATTTAGATTCAAGAATGTTTAACAGCAAAAGGCTTAAAATAAAGAGGGATAATGTGAGGGTGCAAAATAAAAGGCACATGATTATTTCCAGCCTTAAAGCTCTATTAGTGCAATTCTGCACAGACAAATGAAAATTGCACACTTGGTAATTTGTCCATTTGATTTCGACTGCTGCGATTAAAATTGTGGTGTAATTATATCCACTGTATTACCTTCATGCTCAGAATGAGTAAAAAACCTGATAATTGTAAAGGCTGCTGCATGATATAAAACCGTATATAAATGATTACATTTCTTTTTTTAAAAAAAACTGATTCACCAAATGAAGCTGAATTCAGACTCCACTCAGTGTTATAGAGGTTAAACCATTAAATCTAAATTATTGACGTGAACCACAATGCGTCTTTTCAGATTCTAGGAATTTGTGGCAGTAAAGCACCACTCCACCACGCTGTAAAAATATACTACTATTGATATTTTCTTGCCTCAGTGTCAAAGAAGAAATAACGCAAATTCTCACACAATTATGTTGAGTAGCATCCTGGCTGACAGGGTCATCTTTCACCACATGCAAGACAACGTCACGCGTTCTGAGGGCCAGTGAGCGTTTTCTCTCAGCCTCCCGCTCTGGTGTCAAGTGCTGCAAACAATATGCACTCACAGCAAGCACCGCTCGACTCAGGAGACGACACGCTCCGACGATTGTGCCTTTGCCACAACTATTTCAGATTGACAAAGGCCCCGTGTAACTCGCCGTTGACTTTACCTCACAATCTGCTAACTCCGTGTATCTCAGAGAGAGAGAGCAAACACACGAGCAGTAAATAACCGGCTGCATCAGTCCCTGCAGGCCATCAATCAGATGAACAAGTGTACACTACGCTGCGTTAGAGAGCTCAGAGCTGAACTAATCCAGTAAATACAACAAAAGCACCAACCACAGGAAAAAAAATCCCGTGTGAAGATCCAGTCTCAATCCACAGGAGGTAATCAGGGAACACGGAAATCTAATGACTCCAAAGCAGGCATGAAGTGTGAAATCCGACTCTTTCTGGGTAACAGCTGAGCCCAGAAGTGAGACATAGTTCTGGTTCTAGCTGCAGCAGAGGCTGATAATCATATTTACTGAATCAACAAGTTATTATCTAGCTCACAAAAAACAACATTATCCCATAAAGGAGGAAAGGAAAGCCACGATTTAAAACAAATGCTACTCGAATGTCCCCAAAATGAATTTTCGAGGCTTTGAGATCTTGCAGTGGCTGTCTCCCCATCGCCACCCTCATCATAGCAGTGAACAAAAGAGCTAAAGACTAATTATTGAGAGATCCACACAAACTAGTGAGCTAGCTAAATATTGTCAACTCTAGCCAAATTCCCAATCTGCCTCTATTAATTAAGCCATTTAATCATCCACCAGACTAATTGCGTAATTAAATCACTGCCTCCTGGGTGCTGCTGATGGTGCAGCGAGTAATCTGGCACAAAAATACCACTCACCAACAATGTGGGCTGGTGGATAATCATAATGGATGGCTCGGACCACGGCGGCACACTCACTTTACAAACACAACAAGTTTTCCTGATTAATACCATGAGATAAACTGTCTCTCAGAAGGTGTAAGACAATACAAAAACCTGGAAAATAAAGCGGCTACGTTTTAGAAAACAGACGTGTATTTATTTTTAAAAATCCCTAGCTGCAGCTCTCCAGTTTGGCTCGGTTGTGGTCATTGTACATAACACAAGCACCTCCTGTGCCTGCATTGTTGGGCTTGCATAAGACTCTGCCAAGTGTTTAAATTCCTGAAGAGCCTCCAGAAGAAATTAGTATGTAATAACCGCACTCTGCAGGAAGAAAGACCCATTATGGTTTTGCTACCGACTGTACTTGGCTTTCATTTGCGGGATAAATGGATGCGCGTGAAGGTGAGAGTTCAGTAGCCATTCAAGTATTTGGCTTTAACCGACTCCAGCACTCTTGCTTTAATTCAAGCAGAAGGACAAGTATGAATAATCGTCCTGGATAAGACTCGCTGCAACCAGCAGCGCAGCTAGCCCCACCCCCCCCCCCCCCCCAAAAAAAATGGCTGCAGCAGCTTAATGACAAAATACCATTTACATCATGCCTTTTAATTTGCAATTTGCCAGCTTTTGTTGCTGCTATCTGATTTTGGTTTGTTAGCTGCACACTGTTATTTTGATGCAAATTTCCTCCCAGCTCATCTCAACTGGTTCTAATTTCAGATTTGTTTATCGGCGCTGGAGAAAATAGCTGGTGGCGCTATGGGTAGCTCTAATCAATGCAGAATGCAACGCAAAATATCTAATGATTACGAATCTTTGAAAGCTGGCAGACTGTGCAGAGAAGTGAGGCAGTAGCCCGTGTGGCGTGATGCTGGAAACAAAGAGTCGACACCCAGCTGACACTGTGGGGATGAGTTGGGAAAATTCTCTTTTTGGACCTCTTTGCAAAGGAGTGACAGATTTTTTTTTTTTCCAAGCACACAGAAGTGTACAGCCGAACCACCTAATACAAGACCCCAAGGGTGTTGGTCTCATGTAATATATGCACAGGCTAATTTATTACACCAGGACTAATTTCCATTGCTTGTGCTTGGAGTTGCCTTGCTAATTATGGAATGTTTTTTTCCTTTAACAGTTTTTTTTCCTCCCTGATTCATAATTGCACATCCACATTCAGGAGCAGCATCTTTGCAAATGAGATGAGGCCTTGCCATTTGGCATTCACACACCCCCCCCTACACCCAGGTGAGCCAACAGCCCACACAGGGCGCGAGCGAGGCTCCATTTCCCTCCAAAAAACACCCACCCTCCCAATCACCGATGCTTGGATCTTTGATGGGCTCTGCCCCCAGAACTGCTATGACCATCTCAGAAAAATCAGATAGGCTGGTGTGTAATTAGACTTGGGACTTTAATTAGGAAAAGTTAACTGTTAGATGAAAGCTGTCACATCTGTGATGCGTACTGCTGGTTCAGTGGATGGATCCCAGGGGGGTCTGCATCAAAAGGCCCTTCCCTGCTGAGCAGGCCCACTCTAGCATGTTCTCATGCGCCAAATCAGGCCCTCTGAGTGGCAGCGGATGTGAGGGGATGGAAAAACAGAGGCGCAGACACAAGTTAACTGCAAAAGAGAGATGAAGAGGAATACGGAACAGGGAGCGGAGGGGGAAAAAAAGAGGAGGGAGGGAGAAAAAAGGGAAAATATCACCGAGCTGCTCGGCTGCTTTTTCGCGTGTCTCGTTAAACGGCGAACACGGCACAGACACAAAGGGATCTGAGGGAAAACAATGTCGCCTAACAAGACATCACTGGCTCATCATTAGCAATTTGTTGTGGGCATAATTTTCCCCTGCCCCTTGCATAATAGGTGCCCTGGGATATTGCCGATGCCTTTGTGTGCCCTCATTTGGCTATTTATTTACTTGGCTCATGTCACAAAAGAGATCTGGCCACCTCAAGCGAGGGCCAAGATAACGCTGTTATGGCTCCACATCACAGCCCTATTAAGATGGAGCTCCTTTAATTGACTCCCCTAGCTCATTGCCTGACCTGAAGTCTCTCTGATCCCACCCAACCAATAAGAGGCTTTGTCTGATAGGGCGAAAACGCAGAGCAGTGCGAGTTTCTTCAGCAACTTGATTTGGCTGATGCCAAACAGTCTTGTTATTGGATGCTCTTGTTTGTTTCCATGCGACACTCCGAGCAAAGGTGATAAAAGAGGAGGCAGGAAGGGGCGATTAATCTGTGTGTTGATTGAGCTGCTCTCTGCACTGTAGAAAAAATACAGCTGTGGAATTCTAGCGTTAAATACGGCGAAACGGCTTGACGGAAATCGCTGCCATTAATCACAACAGGAAAAAAGGAAGCTTTATAATTTCATTGTTTCCTGTTTACTCATCCCCACAGATGGTACTGCCAGCGCTGCCCATTGTTGCTTTGCCCTGGCTCTCTGTGGCCCCTTTGTGACACCGTAAGACGCTGAGCTGTCATTTACATTCACACGTACGCCAGAGATGGATGGACGCACGGATTGATGAGCCGAGTCATGGCAACAACGCTGCTATTTGGAAAAACAAAAAGCAGTTTTTCTGGAAGTGGAAAGAAATTAATGACGCCAGTGTGTCTTGACTTTGACTGATTGCAATGAGCATAATGATGTGCATAGACTATCCAAGCACCCCCCCTTACTTCCCGTGTCCTTTTTCCCACCCATCGTTCTTGTTGAAAGACAGCATTCACGTTAGTGTAACTGTATCATGATTGTATCTGTTGTTCAGGAAATGAAAATCAAGTATTTGACCTTTGTATCTCACAAGTGGCTCAGTGGCTTCGTGCTGCAGTGGCCTTCAAACTGCATTAGCTTCTTTTCATGAAACTCTTTTTAGTTCAAGATAATTGACAGGACTTTAATATTTTCGCTCAACTGCAAAGCTGAAACTTGCAGGATTTTTTTCTTCTTATGTTTAAAGACATTCTGCTTGCTCTTACTCCTTTATTTCATGAAGTGCATTAAACGTACACATATACGCTGCAGCCCAGTGTCTGCTGCTTTGACTTAAATCTAAGCTTCTGCAAGGCCAAATGAGGAGATAGCGAAATCGATTTGCACATTGTACTTCGCACCCTTTCATCAGGCCCGGCCCTCGTGGCTGGAACGCTTGTGATTTCAAAAGCACTTAACATACGCAGGCCCCCTTTGTGCGAGAAGCAAACTACTTCTGAGGAGACATCAATGCAAATAAAACCAACTAGCAGAGCGAAGGGAAACTCAAGCTGAAGAACAACCAAATTACCCGTAGTTAATACGTCTTCATTACAATTTCCTTCTCCTCCTCTCCCTCTCTCCAGCATACCAAAGATTCTCAGCGCTAATGATTTTCTGGGTATTAAAGAGGCACCCACTGCTGTCACTCTGGATATGAAACAAGAAAACAGATTATTGTCAAGATCACCCACTGTGAACACCCAAATGATACTTAAAATATAATGATGTTCTTAACCATACTCATTAACGGCACTGTGCACAGAAAGAACAATACTCCTCCACAGAACAGATTTGAAATTAGAGCACGAAGCGGAGAAGCAAGCGGTTTGGAAAGAAAAAACCAGGGATGGAAACGGAGCGACGATGCGTCGATAATCTACCCCTAAACTCAAAGATTTGTATACACGAGAGGTGTTTTGATGCTACAGAACATTTGGCTGCAAGTATTGATGTAAACAAGTTTTATTCATGTTCATTCAACACTTTAAAAATGGAAAGACCTTCTACATCTAATGCTGTTTTAATGTTCATCTGCTACTTTTTCCTTGATGAAATAACTGGTAGAATATAGTATTGTGTAGAAAATGGCTTATTCATTTTTGTGCTTAAAGCTGGGGTCTGTAGCATGAAGGAGAGGAGAAGACAAAGTTCCCTTGTCCTTCTGGAAGGAGCTGAAAGCCACGCCTCATACACACACACACGCACACAAAAATAATTCTTAGTACAAACAGAGGGCCACTGTGGCCACATGTTTTTGATATGTTCCTGCTCAGACACACCTGATTCTAACTGCTGAATTATCTCCTCCACCTTTATCGGGTTCTGCATGAGCTGCTAATCATTCGTTTTAATCAAATCTGCAGTTTTCAAGCAGGGAAACATCTAAACCCAGCAGGAATCCAGCACTCGCACCCTGCTAACGCTACACCAGGCTAAAACAATAGTCTGACGTAGCATACGGTTAACGCTACGATAATCACTTAGCTCCATCACACTAAAGATAAATCCATCTGCATGTAGTACTGAAGTGTTCCACTAGAGGGCACAGTAGAGAACTCAGACTGGATAGAGCCCCAGGTTTGTAGGGTACAACCAAAACAAAGATGGCATCAATAGAAGAGATCAGAAACTGGTTAATTTTGAAATCATGGCAAGAAAAAAACAGCAGCGGTATCGTAGATCGTGTGAAAGACGTCTAAACCAGAGACGGAGTCACCATGGCGAGTGTGTCTCGCTCATTTAGTCAACTCCGCCTACTGGTTATTTGTATATTGCAGTGTGCGAACGTGTTGCGTTAATTTTGGGGGGCATGCACAAACAAGCCTCAAATCAACGCAATTTTTGCAAAGCAGCCATTTTAAACATGCATAAGTGTCGTTAAAAAGCAAGTACATTCCCGGCCTTATAGGGGAAATATAAATTATATATCATAGAACAGGGTCAGATAGTCCAATTTAGGCATTTTAAAGTTATTTTAGAGTTTTTAAACTACGTACCACAGCTTTAAGTTTGACAGGAAGTCAGTTTCAGTGATTTGCCAATAAAAATCCTGATTTCCTCTACAGACAGGGCGTGATTCGTATCTTGGCCTGTAAACAGACAGCAAAGGAAGTCCAATGTTGCATAACTCAACCCCTGTCATGGCACTCTTTACTGAATAGAACAACTGGAGACACAGTTGGATTGTTCGCTTCTCGCCAAGTCAGAACGATTCTTTGTCAGCAGGCATAAATAACGTAGTGTTGATTGTTCTGTCAAAGTTAATCTGACAGCTTGGGGAAGCAGTCATTTATCTAATGACAGAGTTTCTATGACGACAATCGATCCTTCTGCAGTCGTGTGTGTGTGTGTGTGCGTGCGTGCGTGCGTGCGTGCGTGCGTGTGTGTGTGTGTTTAGTGGTGGTGAGAGGGGCTGCTAAACATTTGCCATTGGCTGTTTTAGTTAAACACACAGAGACTCATTCAGGGACGCAGGACAAAAAATGCTTTGTAGTATCGTGCAGCTTTTGTTTATAGAGGTAATGCATTCTCAGGATACCACATAGTTCAAATTTTCATTCTTGTTTTCTTCTAGGTGTAATTTTTCAAATTTTTTTCCTGTTTACTAAAAGTAACTTCAGTAAACAATCACACAGATGTTTTGAATTTCATCATATCACTAGAATATGAGTAGCTTTCATAGGTGAAGTTCATCTGTGATGCAGCTGTCATAATTTACTATGTGGATTCTCTGTAGGAGTCAACAACAATTACTTCAGCAGTAAGTAGCTCAGGAGGTAGAGTGGGTTGTCCAGTAATCGGAAGGTTGCAGGTTCGATCCCGGCTCCGGCCAGAGAATGCTGCTGTGTGTCCTTGGGCAAGACACTTAACCCGCCTTGCCTGCTGGTGGTGGTCGGAGGGACTGGTGGCGCCAGTGCTCGGCAGCCTCGCCTCTGTCAGTGCGCCCCAGGACAGCTGTAGCTACATCGTAGCTCATCTCCACCAGCGTGTGAATGTGTGTGTGAATGGGTGGATGACTGATTGTGTTGTGAAGTGCCTTGGGGGGTTGTAGAACCCTAAGAAGGCGCTATACAAATACAGGCCATTTACCATTTTACCATTTCATTTCAGTCGTAATAACCCATCTTCATTTTTATCATTTTTCTTGAGCATTTTACAGCTGGTGGAGGTTTTAAAAGCTTCTCAGAAAAAATGCGGTCAGAAAGAATCCAAAGTCATAAAACGGTTTCTATCATAGTAGAATTTTTTTATGCAAATGCAGTTATGTGAAAATTTAAAAAAATGGTTTCAATGTGTAGTTTCACACAAAATAAAATACTGTTTTTATTTATTTATTTATTTATTTTCATTTTTGAGATTTTTCAGTCTTGTTTATCCGTTTAAATTTAACATCCTGGTATCCAAGTTTTTCTTGTATTTCTGGTAAGTTCAGAACATTCTTAAGAACAAATAGCTAGTAGGAAAATATTAGCTAACACTTTACAATGAGGCTCCCCTTCTTAATGTTAGTGCATAATTAAGCATTAATAAACAATAGGATCCCTTTATTAACATTATCTAATATTGTTAACTATTAAGTGTCCTTAAGGTTAGGACAAAGGGCCGGGGGGGGGGGGGGGGGGGGGGGGGGGGGGGGGGGGGGGGGTCTGCTTAGTAATGCATTACTTCATACTAATATTAATATTAAGCAGTTGTTAATACTTTATTTAATAGTTTATTAATGCTTAATAATGCACCAAGTAACATTAATAAAGGAACCCTTATTGTAAAGTGTTACCAAATATTATATTGTGGAATTAGATTTTTTTAAAATGTACATTTGATCAATTTATCAATATGGTGGATTGCTAATTATAGCAATGAAAAAAATTAAATATTTTCTTGATAGAAAGCTCCTCAACTTTCTGCTTTAAGCTAAATGTGTCTTTAAATTCTTCTATTTCAATTCTAAATCTGCGTTTTTAAAATTCTTTAGGGAATAAGAAAGTTTAGACAGCTTTCTGCTGTACTTTAGCTAATGTCCAAGAGTCCTGATACGTTGACACGATGTCTCAAATAGGGAAAATTAGAAAGGCTGAGAAAAAAGAGTAAGACAGAAGCTTGACAAATATCATCCATATTATTAAAATGACCCCAATTGTCATTATGAGGAGAAAGATTAAATTCAACTCATCAGACGTAAGTATGACAGGTGCCTCAATAGGCTGATGGCAAGCGGCGAGCCTGGGAGATTAGTAGGGCACTGATATCATTATTTCCGCCTATCAGGGATTCAGCAGGGAGGCAATTGTAATTTCTGGGCTTATTAGTCCACACTCGGAGAAGAGAAAGCACAGTGATAAAGCTGACGGTGACAGTCGCTCATTTCAGTCGCAAGTGCCGTCACTGTGACACTGACCAAATGCCAGTGTGCCCTGTAATCCTGCCTAATGGAGGTTAAGGCACAACACAAAAAGGTCCTCATCAGCGATCACAACAATCCACACATTTGCATTTTTAAGTTCTAAGAGCGGTCACGGAGAAAATAAAACTGGAGAGGTGTGGGGAAATGAAGAGGAGGATTCACCAGAGGCACGTACAGATTCAAGTGCACACACACGCACACACACAGACACACACACCAGTATTTTAAAGTTGCATGGAGAAGTGGCACAGCAGTCTTGAAGGTGGCAGGCAGGCGGATCCTCTTGGCCATTCCAGACATCTGCTTCTCCTTGGGCATCCCGTGCCAACGCCAGCCCCTGGAGAGAGAGCTGTTTCCAGCACACTAAAGCCCAGAAGTGTTTGCCGAGCCTAATAAATATTGCACAGCGCTCCCTCTTAATCTCATTAATGTCCGTGCATGTCTGTTGGTGTCTAGATATAAACAAGGGATGAGCATTAAGCCCTCACACACAGCAACAAAAGAGCCACCATTGACTCCACCGTTCCCATTCCCAGATATACAACTTTAGTCACCTTTCCTTTAAGCCAGTGAGACACAGAGCCGCTCTGCGTCGCTATCTGCTCCCTCACTCAGCCTCAGCTCCATTTGATCTGTAAATGCAGGCACCGGGAGCTGTCATATTTGGGCCAGATGAAGATATCTGCCTCTGTTTGGCAACACGTCACCCTAATTATGCCTAATTTGTAGACCAAATAGCCGCTTATCACTCCCACTGTCTGTGACAGCTTAATAATCTGTAACTTCGGTGTGGGTGTGTGAAAAGACAGAGCCGCGGAGCGTGACCGAGGCCGTAATATGATTTGTGTGTTTTGGTGTCATGGTTTAACAGTTTTATAAGCCAGACTGGTGATAAGTATCATGTTATTAGGGAGTTACATATTTGCCTTTATTTTTCTCAGAGGAAGTCACATTGCAACCAATTGCATTACAACAATGAGAATAATCAGAGTCTCCAGGGAGGACAAGGAAGGTAATTTGCATGGCAGCCGTGGACACGTCTCTATTTAAATGATTGTGTGTGTGTGTGTGTGTGTGTGTGTGTGTGCTAGAGTATGCTTTAAAGATAGAAAAGTTACAGTAAATAAAGTGGTAGTAGCCCCTCCCACTGATTTCATGGTAGGGTTAACCCTAACCCTAACCCTCCTTCATATATTTGTGGAAAGTTTTCCAGCACAAGACAACACGGTTGTTTTTCTTTGCAAAATTGCTCGAGCTGTATAAATTTGTGTTTGCAACATCAACATTATGTCTGTTTTGTAGTGTGATAATTGCTGCCAAATACTGATATTCTGATAAATAAAAGGAGGCATCCAATCCAGGGGACACTGAACACAAATAAGACAGCTTTGCTTTTGCTTAGATGGGAATACTGGATATACCCCACCAATAGGCCTACTTCACAGCAGATATTTTGGTTTGCAATAGTCTGGAAAGCACAGGTCTATTAAATAATTAATTAATAATTACCCCTTCCTTTATAAATAGTCCTCAGTTTCATCAACTGCTGTTCTTGGTTTTTGCGTAATCTTTGGACTTACTTGTTCCTTTGCCAAACGTGAAGCCAATGTGGAAATGACAAAAATTGCAGTTCCCACTCTTCCAAGGGGCTGGCTCCATGAAGGAGCAAGTTCCCATTCCCATGTTAAAAATGCCAACTTCACAGCAGAAATAAACATGTTTACAGCCTGGTTTAAAAATTTTTTTTAGGTTTTATAGGTCAAGTTTACAGTCATGATGACTTTGAGGGGGGTGAATTTTTTTGTAACTCATTTGTTTAGATGTAATTAAAGTTTGAAATTATGATTACTTAGGGGCGTGTCCTTTTGATTGACAGGTAGCAGATGAGCCTCAGCCTCGGTCTCACATTAAATGTGTTACAGCCTTGAAGGCAGGGGGAAGCAGAGTCGCTCAGCTGTGGTTTTCTGGCTACAAAAACTCGCCAACTTTCATTAGCTTCAATTAGCTCAGTTAGCTAGCTACATCGGCTCAGAGTTTGATGGGTGTCAATCACCTGCCCCGACCCTCACATCCCCACTCTCAGCTCCATTTTTGTATTTTTTGGGGGTGATGGGACACATGACACTGCCAAGATGGCGGAGGTGGTAACCGCCCATTGGGCGTCATTTCTGCTCTTCAGAAACCAGTGGGTGACGGCGCGGAGGGTTTGTCCATCTTATATATACAGTCAGTGTTTTCAACCGTTGCAGGTGTTGTGATAAATTGTTTTACAATTGTCTAACAACTGATAAATCATCATAAAATGACTGTATTGTGATAACATTGTTATTAGTGTGAAATATTCCAGGATCTCTTTCGTTTTCTAAATGCTTCAGCTTAGGAATCATCAGCATGGTTTTTTTCCAGTCTTATGATAAATTCCTTCATTCTCAGCGCTTTTCCATGTATTTTTGTGTATCTCTGTGTGTGTGTAACATAAGGAGGGAGTATGGGAATGGAAGCAGAGGTGGGCGAGAGGCTCCCTGATGGCCCTGCAATGAAATCTGCCTGAGCTCGCCTCTACCAGCTGCAATTATCATTAAGCTTCCAATGGAACCGGTCCACTCCAGAGACACCTAAAAGCCACCGTAGACCCACACATAATATTGTATTAAATGAGACCAAAAAAATCAATACACAATGCAAATGAAAAGCAGGGGAGTAGGATCCACTCAGTATGCATATTTCCTGTCAAGTACACTTTCTGACCTGCTGAGCGCCGTTCATGGCGGAACTCAGTACTTTTGAAAATTACTGATGATCTCTTGTTATGAGCCCCTATCTGCCTGCCTTGCACTATTTGTGATACGCTTGTCTGGCTGTGTGTGCTGAAAACCGGCTCGCTTCCTCACTGAATTAGAAGAGTTTGTCCATGAACCGAGGAGAATGTGCTGCTTATATCCTTTTTGTACACAGTAAATGGAAATGTTGATAAATACCGCCTCCCGTGAAGCACTTGTTTTGTAGCGGCTCTGTGCGACACACAACAGCACAAGAGAGCTAATTATGAAAAAGATGAGCCTGGGTGAGGAGCAGAGTGGGCAGCTACTTATTTAGCTGCCTTTCTTTCTATTGTGTTCAGATATTTTTTCTCCGATGTAAACTGGTGTGTGTTTACGTATGTGTGCATGCATCTGTGGATGTACCTGGTAGGGGGAGAGAGATGGAGGCGAAAGAAGATGCTGAATGCATATGTACCGTTAGAGCGAGAAGATAAGTGCTTATCGTACACCTGTAGCCAGAAGTCCATATCCGATATATCTGTTGAATTCCTGCAAGCCCACTTCCCTGGTTTAATACAAGCCTAACACACAAGAAATACTGGAAAAGATTTGCTTTTTGTAAATTATCTTCGTAAAAGCTACGAGTGATTTAATAGTATCTTGTTTGCCGAGCTTTATCTATTTGAGTTTTTTAAAAAAACTAGTTATGCCTAAAAGCTGATTTAAAGGTCTCATTCACTTTTTTTTTTAATAAACTAGTTTTGGTCTCTAATATGAATAAATGCCTTGAGCTCTGGCACTCCTGTTTCAGGGGGTAGAAGTTTGTTGAAGGAGTGGTGGATGGAAAACGACAAAATTATGAGTCTTACTCATTAATATTCATGATATGAAAATGCCTCGCCTCTGATTGGCTAACAGCATCAGTCATCACCCAAGGCGTTTGACCATGGGTGAGGGTTGTAAGTAAAATGTATTAATAGAGCACCTTTTGCAGATAAGGATATCACAATATGCGGTACAAAACAAGTAAAAAAACTGGATAAAACGATTAAACATGGTAGGATCATCATCCCCAGAAACATGCTGTTGGAACATAGATCAACTAAATCCAGAGCTTTGCTCTTTCAGAGTCAATGTCTCCACCAATCAGGACCTTCAGTCAAAGTTATGTCAGAGTTGGGAGTTGAAAACTGCTTCGTTGACTTTTTTGATCAGGCATTCCCAGCAGACTCCCATCTTCCACTGCCATCCAACAAAAATTCCATCCTAGCTCCTCGTCTTTCACCCAGACCTCTAGTAATGAACAGAGTCCAGCCCCTCTCAAGGACTTGGGTTCCTTGTGTAAAGATAAGTCCAACCATATCTTGTTGGTACCATTCAACCCCTCTCACAAGCTCCAGCTCCTTCCCCACCAGAATGATGATGTTCCATGTCCCAAATGCAAGATTTTGTGTCCAGAGATCCGACCTCCAAAGCTTCTGTCTGGTAGCCTGGCAAGCCATCCTATATATGTGAATATATAGTCTGGCCACGAGCCATTGACGGCTCTCAGTCGTGAGGCAGGATCTACGGTTGTCTTTCAAAATGTCAGCACACAATTGGATAGCACTAGGACCAATCAGAGTGACGAACAACGTGACGTAATCACGGTGACGGAAAAGCGGGAGGCATTAATGGCGTCTAACATCAATGACTTCTGTCATTTTTGTATGAAAAACACGCGAATATCAGGTGTACTGGGACATTGCTCTACTTTGTTTGATAAAAATAAGAAGCCGCTAAGTATATCAGACAGACTTACGCACGTTGGAGTCTAAATAATCCAATGTTGATGACAAAGCCGTTTCAAACGAACGTGGTTCCTGAGTTGCCACCATGTTGCTTGGGTTCGCGGCCGCAGCGCTGACGTCATCGGCTACTCCCGCTCTGTGATTGGCCCAAAATATAGAGCGCTGTGATTGGCCCAACCAAAACTATAGCGAGCTGTGATTGGACAGCCACAGGCTGCGAGGGTTCCTATGAAGCATGCCTAGACCAAACTCTGCAAAGCAAGAATTTGGTCTAGTTCACTAGGCTATCTGTCTGGGGCTTTCCCAATCCATTATCACCAGACCATTCCTTCTGCAGGTGGCAGGTTCACAAGTGAACCAGCTAACTGTTTCCAGTGGCCCCATGGTGGTAAACACAGCCACTAGGTACCAGAACACAAGCCATAAACCCAGACCTGGCTCTACCTTCCAGGCCAGGAACTCTGGTACTGTTGACATGTCCATGAACCGCTCCTTGTCCCACCCTTCACCAAAGTCTAATGTGTTTGAGAGACCTTAAGGTGCAAAATGCCCCAGACAGCATAGCTCCAATGATCATTAGGGCACTCAAATGCCTCCGCTATGTAAGTCTGGCAATTCAATGAGGAGCTTTTAACTGATACTAAAAACTGAAAACACAGGTCCAATTTTACATTTT
Source organism: Aphyosemion australe (assembly GCA_006937985.1). Lineage (NCBI taxonomy): Eukaryota > Metazoa > Chordata > Actinopteri > Cyprinodontiformes > Nothobranchiidae > Aphyosemion > Aphyosemion australe. The sequence goes on from SSNS01000092.1 coordinate 923,601, forward strand.
TACACCGACTTCCTACCAGTCTTCTGGTTGGGTTTAGGATTTTATGGTTTGCTGTTAAAGTTTGGTCTCAGCCGATTTCATTTATGTAATTTCCTCAACATCTCACCAGTAAAAGAACTTTGGTCCACCCAAGAGTTTCTTTTCAAAATCCACATGAAAATATATGTTGCTGCAAACATCTGAGACGTAATTTTTGAGATTCATCGTTTTTCTTTAGCTTTGGACCCAAGCAAAGTATGTTCGTATGTTGTGCATTTTATTTTTTACACTAAAAACATTGCACAGAGATAAATGTAAAATCCCAAAAGATTTTTTAATTTGGAACTGTTCATCAGTTTTTTTACTTTTATTTTTTATTATTAGAATTGTCTTTAGAATAAATGGAAAAATCAGAGAATTCACCAAAAAAATATCCTAATTTATTTGTGCTTCTAATAAATTGCAAAGCACTTTAGTCCAATTCAGTTGATTTATTGTGCTACGGGAATATGTTTGGCATTCCCAGTTTTGTCCATCTTGGACAAACTCTTACAGGATATTATGGTGGACATTTGTGTTTTTTTATTTAATTTTTTTTCTAGATCTGTTTTTTTGTTGTTGTTGTTTTTGCATATTTGATTATGCAGTTTTCAATGTACCCTCCAAAGCCCATGACCCATCCTATTTAAAATATTAAAATGAACAAAAATATGTTAGATATGCTGTTTTAGTTAAATTTCTAATTAAATACAATGTTAGTTGTTGCCTTTGGTTTTATTTAGTTTGAACCATTAACGTTCACATTGTTTAATGTCTGAATAACAAGTAAATGGGAAGATCATCACCACACAACAGAGATAAGCTGTTACCTAATCAGCCTCCAGCTAACCTAAAACTCACCACAGGAGGATTTTTAGTTACCGGTGTCCTCTTCTCAGCCTGCCTTATTTCTCACACTTTACTTCTTTTTTTCAGCTGGATATGAGGAGGAGTGAAGAACATTTTGTTGAATTTGTTTTAGGTCAATGGTTATGATGTGAACTCATTATAGGAAAGGTCAGACCTACATAAATGGATTCTGGGCTACCAAAAGTGCGGCCCAGCTCAGAGGAGAATACTTAAAGGACCTCACCCTGCAAAGGAGTGAAGGGCAGACCTCACAAGAGGTTCACAGGAGCTCACTGTCTGTCTCCACCAGTCAGCCAATCACATGTCTCACTTCACTGATTATGCACACTTCCCACACCGCGGTAGAGTAACTCCACAGGGAAAGGAGCAAAGAAGCCGTTTTTTTTTACATTGGCCAAATAATGATGTCGGAGCCGTGAAGCAGGGGTGCCTGCTATTCCCCCTGGAGTTTTGGTTCATGGCCTGTCGTATCTTTAGTAAAGTCTTCTGTCTCTAATGATCCATGTCAAAGACTACCCTGTAATGACTTATCATAGCTCATCACTTATCCCAACAGTGACAATTATAATCACATATATGGCTTTTACTACCGGATACGGCCACTATTATGTCAAATTGTTATGGTGATGAGCAAAGTGGAAGTGGATCGGACAAGGAGGACAAGAGTCTGAGCAAAGAGCGCAGAACTGAGAGATAGCTGCAATATCAGTGTTCCTCACACAGGGTCTCTTTCTTCGCCCAAGTTATTGTTCGTTCACCCCATGGTAGATCTTCTAAGAGTCATATCCTGCCCTGTTTGGCTAAACAACACTTTCCGTCTGTATAGGCCCTGTCATTGGCCTCTTGTTTCCAACAATGGTGGGTTTTAAGCTGCCGAAGTAGATGTGTAAAAGCCTTCTCTCTCTATGATGCAGCTAGGGCGAGGACCACCAGCACACTTGGCCCCTCTGCCCCACGATGCACCAGAAACAAAAGTGCATTGAGAGCTTCCCACTTTTTGTTCCTTGACCTCGAGGTACCAACACCCACAGGACACTAGACGCACTTCCTGTGCTACAATTTGCTGTACATTTATCACCCTTTCAGCATATCCTCCACGCTCCAACATGGATGTAAACTGAATGAGTCGGCCTTGTGTATTTTTGACAGTGGCGATTGGTGGTCTACCTCTTTGAGGCTGACTTGGCACAAAGAGGGTTTTTGTTTCTTTTCCTCTGCTTCACTTTTTATTTCTGATGTTCGCCATATTTCTTAACTTTTTGGGTCTAAATCTTTTCAGTTCTGTTTTTGCCATATCTTATTTTAGACCCGAGCTTCGTTTTCTTTCCCCCGCCCCAGCCCTGCCTGTCCTGCAGCAGCAGATTTAGCTTTTGTTGGCTGGTGTTAATAGGATTAAAATGGGTTACGAGCTCAATCACAGAGAGCTTCAAACCATCCCTAAATGTAAGTATCTCATGGGGGTCGGAGCATTGTGATTCTGCCTTTCTCCCCTCTGGCAGCCCTCCTGATCGGCGGAGGAACCCCAGGTCTGATGGAGGTTTGGCCTCCGGGAAAATCCGCGGGATTATGTCAGCACTCATTACAATGTACACAAAGACCACGGGATCAGTAGGAGCACAAACGGCGCAGTTAAGTCAAATAGGGTGGGCCAGGGGATTCTCCGCTTCCACCCTGACATTGATTAGCCTTTGTGCTCTGCTACTCCCCACATTAAGGCTGCAGCCACTGGGATACCATATCACCACACGAGGGCTTCTTATCAAATCAAATTTTAACTTCGAGATGTTCGTTTTTAGCTGTACTTTGACCTGCTACAACAAATCGTAGCATTTAGGCCAATGGAGAATTCAAGTTTTAGATTTTGCTGAACATTCAGGAGCAGATAAAATCATTTCAGCCTTGGCATGGCAGATATTGTGGGAGGGGTGCATTGTGCCCAGTACACATGCCTAATTAGACAGTGGGTGAGAATGGTACAGGATCTATTGTGATAATTTGAGGCCACATCACTCTTGAACATCTGTGATAATGACCAAATCCAATGAAGTTGCATCCATTAGGCAAGCTGAAGTGTCCAGTACCATATTCACACAGCCCTGAGACTCACAGATACACAAACATGCACATGCCGCAATTTGCATGGTGCTTAAACAGCAAAGGTAGATAATTATAAAAAATAAAGCAGAGTAAACAGGAAGACAGGATTAATATTCTGCTGGCCATTAAAACACCATAGATCCATCCTGGGCGGAGCCTGTGCTTAACAGTGTCACCCTCCAAGGTCGGAAACACGAGGGGCCGCCCAGCGATCGATGTGCTCATTTAAATAGGCACTCAGGGACATTGTTCCACCTCACGTTCACATTTTCACATGTGATGATAGCACACTCATCCACTCACAGACACATTCACATTTGAAGAAGGAAAATGTGTTCACGCATGCAGACGTACACGCCGTATACAAAATGCAAATGCTTTTGTTGCTCGGTGCGCATACTTGTCTTAAGCGATGCAAAATGGCAGCAATTCACCAGTGGTTGTGCATGTTAAAAAGGGCTGACGCGCCTGCAGTGTTTGTCCACCATGGAGCGGTCGCTGCAAGAATGTTACTAAATACAAACTATTGCTGAATCTACAGAAATGCATGGATTTATTTTACTGACCAGACCGTTTGACGCATTCCTCGTCTTTGCACTACAATGGAAGCATGTGCTGGCTAAACAGCCAGAGCCAATTGAAGGGATTTTGTTTCCATTTCTGCCAGGAAACAATGAACTTGGTCTATATGAAGGGATTCCTGCTATATACGTTCTCTAGGAATACTACATCCATAAATATCTGTTTATTCGTTTCCTTAGATTAAATGATAGAATCAGAAATTACCCTAAAATTGCTCTTTTGAGAAAGTGCAGGGCGTATTTAGAATTTTTTTGTATACCTACATATATATACGTGTGTGTGTGTGTGTGTGTGTGTGTGTGTGTGTGTGTGTGTGTGTGTGTGTGTGTGTGTGTGTGTGTGTGTGTGTGTGTGTGTGTGTGTGTGTGTGTGTGTGTGTGTGTGTGTGTGTTTTGCCCCTATCCTCTCCTGTCAGCGTTTTCATAAATGTTGCCGGAGAATTTCTTATTTTAGCAATCCTCCAGATAGCCGGAGCCCATTTCCATAGCTTTAAATAATGTCAATCTGGGCAAACCCTGGATTGAAGCCCCTGAGCCGGAAGGCACAATTTCTCCTTTGCCTACAGTCTGATAATTTCTCGGAGCTATTGGCAACTTGGGAATTTTGCAGCCTTATCACTTAGGCTCAGCGAAGTTCACTGCCACTAATCGGTGAAGGGATCACTCATTCAAGGATTGCATGATCATGTGTTTTTTTTTCCAGGGCAGTGACAGCTGTCTGCACCAGGGCATTAGCAATGCAGATGAATCAGCCTAATAGGTTAATGCATAACACAAGAAAATTAGGTTTAATCCCCAAGCGGAATAATCTAACATTTTCACATTCCTTGATGTGGGAATAGAAACACTGCTTGTGACTCAATTAGTTGCAACGCCTATCAAAGCAAATTTACCTAGAGCATGTGCCCTGAATCCCCCAGCATGCAGGCATGTGTGCAAGTGACAGGGAGGGAAATGGCAGCGTGCCTGTCCTCATAATGCTGCAGGCAAACCCTGGGCGGTAATAACATCATCATGACAGGACCTCTGCCTTCTTATTTATTCCCTTTACTTACCTCACTGCTCAAATAATGTCAATGGACGTGGACGCGTGTGCACACACACACGCTGACACGCACGTTTGGAAAATGAATAGTCTTAGCTGCGGTACCTGCAGAGAAGTGATAACTGAGATGGTGTGAGCAGCCTCTGTCACAGCAGCAGTGTTTTCAGCCTAATTGGAACTAAGTACCAGACACATGTGGGAGCAAATACATGTGCTGATTCATATGCATGTGGTCAGGTTCAGATGCGTTTCTTATTCCGGACTAAATTGACTGTGAGTTGGCTGAATCTTTTCCAAACGTGGGACTAGCATTGTAATCTATCCTGTATGGTGCTGCATGATTACTATTAATAAACTCGTGCTATGTGTGGATTTGTGGATCCCCTGTATAGTGCTGTGTGTATGTGTCCCGTGTGTGTGTGTGTGTGTGTGTGTGTGTGTGTGTGTGTGTGTGTGTGTGTGTGTGTGTGTGTGTGTGTGTGTGTGTGTGTGTGTGTCATTAGCAGGGTGCAGCTGGCCATTAGGGTCCTACGGTGGGTGTTGTTTGGCTCTTCTCCTGACTCTAGTCCTGTCAGTTTTTTCCTCTAATGTGTCACTCTGACCACCAGCACTTTGTTAGAGGACGAAAACATTTCCTCATTGCCTCTCACCCGAACGTGTGTGTGAGTGAGTGTGTGAGGTCGAGACTGATTTCTTAAAGCAGGTAGTGGGTAATGAAAGACACACTCTAAGCCTCCACAAACTGGCAATTGAGAGACGAGGAAAGACTTCAAAAATAAGCAGTTTTTGGGGATGGGAAGTGTCAAAACGCACTAATTACAATCCCCAGACAGCTATCCCTAAATAAAACACACACACACACACACACACACACACACTGAAATCAATGAGGAGACAAACTGAACAATCAGCTGTAACTAGCTATCAACAATGGAGTGGAATATGCAAAAATGCCAATTAAATGTGTTTCGCATACACACTTTTTTTGTATGATATCCCAACATCTGTGGCATTAACCGCAGCTCTCTTTATGTAAAACAGAGTCGGGGAAATTAATACGCAATCTACCACTGTGTTTTCATCATTAATGCGCTCCAACTCGCGGCTGTGCTGCCTTCCAAGCTGCCTGAGTAGGGAGAGGAGAGGAGAGGAGCATTTGTGTGCCCTCGCTTGCCAAATTAATTCTTGTCTTGACATCTTAATTCTCAGTTCTTGTGTGTGGTCAAATCAGCCTACTATAGAAAAGCAATCAAGCAATTATTCCCAAATTATATTTGCCCAACACACACTGATTGGTTATTCTTTTCTTATTGAGTAAGCTCATTAATTCTGAGCAGCTTGCTTGTTATGCCTCTGCCATTACTCCTTTCCCCTCTCATCCCCTCTCTCCTCTCTCGCTGTCCTCATCATGCACACTCACTCACACACACACCTCCCCTCTCCCACTCTCCTCCTCTCCCCAGCAGATGCACCCTATCTTCCAGCCCCAGCCTGCTGATGTTTTGGAGATGACATACACTACAAAAGCCCCATGATCTGTGGCATTGTCTAGTCGGCCAATTACCATTCCCATCTCTGATTAACTTTGATGTGGAACCTAATGAGATAAGGCAGCTTATCAAGGCAGCCGCTGATAGTGGTCTCATTTATTCCAGCGCCTGGCACCCAAAGCAAGTGACAAAAAAAACTAATGAGGAGGAGTTTGCTTGGAAGCTTAGGTCTGAGCGAAGTGCAAAATTGTTCATCCGCAGTTCATCAGCTCCCACCTGAAATGGCCCCGGCGTCGTTACACTCCACATAACAGCACCGCGGCTCGCCGTGGAACAAGTTTCTCTGTCTGACACTCTCACTCGCTCTCCTCCTCTTTCCAGTGTTGTTTCCTTCTCTTAACAGCTCCTTTCCCCCTTCTCCAGGCTCTAATGGTGCAGCTAATTGCTCAGGTTGTTTGGTTGTGAGGAATGCAGGAGTGTCTGTACAAAGCCATTCTCTCTGCCTGATCTCCAAGAGGTGAAACCTTAATTTTCCACTTCTGCCTTCTGTGTCTGTTTTAATTATCTGGCGTGTCCCCGATGCCTTTTATTTTTATTTATTTATTTTTTTCTCTCCCTCCTCCTCACGCTGGCAGGATATAACGAAGGAAGAAACACGATCTGCTGCCAGATTTCTCAAATTACATTTTTATATGTAAAAATAAACGAACTCAGCCGTCAGACAAACAAAACGGAGTACTAATTCCTCTTATCAACAACCGCATTACACAACAATTAAAATGTCCTTTTTAAATAACAGTTTCATTACAAAGCAGCAGCACATTCGTTGTAATTTGGTTGATGAAGACGTGGAAAATGAAACACCCTGAATGTGAATTTCTCCTGCACGGACTGCGCGTAGAGAGGCAGGAAGTGTGTGCCTTTTGATTTGGAGTATAAAAGTAAATAATATTTGTACATCTAACACATACTCGAAGTGAATGAGCAGCCCCTGAATGTGTTTCTATGAGCAAGTGGAGAGCTCTACAGACTTTAAAGCCGGAGCCCAATTAAGCCTCGCCTCATCGGGAGAGGGAGAGGAGCTGAAAGCTGAATACATAAGATAATGCAGCCGCACTAAAGCAGCCGGCTCGCTCAGTGTAAAATTAGAGAGGGGAGAGAAAATCTTGATAAAGGGAGAAGAAAAAAGCGGGACAGGCAGCGGGGGGAATAAGAGGGAAAAGAAGTTCCTTTGGGCCAATTTCCTTTGAAACTGTTTAACCAAATACAGCCATTCATATTCAACACAATTAATAGTGTCTCTTTCTTGTTCAGACGGCACATCATAACGCGCGGAGGGAACGGGAGAGAAGAGGATTTCTTTCTCCCTCCAAATTGTAGCCAATTTAAGGACAAAGCGTTAGCCTTTAGTTCCCCAGAATAGGAGTCGCACTCGTAAAGAAAGACTGACAGTCGACATCCAAATCTCATTCAAGGATGCAATTTCCAAATGCTAATCATAATCTGCAGATGTTGGCCACTGATACATCCGTTTATTTATTTATTTTGAAAGCATGTCTGTGCCCGTTTGGACGGCCTGTGAAATTTGAAACAAAGAAGGGAAAATCCCTTCTTTCTGAGGCGAGCACTGACATCTGCACCATCTTCACTCTGCACACAAAAACTATTACACACACACACGGGTGCACATAATGCTCGTGCACAAAGAGGAAAAAAAAAACACGAGCATGCTCGCATCTTTACTTCATGCTCTCTCCTGTTCTCTCTGGGTTGTTTTAGAGTACCTCAGATGTGCCATCAGACATCAGTTTCCATCTGAACTGGAGGGGGAAAAAAGGAAATACTTGACAGAAAGGTATATAAAAAGAAGCCACTCTGAATTTTTGACATCCTCTGCACAGCTGCTTCAAAACGAGTAGGATGGAGAGGCAAGGAAAAACCAACTCCAAGATGCGTTTTTGTTTACTTGCTGCCTTTTCTCCCTGTCCTCTTTCAGGGAGATGGAGGCTAGCGCGAGGCCACAACTCACTCATCCTTGTATAGAGCGACTCGGTGCAGGGCCGCAAAGAAAAGAAACAGGCATGTCTAAATGAATTGTGGGATCTGTTCTATTCATCCGACCTCAAAAAGGTTAACCCCTTTTTTTCCATTTAGATGCCAAATGCAAGGTGAAACTATGCTCAGATTTTCCGTTAGGTGACATTAAATACCGCTTTATTTATCTGGGAAATAGAAACAGGTGGAGCTGCAGCTGCAAATGAGATTTATTGAAGTTAGAACAAACAGTCTTGTTGGAAAATTGTTTGTGTCACTTCTAATTCACCATTCTAAACATTTTTGGTCAAAATAATGGGATTTGTTCATCAATAAATAGATTGCAGATTACTTGCCTCTACACGTTTGCATCAAATTTCAAATAAAAACAGTACAATTAAAAGATTTTAAAGTTGAATGAAATAGTTTGAGTGTTTTAAAATGGTTTCTGCACACTTGTTATCTCACCTGAGAAAGAGATAAATGCTCGCTTGACTGACAAGCTAACGGCTAGTCAAAGCCAAAATTGGTCACTCAAATAAAAAAGGGCTCCAAATCTTTTGAGACATAATTTACTAAGAGGGCCACAAAAATATAATAAGGAATGCAGCAGTTATTTTATTGTGGCATCTTTATTTTTACCTGCACAGAAAGAAATTAAAAATGCAATTCATTCATAATTTTTCTTAGAGGAGGATCAGTTAATATTTATGACCTTGTCCATGTAAAAGGAACATTTCAAATTTCCTGCATTTGATGGGTTGATTGTTTTCTTTTTTTTTTATTTTCTTGATCTTAATTGCACACAAATCTGCTCTTTGGTAAATGTCAGTGTGGGATTGTGGTCCTAATTACCGTGAAAGTAAGGTGAAAGCAAAATCAATTACGTTGTATTGTGTGTAAAACTTTAATTTCATAAAAACCTTTAAATGTGTTTGTGAATTATGTTAGGCCTTTGTAAAATAAATATTTGCAGCTAAATAAGCACAGAGCTAGCTAAGAAGCTAACGTGTGGTTTTAATTTTGTAATGAGTCTGCTCAAAAATGAAAACCATTTATTTACAGTTGTGTGAAGGCTCATAAAATTTTCATATTTTTGAGCCTAAAGGCAGAAGTGCAATCATGGTCTTGAGACCTCTAAGACTAGCCATTAGCTTATCAATCCATTCAGAACTTTTGTCTTTCTCCAAACTCAGGTCATTCAAAGAGCTATTGACCTCAAACTTTCTTACTAAAATGATGAGAATAATTGTTTGATGTTTGTAAACTCCCCCTCAGATAGTTGTGGGCCATTTTCTCATTTCTCCATGATCTTGGTCTTTCTCCGTCTACTTATGTAACGTTTCTCTACATGTGAACCGTCATTTAAAGACTTGAAGGAGTAACACAGGCCATTCTGGCTCAGTGGGGGTTAATACTTGACTACAATAGCCATTGATTGAGGTGGCACTAGAAAGATGAGTATTCTGTTGCTGTTTGTAATATTTCATGGTGGCTTGGAGCGGCTGCATAGATGCTGGTTTCCTTTGAAGACTGGACGTTTTCAGAGCCTCTGTTGGCTCCTGTCTCTCTTTGTTGATTCTGTGCTGCCTTCTTCCCCCAATAAACCGTCCTCCCAGCTGATAGCGTGCCAGGTTCTGTGTGAAACAATTGGTACTCGTGCCTTTCTCAAGCATGCCAGGCCAATCAGAAGGCAAGTAAAGACAAACAGAGCTGTGCAGCTGTCCTCCGAACAAAAAATGAAGCCCTTCCATAGCCGGTGAGAAGGGCCAGGGCGCTGGGCGCACCCTAAATCAACCATTGTACTCTCTCCCAGGAAAACCTTCGGGATCACAAAGCACCCAACTGTGGGCCGATTGACACACCCATGTACTGTATCTACAAATCGCACACATTTGCCAACTCCCAGCTGTGTTTCTTCATCCGTTTACTCCCTGATAAGTAAGATTTGGTTTTATTCTTCAAGAGAAAGAAAACACTTGCCCTGCTAGAGAGAGAGAGAGAGAAATGGAACGGCTTCAGTTTTTCCCACCCACCATTTCTCCAGTCAGCGACAACCTCTCAGCAAGACAGAGCCTGTCTAGCCGCCAAGGCACTCAACATGCCTCAGCAGTCTGACTGGGTGCTGAAAGGGGGTCTGCGTTTTAATATTCAGTACGCCAATTCATTAACATTCTATTGGAGCTTACAATGGAGACTGGAGAGGCTCTGACCCTCCAGTTCCCCTGATCAAGGTCAGTAACCAAGAAAATAAAATCTGAATTGCATCCCGGCTCACATCCGTCCTCTAGCGCCTCGCCGCATCCCCATTTAGGAAAATAAAATGATCCCAAATTTGTTTTGTTCTCGATAGAAGCACACTTTTTTGTTAACTTGAAAAGGAAAATTTTAATTCAAACGTTTTGGCCAAATAAAAGTTTGGGTTGAATGTTTGCTAAAGCTCCATGGATTTTGTGACTGTCCCAAGCAGCTTAGCAACCCGAGCCAACGACGCACCGCTGTCTCTGTAAAAAAAAAAAAGGTCAATCACGCTATTTACATCCCTGCACATATGGACACACACAGAGTCAAGAGAATAAATCTAGCGAGCGGTCGATTTTGCGATTGGGTGCTGAGACAAAGGGTGAGCATGTTGCTAACACGTTCGCTGTCAGTAGATGGGCTGTATGTGGGCAGACACAAAGCCTCATTAAAATACATACAGAGCCGCTGCTGCTCCGGTGGGTGGGAAGGATGCTCCATCAAGATGTCGTTACAACAAGACTATCTCCACCCACTGGCATGTATCTCCTCACGCTGTCCTCCCCCATGCCTGGACGGCACAATGGCCGTCTCCTTTAAAACCAGTGTGGGCCAGTCCCTCCAGTCCCTCCCCGTAAGGTCAGGGCCTAATCCTCGGGGAGTTCTCACATTGTGTTTTAGCAAACTGGGGTCAAACTGTTTGAAATGAGGGGGTTTAGTTAAACATCTATTAAGCAGCTTCAGCGTGTTGGGGTGAACTTTATTTATGTGTGAAGCTGTTGTGCTCAGCTGTCCCGTTTCAGCAGCATATTGAGCCGAACGTTGTTTGTGTCAGCGTGAAAAAATAAGAAAAAAAATGTTGCTGCACCGTTAACAAAACAGTCTGACCCAATTTTCACCTCAACACACACGGATCTACGTGGGTTCCCTAAAAACAGGGAGAATAGTTCCCATCTGTTGCCTTCTTTGCCACTAAGAGGCGCTATGCTGAGGGGAAAGCCAGAGGGGGGAAAGAAAGAATAAAGTTGAAAGTGTTGCTGTGTTGTCAGCAGTGCCATGTAGCCCGACTGCCCTGTTAGTGAGGCTGACATTCAAAGAGAGCTGGGATGCCGACAACAATCCCGCAGCCTCCCGCTGCGAGAAGACATTTCGCATGGTGGCCAAGTGCTTTGATACCGCTCTTGTGATCCTCGCTGCCGTGGCTTTGAGAAAGCACACACACAAGACACAGAATACAGGCCATCGCCATTATATACCAACCTGTGCTTATTTTTACATATTCTACCATTTTCCCGTTTTCTAGCTGAGCATTAAACGCGCCTTTAGAATTTGACACACCTAGCACTTTTTGTTTTGGAAATATCTTTTAAAAAGACCTTTTTTAAGAATGCAAAAAGTCTCGTTTTGATTAGATGCAGGTCTGTTGTCACGCTGCTGATTAGAAGTAAAGCTGTCTCTTGAACAGCACAATGTGCGTGGAGCGGTGCAGGTTACTGACTATACAAGCCTGAAGGTTGACTAATTACTATACCGTGTTTTTTCAGAGCAAGGTTACTGAATGGTTGCCTATTACTTCACTCTCCGTGAACCAAATGCTTAAGATAATGACCACTTACTAATTGGTGCTTATACCTTATATCAGTTTGTGCAGAATATAATTGCAGCTATTATGGTGCTAAATAATTGTCGGAATTAGCATCTTTGAGCCAAAAAAAATGGATTCCAGGAAGAGGTCTTGATGTCGACGCACCACCAGTTGATTCATCATTAGCTAGAGGGTTCAGGGCAGAGGGAATGCCTTTCCTATCATGTGGTGGTGTCAGCGTCTCTCCTGCTTCAGCTAATGGAGGTGTGAGCGGCTGTGTGTGCTCATATCGGTGCTGCAGGTTCTTGTGCATGAACAAGATGAAGTGCACACGCAAAGCTGGGGAGGTTCATACTCTATGCTGATCACGCTCCCCGTGCTTCAGCAGCTCCTCCTTTGTGCTGGCCCTTCCGTCAGCTGTTGACTTCCTAAGTGTCTCAGACAGCCGTGTTTCTGTCTGCGCCTCTGTCCGCTGCCTTGTCCTTCTCACATTTCTGAAGTCCGATGACTGCTAATGGCTGTGTTCAGACAAAGAGCCCACTCTGTGGCCACTCTGCCTGGCCAAACCAGGGGCCAGGGACAACCAGGAGGGGGAGGCGGAGGAGGGCTGGGTTTGGGGAAAGGGTGGGCTGAAGCTGGGAAAAAGCACCCGGCACTGCCTGCCACTTTCCACTTGTGTCACGCTCGTGTGACAACCACTCCTCTGTGCTTGTTTGAACTGTCCTTCCCAATTAGAGCTAATAAGTCACTCTGTAAGGATGAGCAAGCATAGTCCGCCTAATCACCCCTAAGTTCCCAAACAGATTTTGTGCACAAACACGTGCGTTCCCTTTTCCCCCGAAAGTTTAGCAGCCTCATGAAAATCCCAGGAGCACACCACCACTAACAGCCGAGAAAGCCCAAAATGCCTAAATGTTTCCAGCAAACAAGTGCCACTAGTCAAGCAAATTAATGACGAGTTGGTTGAAGAACAATTTTACCCCGGCCTCTCACGACCACTGAAGAATTGATTAGATCCCTGCTCAATCAAAGTGCCTGAATCAATAAAGAGCCGGCTCAATTTATTCCACATCTTTCTAGCAAAAGAGTCCAAGTGGAACAGCTTTTATTTTCAGGCCACAGTGCAAAGGAAAAGCTAGTGTCAGTAGCAGAAAGGCAGGCAGGTGTGTTGGTGTCAGCTCACTGCCAGCGCGTCATTAAATCAACTCAAATGCTTTCTACTCGGGAAGATTTAATGCAGCATAAGAAATTTTTTTAATAAACATTCTGCTCAGAAAGTACAAAACACTGAAGAAATAATTGTGGTCTTGCAGCACATTGTTCAGTTTTAAGACCTAACATGCTGCATGGGGAGGAAAGCTAAAGAACTCCGGAATAATGACTTCACATGTGTTTCCTCAAAGTAAAGACTTAGTCAAGCTCGGCTGTGCTCGGCTGTTTATTGTTGCCTGCTTGTTTATTGTCATGCAGAAAGCAGAGGAGGTATTAAAGGCAGATTTCGCCCTTATTTTAAAATGTGCTGCTGAAGATTAGAGCTCTTGCCAAACACTGTGGAAACACTTAATTGATTTCCTTTGGACTGTTTACCTCTGCTGTAGCCCTCCTGGAGCCTGGTGCATGCAAACACATACGCACGCACGCGCACGCACACAGAGTACAACCCTGGCCCCATTTACGCCAACACAGGCCTGCCAAGAGCCTCATTAGTATTCACAGCAGTGGCATTTGCCAGCCTGAGCGTTGCCGTGGTGATGCTGCCCACACAAGTGATGATAAATGGTGCTTTCAGCTTCTCTGCCTTGCATAGAACAGAGCAGGGAGCTGAGGAGGTGCTGGCTAGGACCCAGCTGCAGCTACGACTATAGCAAGGCCTCATCCGTAAAGCCGGGCAACTGACGCATGACAACACAAACTCAGGGCTGCTCGAAGGCTTTGGGTGCAGGGGAGTGGTGGGTAAGAGGGGCTGGGTGCTGTGTGGGCTGTGTGTGTGTGTGTGTGTGTGTGTGTGTGTGTGTGTGTTGAGAGAGGGTGAGGAGGGGGCATGTTGGGAAGAAGTGTGTGCTTGAACTTGTTATTGTTGGCTGCAAAAGTGATGTCAGCTTCAGTGTTTCTCGAGTGTGTTTTTGTTCCTGCGTTTTTCTACTTCTGCAATAATCTGATTTCACTTTCAGTGACAGAAAACTTCTTAAAATTATATATATATATATATATATATATATATATATATATATATATATATATATATATATATTTCTTTTGTTATATTTTGGTCTATCAAAAATTGGAAATATATATTTATCGACAACAAAATTAGCATTATTATTATTTTTTAGTAAATTTTTGTATTTGTTTTATTTCATTTTCATTTTCTTCATGATTTTTGTATAAATGATTGGACAAAACACTGCTTTATATATAAATATATATATATATATATATATATATATATATATATATATATATTAATATATATTATTTTAATCAGGATGAAGGATGCATTTAAATAAATAAAAAGTAAACCTTATGGAACATTTAAAGTCAAATTATAACAGAATTTACTTATGTTATACATTAAAATAAATAAAAAGCTACATTTTTGTGAATGTTTATTTAATAAATGATCTATTTTTTGTGTGAAATAAAGCAGGAAACGATCACTGAAATCATCTATGTGTTTCTTTCTCTGCAGGTTTTCCTGCTAAGTCTAAAACCAGCAGAAGGTTTAGGGTGTCCAGCTACTGTTCCCTTCCCCCAGAGCCCACACATACAGATGTGGAAGCAATGAGAACGAGGAGCTTGGATGAAAATCCTCCTGATCCTAGTTAAACACAGAACCACCATGTTATTCCCACATCATGGTGCAACGATACGAAGCGCGTTAAGGCCTAACTGATTGGAAATCATCCAGCGTCTTATTAAAAACGGTGTGTCAACAAGGTCATAATGTCCTCAGTTGATGTAGAACTGCACCGTGGGTTTGATTCATGCAAAATCAATTATTTTTTGTATAGTTTGTATGTGTTCTTTAGAAAAATCTTTATTAAAAATATTTCTTAAAAATATTCACACAAAAGCCTGTTTATGACCACGTTTAATGAAGGAATTTGGAGGAATTTCTTGGGACTATTTCATGCATTGTGGTAAAAAAAATAGCAATGTCAATAATCCAATCTTGCATATTTGTTTTCGTTTAATTGGTCTGTCAAGGCTTCACTCTTTAATCAATAAGATGTTTTTTTGTCAGTAACAACTTTAAATAGGAGGCGAGAGAACATTTTTATAACTTTTGCTTTATTTTACTGTCCTTTCACTCAGAACTCACAAAAACATCTATTTATGGTTTTTTTTTAATATTTTGAGTTTAGGATAAAACTGCAGCGCTTCTTACTCGGCTGAACTTGGGGATGACCGCCCCTTCAAAACAGTGCCAGACCCTTCTAGAACCAAGCCTGATTACCCATCTCTAGGACACTAAAGTGCCTGACTTCAAAAGAAAGCAGAGACAATCACGGGTGGGGCCGCGTGGCGTGTTCAGACGCATCATCGCTGCGTCGTGGCAGCTCCGAGGCCAGGCTCAACCATCTCAGCCAGGGGGCCGGGGCTATTAAAAGATAAATGTATTTCTCTGTTGCATTATTCATAACACGACGAGGTGGGGAGGGAGCTGTGAGCCGGCGGCTTAGCTCAGCAGTGGCTCCCTCCTCGGCCTCATCAGGGCCAAGGCCCCCGCTGCACCCACCGCACCTACACCCTCATGCAAGAGAGGGGTGGGTGCTGCTGGGGTGATCGGGGCAACAGCTGTAGAACAGAGAATGAGATAGAAAGATAATGCAACAGTGTGTATTCACACACACACAATAAATGTCATATTTGCATGTAAATCTAAACTTAAACATGTCTTATGAACGGGTTTTCTCCTTGTGATTGCAGTTACACATTTATGCAATCATAAAATTTTTAGTAAAACACTTCCAAAGTGTTTTTGTTTCTTATTCTCATGTTAATCTCGTGCTCACACACACAAACCTGAAAGGAGCATCAGCCGGTGGCGCTGAATAACCTCTCAGCCGCTCTTTACGTCAAGCATTTGGACAAATATTTTAGAGACATTTTGGACTTCTATATCAGAGTGAATGGCAACGCGAGCCATTGTCCAGCTCATGTCTGATCTGCAAGAAAAGCAGATTAGGATGACCCTCGTGTCGCTCATTTGGAGACGAGTCGCTGCTGAAGAGAGCCAAACAAACATCAGAAGCTGCTAAGCTCCCTCCGTTTGCTGCTTCTTGTCATATTTGGTTATGTAACATTAAACAAATGCATTCATCTTATTGTTTAAATCTGATTTACATTATGGTGAATCTGAATGGATTGTGCTCCTGCACTAAAATATTTATCTCACATGTCTCATAATGGAAAAACGACAACCTGTTCATGTTTTAATTAAACGCTTTCCAAATTGTTCCAGAATTGCCTATAATTGAACGCACGCTGCGCACTTTTGTTGTTTGATGCCAGTATCTGTTTGCTGCAGTAAAATCACAGTGAGGTGTTTTCACACAACATTTTTAAATTGTTTTATGAGGTTATAGGATTGATTAAATAAAAACATTTACGTGTATTGCTTGGATTTTTACCTGTCGCATCCATTTGGACAACTTTAGTTTGTCTCATGTCTATTAAAAAGTGCTCAGAACAAGTGCAGCCCTTTTGATTACAAATCGGAGATATATTATGCCGGCATAAAATGCACAGTAATGTTTGGGAGAGAGGACAATGTCTGGAAGAGTGGAGGGTGGTCTGAACACATCAGTACTCATGGCTCCATGCTGGGATCATTTGTCTGCAGACAAGAGGGCACAAGGGTGGGAAAAACGTGGTCGTAGCAGTGTGTGTGTGTGTGTGTGTGTGTGTGTGTGTGTGTGTGTGTGTGTGTGTGTGTGTGTGTGTGTTTTATCTGCATCTGTGTACTTGTTTATGTGGATCACAGTTCTGGCATTGCCACTTTACACATTCTATCTTGAATTAGACACAAGAGACAAAAGGCTTCATATTTGCGCTTGTATGTCAAGGATTACTTGTTCTATTGAATGTGCCCCCCCATTATCTGCTTATCACTCTCTGTGCTCTTTAATCTCTTTCTTGTCTCTGCTCAATGGCTTCCTCTCACTGTCTCCCCGTCACAAACGTAGCCTTTCTCCTCGTCTATTTTTTAACACTTACAAAACTGAAAAGGCCTGGCCTGGTCCGGGCCACCTGGAAGCACCACTGAAGCTTTCTCCCAGGCCTGGCTCCCTGCCACTAGCCAGCTGTAGCATTGTGAGCGGCCCATCTCAGTTAATTCCATGCATTGCAATTGTTGCCAGGCACTGTTTACAGCCACCTCCTACTCCGCCCGGGTAGCCTCTCCGATTGTCCTGGGGCCTCCCTTGTTTAATACTGTTTTGCAAGTTATTAAGCCCTGGAAGTCCATTAATCACAGTTCACGGGCTGTGTAAGCCCACACAAGGCAGGCAGGGGTGGGGGATGGGGAGGCACACTCGCTACCCTCAATGGGCTTAGACGGTGGTCCATTCAGATCCCTAACGAGATCATTACCACTAACTAAATACAAACCTGACCCTACGACCTGCTGGGAAATTACGTAGGAGCTCCCTGGTGCAAGACATTAATATGAGACACCCCCCTTGTCCATCTCCACCCCTCCCATTTTCCTGCAACAGTGCGTAAATGCCCACCCCCAAAGTCTCCCAATACAAGCCAACCCTACACCCTGCATGGCCACCCCTCCCCCTCTTGTCCATTCTCACTTTCTTTCCAGTGGACAGAAAACTAAACCTGTCATCAAAAGGCTCCTAATCACTGCTGTGATTGTGGTAAACCAAGCCTGACAGACATTTCACTGAGGCCTCAATGGCTACATCAGCACCCCCC
>SSNS01000092.1:941587-1018976 GCA_006937985.1 Aphyosemion australe
CACATCCACCCCACTCTCCCTTTTTTAGCGAGCCTCTGGCCAATGAGCAACAAACAGCCGAGGGCTTTTCAGATTACTTGACACACTGTGTCCACTTTTGGGAGGGAGGACCACCTGGTAAGCTCATTTTAATACAAAACCAGTTCAGTCTCCTCTCTCTTTTTCCTCCACTCTCCTAATTCCTCCTCTCAAGCCAAGCTACCACCATGAATTCTGTCTAATCCAGTGACCCCCACAGAACATTCCTGGTTTTACACTCTTTGGAAGACGCTGGATTTGGACGGATTACATGCTTCCATTTCTGTTGGGAGACACCTGTGACTGAAAGCAGAAGGAAGGCTCGAAGCTGACTGTAAAACAGAAAAAAAGGAACTTTTAACATTTTGTTTTGTTGTTTTTACCTGTAACTTTTGTTCGAGCCTGGTCAGATGCCCAGTTAGTGCATTGTGATGCTGCGTTGATCTGGTTTGGGAATGGGTGGGTCGAAAGGGAAGATGTGGGTGGAAAAAGAGGTTGGTAAGGTGGAGGGGTGGGGGTTGCAATGACTTTCACTTTAGCCTCTCAGCTTATGCTAAGATGTTGTCACTTTCACCATCTCAAGTGTTGCCACTTCAGATCCCGGAGCTTAGACTTTACATTGCCGGGGGGCTTGAAGGAGGAAGTCTGGGAAGATTTCCATTTTTAAACATCGGCCACACTGTCACCTGACTGCCATGGCAACATTTCTCAACTTCCTGTCCTGCCTTTGCTCCTTTCATGTCCCCCTGCTCTTCAACTTCCTCAAGAACTCTTTAAGGCAGCATTTCCTCCCTGGATTGTTCTGCCAGTTTGATGAATCGTATCTCACAGCCAGTTGAATTTAATTGTTTCACTAATCTCCATTTCCCCCACCTACAGACACACACACACACACACACACACACACACACATAGTTATGTGTGCAGTTGTACATGTGCATAATTTAAATTAGGTGTAATATCCTCCACTTTAATCCTTGATAAGATCTCAATTGTCCCACAATGTGAAATGGAGATGTAGCGACAAGCGAGGCTAAATTAAATCGAAATATTAATTTACCTGGATATCATCCTTCAGTGAAACTTAATCACCTTGACTAGTAAGGCACACCAAAAGTCCTAATTGGCTCTTAATGATTGTCACAGAACACATGCTCAAGTGCAGATGCGGAGATTAGGAGAAAAATGTAAAATTTACTGGACGAAACTCGAGAGCGTGACCAGATACAAACATGCAAACGTAAACACACTCGTGTTTTCAAATTATCCACTCTGGAAAACACAACTATAAATACAAAATTACCCACAAAACCTCACAGCATCGGCTGGTTGTTGAGTGTCTACCTGGCGCCGCAGTGATTGTTCCTCAACACTGACCAATTGTAAGCTCATAATGATGATCCCTGGCATGACAAGTGATTTTAACCTGCCTGTGGGCCACCCCCGCAGCAAGTCACAGATCAGCTGCCCCACGTAAACAAAAACATTAGGAGAGCGTTCCACATTTAAGAGCATGCTAATTACAGTCATTCCTATCTGAAGTACTTTCTGCTGCAATTTGCTCAGATCACCAAACCTCCAATACCTCTCATGCAAACAAATAAATCCTCCCGCAACAAAGAGATAAAGCAAATAATAAAATAGACACGGGCACTATCAGAACTCACTGGGGGCACTGTGTTTGAAGTACGCTTCAAATAGTATCATACTACTCTACAGTGTTGAGTTCCTAGTTTTGTGCACATCCCCAGCGTGGAATAATTATGAGGGCTGATGTTGGTGTGCTCAGGAAAACAAATCGCTCACTTTCTAATGGCAGGATTGAGGGGTGAAAGCAGCATAACAAAGGATTATAAGGAAACTACTTTTATTTTAGGAATATGTTTAAAGGGGTTCTGGGATTCAAAACCACATTTACTTTGTTGATGGATTTAAGACAACTTGGGGTGTCAAATGTTCCAAAAAGCTGGTATCTGACTTGCTTTCCTATGCCAAAGAGAATTGGTTCGGTCTGACAAAAGTTGGTATAACACGCCATAAGCATAGATACACCACCTTAAATTTGCATGTCCCAACCCATTTCAATGTCAGCAATGTTGGCTGCAATGCTAACCACGGGAAAATGCTAGCCAGAGGTACTGCTAACCACAGACATCATATACGTAGACTGCATATTGGAGTTGCCGTAGTGGCCGGTCGCCATCTTGGATGGGTCTCCATTTGCCCCCATTGCATTTATTTCTACTGAGGAAGGTGCTTATCCGACTAAAAACTGCTTTTTCACAAAATCAGACATGTGGTATGGCATGATAGTTAAAATATAAGTATAATTAAACAAAACAAATTGTTTTCAATAATATGCTGGTTGTTGCAATCACATGCTGTAGAAAAAACGAGCATAGTTGCTCACCCTGCGTTAGCTTCAGTTGGGTTTGGAGATTGAAGGACCCATTCAATATGGCAGCGACGCTGTTAAGCTCTCCAGTGTCCAGTGGGGCGTCTACGTATTCATGACAATGCTGCTAACGCTACCCTGAGCTACTGCTAATGCTAGTCTGAGCTACTGCTAATGCTAATCTGAGCTACTGCTAATGCCCTTATTGGACAATATGAAAACATCAAAGGGGAATGTCGGAGCACACATGGAACATTCCAGGATGTACTGGTAAACTGGTAAACCAACCAATCAGCAAGCAGCTAGTTTAATATTCTTGTCCTGGCTAAGTGGGCGGGGTAACCAGTCCTTCCATTGTAGGGCTTTATTATGGAGGGGTTGTATTTAGCCATTTATGAAGGCTCCTGGGCCATTTTGAGCCCAATGCCATATAGAGGCTCAAAGAACAACATTCAACTGTAAAAAAAAGTTGTTCTAGAACTCCATTGAAGGTTTTTCTTCATGTGTTGGAATAAAACCAAAGATTAAACCATTTCTGTGGCACCACTTGTTGCTTCTATTTACCTAATAGCAGCATCGCTCCACTCCTATTTGGTCTAAGCCTTGGCCTATAAGCAACACCGCTGATCCACGGCAACAGATGGGGAGGGTGGGGGGGTGGATGTCACCGCAGCCTTCTCCAGCACTCCAGGTGAGTGTGTTTCTCTAGCGGTGGAGGAAATGAAGCAAAAATGATGGAGTGTTTGTTTTCTGACATTTTGTCTCTCTGCGGCCTCATCAGGGCTGAGCCTTGCAGACGTCAAGTGTTAATTTAGGGCTCCTGCCGAGCGTGAGCCTGTCAGCGGCAAGGCTTGGAGGAGGGAGGTGAGCTCTTGCAGAAAATGACCCTTCTGGTCTGATTGTCTTCTGGCCCGCAGACTGGCACTGAGAGGAAAAACAAAGACACGGGGAGAAAGAGAGAGTCGGCTGAGTGCTAATGCACCTAGCAGCAATTAGAGAGGCTTACCTGACTGTGTGAACACAGTAGGCAAACACACACTAAATGTACACACTGTAAAATAGCCCCCCCACACACTATTTCTTAAACTGTCCCCAGCTGATGTCAGCACATACACTAGAAAATAAACCTTGACTGCTTTCAGAAGGGACACGCACTATAAAAAATCATCGGAAGCCATCTTTTCCCCTTTACTGATTAAATGGCATGAGCGAATGAGAGTCCATCCCTTTATTCTGTAAAACTTAAACAAAAAAGACAAGCCTCTCTAAAGTTTACAGCAGCACATTAACCATAGGCTGAACCATGAAATTGCTTTTTTCCCCTCCTGCCGCGTTGCTGCTCTAAAATGGTCACTGCCAGTCACTGGGAAGGTTCACGGACTTTAGAGTTACATCATTTATAGAAAATAAAACAGAATACATCAGGGGACTTTGGCCAACGCAGATCAAATTGAGCCAGAGATGAAAAATACACAGGTGTGGAAGCAGGTTCACGTCCAGTCCAGAACACCAGATTCATTATGATAAAGAGGATTTAAAGGACTGTTATCCGGAAAAGAAAGGTTAATTCTGTAATTATTTCAGTGTGAAAAATAAATACCGCACCCTTTGCCGTTTCCATCATTTCCTAATTTGCTCAGAAATTCATTTTCTTTTCCTTTTTTTCACTCCACCTAGCCCAATTCAATCACTTGAGTTCATCTGTCTGTGTTATGCAAATCTGAGCAGCGGAGACTGAACCCATCAGCCCCTCCGTTCGGCTCGCGAGCTCAGGGGCTGATAGAAAAGATGAATTCTTCCGTTTCAATGTGCTTCCCTTTTTCACCCAGTGGCGCAGTATCAAGGCTACCTTTTTACATTTTAGCCAATTGTGCGGTGCCTTTCGGGTAGTCAAATGCATGAATAAGGAGAGGGAGTCACTCTCTGTTTGTCAATGTTTTTCTACCTCTGCAGTCAAGCGAGGTCTGTGTCTTCGATCAAGGACACCGGCGGTGGATACCAGGAAAGAAGCCAATAACATGCATGTTAGGTTAATTAACCACACTACTATATTCACAATTGTGAAGTTGCTTTGGATAAAAGCATCTGCTAAATAAATGAACATAAACATAAGATAGTTTTTGACAAGGTGAGAGGAGGAGGATTTTTTTTGTTGTTAATTTCCTTTAAAATAAAAAAATACTGTTTGCAATTAATATCAGAAAACATTTACTTATGTAAGTTTGAGTTTTTTGCTTTGGATAAAGGCCGACAACACTTTTATTCTGACTCATCCCTGGGAGTACGTCCAGGCAGCCAGGGACACAGCGGGTGGCTAATAGACAAGCCCCCCTCCTGAAGCTTGATGCATTGTGTCGAGGCCTTGTAAACTTCACGCACATTAAAGATCACATGCCACAATTTCACAGTGCTGCAGGGGGACCGGCCCTCATCCTGGGCTCTGATTGGCTGGTGATGGATGGTGTTGACAGTTACAAGCCGAGTACCGAGTGGAGCAACACAAAGGTCAAGGTTGAAGCTGCCAGTGTGGTCTGAGGGTTGAAACGGGCTCATAAAACACAAACTATAAACCAGTTTAGTCATTTAATGCCACATTTACATGATTTTAATAATAAAAATGGTCTTGTTTCTATCATTGGTAGTTGTTTGATCCAGCGCCACGTCGTTGTTCCCACTGCAGTGTCCTGCAGGAGTGAATTTTTTCAATACAGCACTCCACGACGAAGACATTTCTCCTGTCATTTTCCTCTAGTACTTCAGTGTAATTCTTTCTTTCTCTCCCCTCCATTTTTTTCCCCTGGCGACTGCAGTATGTGGCGGTCTGAATTGTGTGTTATTACCCAGCAGGAGACAATATCATTACCACATATTTGCTGTCAAGGGTCTGCAAAGAATGGTGCTGTCTTGGGCCTCAGTGATCTAACAGCCTCACACAGGGCTCCAGAATTACCCACTCCTGGCTTGGGGAAGTCAAACACTACCAGTTAGAGAGGGGAGTGAACAAAAGAAAGGTAACTCACACACACACACACACACCACCTTCCCTTACTCCTCTCGTCGAGACAGAAGGGGACACACCTCCTCTGCACCAGACGGAGGATGCTATTCCCCCCTCGCCTTGATAGAAATATACGTTTGGCTCAAGTGCTGAATGATTTGAGACTGTAAGGTAGATTTGGACAGGCAGAGTGTGTGACAGTCTGTCATTTCAGATAAATAGACTATTTGTAATCTCTCAGGTGTACCATTGGTGTCGGATGAGTAGCTGATAATTACCGGCACTCGTATCAACTTTTTGCCTGATGCTACATCTGAGATCTGCACGCTCACACACAGACAATGTGTGCAGAAAGTGTCAAGTTGTGTTTTTTTCTCCTCTTAACATATCACATTGTGACAGGAACTGAAAGAGTTCACGTGGATGTCGAACGATGTGTTAGGAAAATAACTTCAGAACAGAGAAGAAGAAAAAACTCCTTTTATGAAAACTACAATTCAGACTTTGTAACAATGTCTTTCTCGTACGACTAATAGAATTGCTATCATTTCTGTTGACAGCATACAACAAACAAACCAACAGTTTATGCATACTGAGTGACAAAGCCATCTATTTTCTCCCTGGAAAATAAAACAGGCAATACACACTTTGGCAATTGAACCGCAAATGAGGAGTGAAAAAATTCTAACTTTCCTCCCCCATCCACCGTCATTTATACAAGTCATAGAAAATTTTGATTGCTCTTGCATATCTCTTGGCGCTTAAAGAGGCAGCCAACCAAAAACACGAGCGCGCAAACAAAGCCTGGGCCTTTATATGAGCCTATCGTTTAAGAACCCGAGCCAATCACGCTTGCAAACAATCAGGAGGGAGAGGAAAAGAAAACTCTGTGAGAGCTTGTTCTTGCAGCACTTTGAAAGTGTAAGCAGAGACCCTTATTTGAGGAAAGATGTGGCTGTGCATTCTTGATACACCTCTGCTCTGAAACAAGGCAAGAGTCCTTGATTTTCCACAACAATACCAGCCGGCTCTTGAGGAAGACACATTTATATTCATGAATTAAGGATTTGTACAGGTGAATTATGAGCATGCAGCTGCTTCATGAGGTGTGGAATGTCTGAAAGTTTTCAAATGTCTAAATAACAAACCAATGCATGCCTTCAAAAACATGACCTACTTTACACTCCTCCATCCACATGCAATTAGCCTGTGTGCCCCAATAAAGTATGTAGCATTCAAGGAAAGACTGAAAGAGTCTCTATAGAATGAATGCCTTGTAAGTCGTACTCTGGGGGAAAAAAAGCTCCGGTGCCTTCAGATGACAGGATTTGGCATCTTATTTCCTGATATTTGGACATCTCTCCTCTGATTGGCTAACAGCAACACGACTCTACCACTGACTCTGTTTGCTCTGCAACGTTGATGTTTTATCTCCACAAATAACACAAGCCTGGAGGAGTTCTGCTGTGTGGTGGAGTTGCTAATGCTAACGGTTAGCTTCTACTAGTCAAGACGTTCTCTGCTGTTTCCTGGACTCTAAACCAACAACAGCCTTGTGAGTCAAGATGGGTGAGTCCATGAATGTTAAGTGACAGTGTGACGTAGATCTGTCAGGATTTTCTAATCCTAGAGTTTCACCATCTATTTCTATCAGAAGCTAATGCAGGAGATAGGTGTAGCATAAATAACTCAGAATTACCGATTATAATCAGAAATAATAATCAAAAAATGTTTTTTCAGTGTTCCACACCTTTAAAAAGCAGTATGCATTCAACACATTTAGCTCAAATTTGAGAAACAAAAACAATTTGAAAAAAGATCATTCAAACAGTTATTTGAATTATTGTGTCTACATTTCTTTTTTTCAAAATGTTAGATGAATTTAAAGTAAAAATGACATCTTGTGGTCAAATGTGGGTACTGCAGTCCATGTATCAGTACAAAAGAGTCTGCTCTAAGCCACTACATCATGTCAGTGAGGTGGCCATGGTCCCCCCTGGCCACCCTTTATGGTCACCTCTGGAAAGAGCTAAGATTTTGGCACAGCAGCAGGAATTTTGCACTTGAAGAGTTACAGTCTCTTTGTTTAAAGTTAAACCACAGTGTACTTATTAAAACAAGAGTTTAATTAATGTTTTCCTTCGCATTCATTCTGCAAGCGATATCCAAGATCACTCATCAATCAGATGTCGTATTAAATTTGAACAGTTCCACCTTAAAAACACTCAAAGACACCAGCTGATAGGATGATATGATAAAGGTTTTGAAATCGTTGCCACTAAATTAACCTGATTCTAATAGGATCTGAAGTAGATAACATGGAAAGTGACTGTTTTCTTTTCAAGACAATACACAAAATGGGAGCGCTACAAATTGATTTTTGTTTCCTCCCTTGATGCCCTCCCCCTCATCCGCACGCTTTCATAATTTGAGATAAGGAGATATGGCATTAATATTCCTCTATCTTATCTTGTCACATCCTGAAATTGTTGGAGAGGATTTGATTAGCTGAACAATAGCATGAGAAATGCACTTTATGAAGGCTATCCAGGTTTTTATAACAAAGAGTGGAGAGGTGGCGAATGGGCCAGGAAGCAGACTCATGGCAGTCAAATGCCCCCGTTTCTGGATCGGGGTTTAGAAGAACCCACGATACATGCATGCCCACTGTTAGTCTCTGACACCTGATTAGCATTTTATTATTGTTTATGGGTCATTTAGGAAGCAGGAAGCCAGCCCGAGCCATTGGTTCAAAAGCACCATGTTTTGGACGGTTAAATGCACCATTAAGCCTTTTAAAATGAGCTCCACCCGTCAGAGACTAAAAACAAGCGTGGCTTTCTGGCTATCAATGGGCACCACTTAGGGGAAACAATGCCCTGTTGAGTCCCACCAGTTTCCTCATCAATGAACATCAAAGATGAATGAGCCCTGGCTTGACAGCTTTGTTTTGACTCCGATACCCACAAAGCTCTGCTCAATATCATCCCGGTCCCGCTCCTTTGGGCTTCCCTAACAGGTGCGGCTCCTCTTCTCAATGCATCCATTTGATGAGACCATGGATGGGCAGGGGTGATGGTGGGGGCTTTGGTCTACAGCTTCCTTAATCCTTTTGCGCTATAAAACAGTTTGAAATACAAACATTTGTTTGGACAAAGTCAAAGCCCTGGAGTCTGGGACTCATCCGTCTGTCTGCCCAGGCTTCCTCCCCCTTTCTTTCTGCCAGTTTTCTGACTAAACTTCAACTCTTTTCAGCTTATTTGGACAGAACATTAAGTGAAACCCACGAGGAACCGATTCCCAGTCTTTCCCGCAGGAGGAATAAATACAGCGACACTAGCCTGAGCCTCGATGCAAAGAGCGAGTGGAAAGGGAGGGGTGGAAAAAAACCGTCAACCACACACACTCTGTAAAGAGAAAACAACTGCCAGCATCTAAACTACTTCTACCACCTCCACTACTTCACAGGGAGATTATAGCTCCTCCACTCAGGGACACAGAAAGGCCTTCAGCCTGGCAGAGAGAGAGGGGAAGAGTCAATGTTGAGCATTTTTAATCTGGAGTCACAAAGATAAGATGCAACCGCAGATCAATATGTGCTCTGTGGTGGCAGCTCCACGAGAACTTGTCTCTCCTTCTGTGTACGCAGGAGACTTTGCTCTCTGTGCCCCCATGGCTTCATTTCTGCACAGACCAGCTATCTGCAGCGACTGTCTCCCAGTGACATCTCACACCGGGGCATGTTTAACACCAGACGCCACGCCAAAACAGACAGTGAATATCTAAATAGGATCGCCTGTGAAATTTCCCTTCGATAAATCACTCCAGGAATCACCCGGTTTGAATATTTCATATCACATCAGTGCTCGGCTACCTCAGGGGGCGAGGCAGGTACGATAAGGGATATTCACGGGAGTGATTAGATAAAAGAAAGCTAAATTCTTCTTCGATTGTGGGAGATGCATAGCAGCGGTATTTGCACTCGGCCATGTCTGTGTGACTGAAGTGAAGTGTATAGGAAGCATTCAGGGTGTCATTTTTACTTAATTTGCTCTCCTTTGTATCATTGCAGCATTCCATCATTCCAACATCATCAGATGAGCTGTTGGTGGTGAGGCATTTAAAAAATAAAAAGATAAAACCTGAAAATTCTTCTGTGCTTTTGAGAACCTTCTGATAAAAAAGGAGACACCTTGAACTTCTTTAATTTTTTTCTGCCTGATAAACAGCGTCCACAGCAAGCCTTTATTTTTTTAAATTTTTTAAGGGTACACAAAACCCATCCGTGCACGCCTAACAGCATCACAAGTGGGCTGCAATTTGTGACATTTAATTCAGTGTCCAGCAGCTTTTTCGAGCCCCGTCCTTCACATTTCACTGCCGGGGCCATTTGTGATATTTTGTTGGACATAAATGTGTCCCAAACAGGAAGTAGACCATTAAAGGAATAAATAACATACATAAATTAGTAATATTTGTTTTCATTTTGGGTAGATATTTAGACACGTAACCCTGATAGCTGAAAGAAAATCACTGGGGGGGGGGGGTCTAAATGTGCATTTGTGAACACAAAACCTGTCCTGTAAAGGACAACTGCAGCACTTTGAGTAAAGGAAAGTGTGTGTGTGTGTGTGTGTGTGTGTGTGTGTGTGTGTGTGTGTGTGTGTGTGTGTGTGTGTGTGTGTGTGTGTGTGTGTGACATGAGGACTAGCAATCACTCCATTCGGCATCTGCTGCCACACAGCTCATATTGTCATTCCCCAGTTTAAAGGAACCTTGAGCGGCTTCAAAGATCTTTTCAAAGCCTTAATCCTAATAGGTCGCGGTTTGTTCTGTCACATCAAAAGAGGGGGGAGAGAAGAGGTGGTGTGTGGGGGGGAATAATGCATCAGGGCTGGCAGAGATTCTTAAGGACGGAAGATTGGCAGAGGATTTGCTGTACGGGGAGGAACGGAAATCTGAAATATCGGACACAGAATGCCTGCTGTAATAGATATGAAATGGGTCTTCTCAACAGCATGAAAGGCTGACATTTTCAGAAAGTTTGTCATGAGAAGGCCCTTTTATTCCCCTTCATCTATCTGCGTTTGTACTGCCACCTTGTCCATAGTGGAAATTCGCAAGTGTCACTCTAACAGGTTAGAGAATAAGATTGGACATTTAAGACATTTTTCCCCCACCTCTTCCCTTTTTCATTGAATGTTTAGAATTTCCAGAGTGAGACCAATTGAGTCAGAGCTGTTTAGAAAACTGCCTTCTGCATAGCACTCAAGTAAAAAAAAAAATACATCCACCTTCGCCACTTGTTTCCTGCCCATGTTAAAGGAGCCGAATGGCCTCAGAATAGACTAGTTACCATTTCCTAGCATTGAAATATAGCATATAATGTAAAAATCACATTTTACATCCTTTTGTGCTGCCATGTGGCTCTTTGATGTCACAAATGGGGAGATTAGCATAGAAACCTCTCTTGTCCCTCCCAAATATCAGAGCTTCTCAGCTTATAGCAGCCTGAGCGGGAGATGGGTGGGCGTGGCCAACTTGTTTTCTTAATGCAACACTAAAGAGTTTTTAACACTTTGAGCTATGCTTACAAACTGGTTTCAATAGTTCTTGAGGAACTTCACATGAGAAGTTACCCTCTGCTGAGCAAAAACTGCACCTAATAAATTTTGTGGTTCAGGTCGGCACCAGTAGCTCATATAGAGGCTAGCAGTTAGCTAATTTCAGTTCACTGAACATCAATAAAAAGCACAAGAAAAAGAACTTTGCTTTATTTGTTGGCATCATGGTGGAGACTTGAAGTAAAAGTAAGAGAGAAATGTCTTTGGAGGTGAAGCAAAGAGCTAAAGCCAGAGTGAACATCGGCACTGCCTTCACTCGTTTGAGGGCGCTAAAGGAGGCTGCGAAATCATGGACTGATGGTGACCTGGCTTTGTTGCTACTGAACTTATAAGTAATAATGTTTTATTGTTCAACAGTGTGGATCTTTTTATTTTGTGGCTTATTAACCATCAGTTGGCTCGTGTTGGTGTTAGCTTGTTGTTAGCGCTAGCTACAGCAGGCTGCGATGGGTTGTTTATGACAGCTGTAATTCTGTTTTCAACCAGTAGGGAGAAGCAGAAAACTGATTTGGTTTAGCTTCAAAGCTACAGAGCCCTGACACGGCTCATTCTGGAAGGTGCTGAAAATGTCAAGAATTAAACTGCTGACATGGCTTCATGTCAGAGGGATTTTATACAAAACAAAATTATTAAACATGATTAATAGAGCATAGAATTATTAAGTTAAACATAAATCATCTCGTGATAAGAACGTGTTTGTCGCCCTCAATCTGAAATACTTCTGTGACACGGGCGATAAAGTTCAAATCAAGTCTGCCAAAGCGTGCAGTGGATGTGAGGCGCGTTGGAGCTAAGTGTCACTTATGTGTTTACTCCTCACCTCTCTGACACTTTATCAGCTCACAAGGTGTCTCTCTTGCATTTCAGCCGATCGACTTGGCAGACAAAGCGCTGGTTCCCATGTCTCAACAGTGCACAAGTGTCCAGCTAATTAGGTGCTCGTGGGAAACCGAGCATTGATTTTCTGTCACCGCGTCTGTCCTCGCCCTAAGAGAAAACCGGGATGTTTGTCTTTTTCTTGTGATGCGCCTTGTGCCATTGATAACGGTGGTGAAACGTGAGGGGTGCAGCATAAGTAAACCCCACTGCACCCATGGGAAAACCACATACACCGATGCAGTTTTAAGCAGGTGCAGTTTTAGGAAATAGGTGGGCCGCGCCGTGTAAACAAAGTTTGACGAGGATGGAAATAGACCGGGTTGCCTGACCATAAAAAAAACATATCTTTTCAGCTCTGTAAAGGCATGAAATCCCTCTTGTGCTTGTTATTTCACACTCCTGTGGCTCCAGCTTGGGCCAGTGGTGGCACGGTAAACAAACAAATACACATGAGCTCACACACACACACACAAATGCACACATACGTGCACCATATACTAAGAGGAAAGCAGAGAACTTACTAATGACCTCCCATTTTAGGTGCCTCACCCACATAAAAACCTCCAAAAACACGCTGAGCATTCCCTAAATGAAGTTTAACATAATCTATCCAGAATTATGAAAACAAATGTGTGTTTTTACCCTCCATACATTCAGCTGGAGTTGGGGAAACATGGTTTGGAGTGTGCAGATAACTGCTGTGTATAAATAATGGTTTCAGTATCACTGTGGACAGCGTGCCAGCCACCTGCTGATCCAACCACACACAGGTAGAGCCAGCTCAGGTGACTCGGGGCTGCAGAAATGGGCATTCAGTCTGCCAGCAAACTAATCAGTGAAAGGGATGAACTCCAAGCTTATCAGAAGGGGTCATGGCTGTAGGTGGAGGAGGTGGCAGTGGGAGAGCAGGGATGTTTCGCACACAGCCACATCAGAGTGACAGGGGCTGAAGAATGGGAAAATTCTCAAATTTCAGTGTAGGAGGTGAGGAGAGCGCAACCCTCGAGGAGGTGAAGGAAGCGTTGCTGTTTACTGCCCACACATTAGCTGAACGCGTCTTGTTCTGAGGCGGAAACCTTCAGCCCGACTATGAATGCCGGGTTCATGCTTCCAGTGGATACCTGGCAGTTACTTTATTATTGGTGATGGACATTTGTGGGTGTAAATGCTGTATCATGATCAAGAACACCATGACTGAGTCTGATGAAGACATCTCACCAGAGCTGTAAGGTTATTCCTGCAGTCGAACGTCTGGGATCTCAGATCTATAAGGATTAGATTTATTCTCAAAGTCGAACCTTTAAAATAAAACAATTTAAAACCCCGCCTTTGAAATCGAAGGCCCTTAATTGAACAGTTTGTCTTCAAATTCGAGAGTGCGTGTTTGCCTCGGCATTATTTCAGCTCCTTAACTGATCACCACTGGAAACCAGCCGCGTTCTGTATCAGCCTTTTAAAGGTACAAGACTGTAATTCAGGAGGTAATTTCACATCTTAACAGAATCCAATTAAAAGCACTGGCATTTCAATTAAACCTCCCCCCGGCTTGTCGCTACGGTGTCACGTCGGAAGTGAAATTGGAATCAGATTACGGGGAGAATCTGAAGAAGTATTTTTACAGCGCAGTGAGGATCATGCATTCCTGATAGAGACCCCTGTCATGCATCCTGCAGGAAAAAAAAATCTTTGCCAACATTATTCATTTAATTCCCCCTCCTTATTAATTTCACAGCAGATTACCTGAGAAGATACAAAATGCTGTCAGCAAAGAGTTTAATTAAGTATGGGGTATGTTGCTACGAGTGCCTTATGTGAAACTGCTGCCTTATAATGCTCTTGTTTTAATTACTTCAAAGTGCCCCGTCATTAACCTTTATGGAGATGTGCTCCACGCCACGGCGTGCATGACAAACACCAGGCAGGAAAAGCCTACCTCCATATTTACACCTGCATCACTTTGAAACTGGAAACAGGTTATTTACTGTGACGTTAAGATGTTTTAAGTTTAAAATAATGAAATACGGTTAAAAATCTAGGATGTTCTTCTTGTCTGTTGGGAGATGACCTTTGTTCCCGAGTACACTGTGACGACCCCTGGTGGGAGCTGTAACTTCAAATCCAAAGATGCTGTTGTTTTGTCTTATTTCTGCAAACTAAGATGTGATTTTAGAAATTCTAAAATGTTTCTTAGGAGTTGATATTCCTATTAGAGATTTTAGCAGCAAAAATTAGATAAATGCACACAAAGGAGGCTAAAACTCAGTGAGTGAGTGAAAAACATGTTTCAGTCGCCTGTGGGTGGTCCAGTCAGAAACCCATGTGGACATTTCTCTGTTTATCCTTTTCATCCCCAAGTTTCTGAGTGGTCTCATATAGATTTTCACAAAATGTGCACCAAAAGTGGGCCCCCGTTCAAAAAATGCAGATGGGTAACCGAGCCGGCGTCCGTCCTCACAACTTAACGTAGTTTAACAGGAGACATTAGCTTTTAATGGCACTTAATTGTACAAAAAGGAAATCCATAACCACATAAGGAGAAAAGTCAAGTATTTCCAAGCTCTTTATAAGAACAATTTAGAGCAGACAAGTGCTTCTCAAACCTTGGATTGGAATCAGTCCGACAGTCTGGCCAGGAACAGAGAGGTGTGCATTTGTGAGCCTGCAGCGCCACCATCTGGTCGCCTCTCCTTTCCCTGCTCGACTGTGGCATTTGACAGGAGGATTAAAAACAACAACATAAAAATGTGTTTTTAAAATAAACAATGCTTAATTCTCAATTATGCACTTGTAGGTTTCCACGCCAGGCTTCATGGCTGCAGTGGCACAAACTACAGTGTGTTATGATTAAAAACAACTAGACTGAACTGTTTGCAGGTGCAGACACAAACACCCAATGCAACGATTGTTTTTGATAGATTATTGTTGGTTCGTGCCATCTTAGATAATTAGCAATAACTTGCACCTCAAGAATAGGGTAGATTTGCCAGGAAGGGATGGTGATTACGATCAATTAAGACTGATGACAAAGCACCAGCAATAACCCAGTGTGTGTGTGTGTGTGTGTGTGTGTGTGTGTGTGTGTGTGTGTGTGTGTGTGTGTGTGTGTGTGTGTGTGTGTGTGAGCTTTTTTCACTCACACATCCTTCCAAACAACTCTGTTTTGTGTAATCAACATCTGTTGTGACAGGCAACCTCCTCCTTTCTCAGAATGGCCCACTTCAGATAATGAGTGTCATACCAAACTGCAGGGCAAAGGCTGATTTTGCATCTCTCACACTCCTGTTTTTTTACTCCTCCTCTTCGACCTCCACTCTCACGTGCCTCTGTTCTCTCTCGTATCATTCAAGACACTCATTGTGGAGAATCCTGAAAAAGGGAGACAAACGCTCTCACAACAGTGTGTGTGCTGAGTATGTGGGGGTGGGAGATGAAAGACAACACCGGTCCTCCTACAGCTGTTTACAAAACGTGTATTTTCATGTGACTGCTTTTATTTTCTGCTCAGAATTTTGCTAAACAAATTAAAAATGTTTTTAGGCCTGGCTTTGGACATAGATGTATCTGAAAATAAAAGATTATACATTGTGTGGCTATATTATAGTAATACGATAACTGTTTCCTTGCTTCAACTCACCATACCAATGGTTTGGGCGCCATCTGCTGGTGAATTTGGGAAACTTAAATACCACCGTGCAGAAACCAGACATTACTACACTAGAGTGTATTTGTGGACACAGAAATAGCTGTGCAGATGTGGTGGTGCATGCACTTTGTGAGCAGTTCTGGTCCATCTAGTTTGCAGCACTGCTTCAACAGTGTGAAACCCTCGTGAAGGAAGAGCACAATCTCAAAAGTTTTTGATTTTCATGATTTCTGATCAGCAGCTGGTTGTGAGGCGTTAATCACTTCTCTTTACACCGTGTCTACTAAATGGTGCAAAACTCGGCCCCTCAAAGATTCTCACACACGAGGAAAATCGGCTCATAACAAGCCAAACATTGCACACTGTACGCCCGGCTTTAGAATGCCAGCCAAGTTTTCAGATTTTGCTGCCCTTTGTTTCTATTATTGTCACCCTAAATAAACTTTTACCAAGAATATGGTGCTGTAGCCTGTCGTGCAAATCTGTGCATCCAAAGTTGCTTCCTACTAGAAGTTTGCATCTTTTTCAGCACAATCTTTGTCCAGTGAGCGGTTGGACATCTGCCACTGCAACCATTCCAGAGACTCCACATCTGGGAACATCAGTCTAACCAGAGAAAATGACATGTTTCTATCGTTTTAAAACAACTTTTTACTTCATGTATGTTACATGAGCAACAGTTGAAGAATAAAAATATTTGTTTGAAAACATTATTTTCAAGGAAAGTTCAAGATCTCAAACTGCCGCCAGGTGAAACCATTGATGTCACTCGCTCTTCACATGACATGTATACCCACAGGCAAAGCAGTGGGAGCGGTTAGGAAAAGGCTGGAACAAGATGATTCCTTAAAAGAGGGGACAAAACCAACTCCAGATCAGATCTGTACCCTCCTGGACCTTTGCCTTTCCACCACCTGTTTCAAGCACAATGATATGTTTTACCAGTAGAAACATGGATGCGCCATGGGCTCCCCAGTATCACCTATCGTCGCCAACATCTACATGGAGGAAGTGGAACCCAGAGCATTGAACACCAAGTCACTGGTTCAGGTATGTGGACGACACATGGGTCAAAATTCTCCAGCAGGAAGTAGAAGGCTTCACCAGGCACATTACTGCTGTGGACAAGAACCTCAAGTTCACCAGAGAGGATGCCCACAACAACAAACTGCCCTTCTTGGACTGTGCTGTGCAAATTGAAGAGGATGGAAGACTCAGCATTGAAGTCTACAGGAAACTGATGCACACAGACCAGTATTTGTATTTTGACTCACATCATCCACTGAAACACATAATGTCAGTTATCAGGACTCTATGCCATCAGGATGAGAATATTCCCACAAAGACTGAAGGAAAGCAAAAGGAAGAGAAACACAACGAGAAAGCTCTCCCAAACTGCAGATACCCTAACTGGGCCTTTGTGAAATCAACAAAGAAGTCTGGAAAAGAATCCACAGCAGCTACTAGCAAAGAAAAGGACAACAGGCGCCAAGGCACCATCATTCCATACGTGTCAGGAGTCTCAGAGAAACTAAGAAGAATTTTCTCCAAACACAACATCCCAGTTAACTTTAAACCCAACAACACCCTCAGACAGAAATTGGTCCACCCAAAAGACAAGACACTCAAACAGAAGCTCAGTGGTGATGTTTATGCAGTCTAATGTAGTGAGGACTGTCCAGACCTTTACATACGGGAAACAACAACTACACAAGTGCATGGCACAACACAGGAGAGCCACCTCTTCAGGCCAAGACTCTGCAGTCCACCTACACCTGAAGGACAAGGGACACACTGTTGAAGATGACAAAGTCCACATTCTGGACAGAGAAGATATATGGTTTGAGAGAGGAGCGAAGGAAGCTATCTATGTCAAACATGAAAAACCTACACTAAATAGAGGTGGAGGTCTTAGGTTTCACCTCTCCAACACCTATAGTGCAGTTTTGAACCTAATCCCCAAACAGTTTCATCCTAAGTCACGCCCTCGTGCATCTGATCAATGCCCTGACAATAGAGGCTAATGACCCCGACGACTCATCAGAAGGATGGAAGGAGGGGTATTCATTGGCAGTATCTGCTCGTTGAACTACAATAGTCAGCTACAGTTTATAAGCTTGACCCTTCCATTTTCCAGTCAGAACTGACAAAGCTCCTCGGCTGAGAAGCAAAATGTCTTCAAAGAAATCAAAGAAGTCCAGTTGCTTTCATTTAAACCCTTTTGGATCTTTATGTATTAACAAATTCTGTCCGCTAGAGGAATGAAAAATCCTTGATCTCGAAGCTGAGTTCTCCTGTTTCATCTAGTTGACCTAAATAATACATAAATATACAATAGACAAGGTTTATATCTGACATTTTTATAAACCTATTATGGTAACAGTTTGTAACTAAATATATTTATTTTATATTACCTTTTAATAACTTAATTTAATTTATTAATAGTAAAATCCCTCTAAATCTCCAATGGATTTAGTTTCGCCTTGTTGCCACAAGAGGGCGTATGACCTGATATGTTTGTAGCGCCGCTGTTAGCTAGTTGCTACTCCTTCCTGCTTTAGCTCATTGATTTAATCTTTTTGAACACAGATAATTAATATATATTTATTGAAGTTTAATAGTTTAATAGTTTGTATAAGTGAAGACGTTCTGACTTTCTTGTTATTTAGACTAAATATGCAGTCAATACTAATTTAAAACCCGTAGTAATTTTAAGTGGAACGTTTTATTTTGAAGGAATCTACAGGAAATGCTGACGAGTTGTCTTGTTCAGCTTTATGAACGCTGCGTGTAGTAACGAATTTTGTCCGCTAGAGGGCGGAAAAATCCTTGATCTCGAAGCTGAGTTCTCCTGTTTCATCCAGTTGACCTAATTAATACATAAATATACAATAGACAAGGTTTATATCTGACATTTTTATAAACGTATTATGGTAACAGTTTGTAACTAAATATATTTATTTTATATTACCTTTTAATAACTTAATTTAATTTATTAATAGTAAAATCCCTCTAAATCTCCAATGGATTTAGTTTCACCTTGTTGCCACAAGAGGGCGTATGACCTGATATGTTTGTAGCGCTGTTAGCTAGCTGCTACTCCTTCCTGCTTTAGCTCATTGATTTAATCTTTTTGAACACAGATAATTAATATACATTTATTGAAGTTTAATAGTTTAATAGTTTGTATAAGTGAAGACGTTCTGACTTTCTTGTTATTTAGACTAAATATGCAGTCAATACTAATTTAAAACCCGTAGTAATTTTAAGTGGAACGTTTTATTTTGAAGGAATCTACAGGAAATGCTGACGAGTTGTCTTGTTCAGCTTTATGAACGCTGCGTGTAGTAACGAATTTTGTCCGCTAGAGGGCGGAAAAATCCTTGATGTCGAAGCAGAGTTCTCCTGTTTCCATCCAGTTGACCTACATAATACATATAAATATACAATAGACACGGTTTATGTCTCATATTTTTATTACAAACATATAAACTTATTATGATAACATTTTGTAACTAAATATATTTATTTTATATTGCTTTTTAATAACTTATTTTAATTTATTAATAGTAAAATCCTTCTAAATCTCCCATGTATGTAGTTTTGCCTTTTTGCCACAAGATGGCGTATGACCTGTTTGTAGCGCTGTTAGCTAGCTGCTACTCCTTCCTGCTTTAGCTCATTGATTTAATCTTTTTGAACACAGATAATTAATATACATTTATTGAAGTTTAATAGTTTAATAGTTTGTATAAGTGATGACGTTCTGACTTTCTTGTTATTTAGACTAAATATGCAGTTAATACTAATTTAAAACCCGTAGTAATTTTAAGTGGAACGTTTTATTTTGAAGGAATCTACAGGAAATGCTGACGAGTTGTCTTGTTCAGCTTTATGAACGCTGCATGTATAACAACTTTTGTCCGCTAGAGGGCGGAAAAATCCTTGATCTCGAAGCCGAGTTCTCCTGTTTCCATCCAGTTGACCTACATAATACATATAAATATACAATAGACACGGTTTATATCTGACATTTTTTATTACAAACATATAGATATATAATTGTAACATTTTGTAACTAAATATATTTATTTTATATCACCTTTTAATAACTTAATTTAATTTATAAAGAGTTAAATCCTAAGTCTCCCGTGGATTTAGTTTCGCCTCTTTGCCACAAGAGGGCGTATGACCTGATATGTTTGTAGCGCTGTTAGCTAGCTGCTACTCCTTCCTGCTTTAGCTCGTTGATTTAATCTTTTTGAACACAGATAATTAATATAGATTTATTGAATTTTAATAGTTTAATCGTTTGTATAAGTGAAGACGTTCTGACTTTCTTGTTATTTAGACTAAATATGCAGTTAATACTAATTTAAAACCCGTAGTAATTTTAAGTGGAACGTTTCATTTTGAAGGAATCTACAGGAAATGCTGACGAGTTGTCTTGTTCAGCTTTATGAACGCTGCGTGTAGTAACGAATTTTGTCCGCTAGAGGGCGGAAAAATCCTTGATCTCGAAGCCGAGTTCTCCTCTTTCCATCCAGTTGACCTACATAATACATATAAATATACAATAGACACGGTTTATATCTGACATTTTTTATTACAAACATATAGATATATAATTGTAACATTTTGTAACTAAATATATTTATTTTATATCACCTTTTAATAACTTAATTTAATTTATAAAGAGTTAAATCCTAAGTCTCCCGTGGATTTAGTTTCGCCTCTTTGCCACTAGAGGGCGTATGACCTGATATGTTTGCAGCGCTGCTAGCAGCTACTACTTCCTGGTTTAGCGCATTGATTTAATCTTTTTGAACAACAATAATTAATATAGATTTATTGAAGTTTAATAGTTTGTTTAAGTGAAGACGTTTTGACATTCTACGTTATTTATACTAACTATGCAGTTAACACTAATTTAAAACCCGTAGGAATTTCATTTGAAATGTTTTATTTTGAAGGAATCTACAGGAAATGCTGATGAGCTGTGTCTTGTTCAGCTTTATTAACGCTGCGTGTAGTAACAAATTTGGTCCGCTAGAGGGCGGAAAAATCCTTAATCTGTAACCCGAGTTCTTCTGTTTCCATCCAGTTGACCTAAATAATACATATAAATCTACTATAGACATATGTGACATTTTTAATTACAAACCTTCAAACCTATGCTGGTAAAAATGTGTAACTATATTTATTTTGTATTACCTATTAATAATTTAATTTAGTTTTGCCTTTTTGCAGTCAGAGGGCATATGTTCTGATACGGTATGTATGTAGCGCTGTTAGCTAGCTGCTAATAGTTCTTGCTTTAGCTCATTGATTTAATCCTGTTGAATACAGATAATTAACATTTATTTATTGAAATTTAATAGTTTAATAGTTCGTATAAGTAAAGACGTTCTGGCTTTCCCGTTACAATTATGCTAATTTAAAACCCCGTCGTAAATTTAGGGTTTTTATTTTGAAGGAATTTACAGGAAATGGTGAGTTATGTCTTTTTGAGATTTATGAACTGTATACGTTCAATCCAATCAAATTCAATCCAAATAAACGAATGATTTCCTGTTGAAAACAAAATATCAATGTCTGAATGTGTTTATTAGATGTAGTTGGATATGTTTTGGTCTTTGAACTGAAACCTAATAGTTTTATAT
This sequence comes from Aphyosemion australe, assembly GCA_006937985.1. Classification (NCBI taxonomy): domain Eukaryota; kingdom Metazoa; phylum Chordata; class Actinopteri; order Cyprinodontiformes; family Nothobranchiidae; genus Aphyosemion; species Aphyosemion australe. Next base: position 962,808 of record SSNS01000092.1, read on the forward strand.
CTAACAATGTTTATTACAAACAACCTATAAACGTATGCTGGTAAAAGTTTACGTAACTAAATATATTTACCGGTAGTTCATGTTACCTATTAATAGTTTAATGTAATTTTTTTTAATCCCTTTAAGTGTCCCGTGGCGTTTAGTTTCGCCTTATTGCCACGAGAGGGCGCCTGTGAGCTTAAACACAGGTTAAATCTTCATTTAATTTATTAAAATTCTGCCAAAGAAAGTGACGGATTTGTTTTAATAGTAGGAGTAAGAGCTTCCTTGAAAAATGTTTATTATTATTGTTATTATTAATGACTTTAAAATGAAAATTTGTGAGGTAGTATTTTGTTTTGATTAATCTTACAACTCAGACGTGAGCGTTATTTGCACAATTTGTTAGGTTTTCATAAAATTATAGAACAGAACTGTATGTTATTTTGAAAACGCATCCAAAAAGCCCAACCCTGACAGTATTAGGTGGAACTGTGATAAACAAATAGGCGTATTCATCCAGTGTCTGTTGTCAGGCTGTGCTTCCGTATTTACACACCCACTAAAAAAAACTACTGGGCTCACCAGCGGCCGTCGGGCGAATGTTTACCGAGTGGTGGTGCGGAGAGTGACAGTCACATTGGAGGCTCGGTGTACATGGTGAAACCCAGGTGATTTCTGCTTCCACGGCTGCATTTTAAAGCGGAATGTTCACTCGAAGGGGGCATGGCGACGTCAAGAAATCTACACAGAAAGTTCTGGACCCAAAGAAGGATGTTCTGACCCGGCTCAAACACCTCCGAGCACTGATAGGTGAGTGAAATGTCACCGGGCAGTGGATGCTGCTGCACCGTCGAGGCTATTAGCTTCCGGAGCTAACCACCAGACAGCTAACGTCAAACAACGCGTCAGGTTAGCTGTCAGACAGCCGCTGCTCCGGCTACTTCTGAATGGTTGACAGGTAACACGCGCCTGTTTGTGAATGGCTTGCCTCTCCACAGGTTCGCCTTTATCATTTATTTAATAAGGTTACATCAGACAAGTCACTCACAATGTGATGGAGAGTAGCAGCTAATGTGAGCTAGCTAACTAGCCGGCTAACTGATGTTGCAGTGCATCTGAGGTGCTGAGACACATGTCCACCACAGCCTTTTGTTGTCCCTTGTTTCATTGTGGCTATTTTAATAATGCAAATAAACGACAGAATCAGAAAAAAAGCCTGTTTGTTCTAATTGATCAGACAGAAGCGAGAGCAAAGCTTTAAAAAACAAGCTTGGTTGAGGTTATTATTTCATAATTCAACATTGTGCCATACTGTTGGAGTCCTTTGTTTCTTTCATTTGAGAAGGAAGTGTTTTTATGATGGTCATAAAAACTAGCTGTAAACTCTGCCTTTTAAAGAGCTAATAGTTTTATGAAAAGGGGGAATCATTTGGGCAATGTATTGGTGATTTGTGTTGCACACATTTGGATCTTTTTACAGTCTGATGATTAAATAAACAATAATAATCTATGAGTTTATATATCTTTGAGGGTCAAAATGCTAGTTATTTGTGTCAGAGCACATGTTTCAGGTTACAAAAACTGACCCAAGTGTTGTTAATGGCAATCAATGATATTTTTTATCCACTCTAAGACAAAATTATAATGTAAACATAACATAATTACTCAATTACAGAATTTCAATTGGCAACAAACTCAATTTACATGATGTCATTGCTCTATTTTATTATTTCTTATGCAGACTGGCTGCTGTGAAAAACATTTGAGTGCATATTAGCAGGGAAGCTATTTCTGTTTATTCTAGTAACATGCTGTCAGCATCCTTCCTGTGTCAACAATAGTGCATGCTATCAAGCATATTCCATCTAAAATGATGTATATTATGGTAATTTGATAAAAAAAAAAAGTAGATGGCTTTTATGTGGAAAACAGTTCAAATCTGCAAAACAGACCAAAATAACCATAACTACGTGTGACACGACTGGCTTATTGACAGGCTCTCACTAAAATAAGTTATTCTGATAGTATTGTGGACTATAGCACACCCTCTGTACTGAGCAGTTGTTATTCTCACAGATGGATCGAGGTCAGTGGGCACTGTGGCCTAAACCAGACAAACCTGTCAATAGGAATTGTATACGCTGACAACAGCAGTGAATCTCCTCTAAGGGCAAGAACACAATGGAGATTTTCATCTAAATTTCAGCCTAAACTATTCTGTGCATATTTTATTTTTTATATGGTAAATTGCCTCTTTGATATAGCACCTTCTAGAGTCCTAGAACCCCCCAAGGTGCTTTACAACACAATCACCTATTCACATACTGGTGGTAATGAGCTACAATGTAGCTACAGCTGCCCTGGGGCTCACTGATGGAAGCGAGGCTGCCGAGCACAGGTGCCGCCGGTCCCTCCGACCACCACCAGCAGGCAACTTGGGTTAAGTGTCTTGCTCAAGGACACAGCGACTGCAACAGACTGAGTGGGCATCAAACCTGCAACCTTCTGATTACAGGGTGGACACTTAACTCCTCCTCCACCATCGTCCATGACATATGTATACTTTATGTTTGTGTACGGTTCTTTGTGACATTCTGTCATTTTCAAATGTCATGACTAAAAAATTACAAATCTGGCATGAAGCTGCTTTACACGTCATGCACAACATCTCAGTGATGCACATAGGAGAATGCACTTTTCACATGTTCAGTGTTTTGTTGCCAGCTGCACTTTATTGTGACCTTTACGTAGCAACAAGCCCTTCTGTTTTATGGAGTCCTTGTGCTTGACGGTGACAGACACGTTTTGCAAAGTGTTGTTTCAACGCTTAAATGAAAATCAGATGCATGCAGTTAGGGCTGCACGATATTAGGAAAACCTGCGATATGCGATAACAGTGCTTAATATTGCGATAACGATATATTTGCGATATATTGTGCAGCCCTACATACAGTCATTTTTAAGACTAGTTCCAACAAGGTGGAGGTCAGCAGGGAGCTCTGCGTGTTTTTCTTACCCTCGTGTGCAGCTGAAGATAAGGCGTACATGTTTGTCCAGCTCGTGGGGTCGACATGCTGGTGTCCTTTAAATTTTCAGATTTTTGCTGTGCTTTTAGTTGAGGAAGGATTTCCTCCTGGTCCAGTTGGATCCTGTGTGGGCAGGAAGCAGTGATTGGAGATGAGGTGTTATGGAAGATAGGCCAGGGACCTGGAGAGGAAAGAAGGAAAAGCCGATGTCCTTTTGTTACTCGGAGGCGTCTATCCATGACGAAACCTTAATTTGGCTGTTACTTTTGTATTATGAATGTGAAATGAAGCAGTCCATGCTAATGCTCCATGGTAACATGGAATTTAATATTTACGCTGATGTGTATCATTGCATTTAAAAAACATGGTAAAAGCATGATTTAGACAATATTAATATGGCCTTGATGTCTCAGAAATCTAATTTATTTGCTCAAAAGTTGCACAAGAAAAAGCTTCTGCCTGATAATAAACTCTGTCTTTAGGCACATTGTTTGTTTGTATTGGGTTTTTTTAACCGTGTCCAGTTGTGTCTTATTAAATCAAGTTGTGCTGCCTGTTGTTCTGCACTTTTGGAAGGTTCTTGACTCGATTCTGTGCTCACTTAACAGATCTGTGGGCCAGTGTGTGTGAAAGCTGCTGCATGTTAATGTTCTGGTCATGCCTGCCTGGATTTGGCTGAGGTTGTTAATTACAGGAGGCCAACAAACCACCTGATCAGTCACCAGTTCTTTCACTTGTGGCACAAAGGGCTTTTCCTCGTATTCTTTCCAGTTCTGATTCTTTCAAGTCATTCCCAACGTAGTCTTTATTCACTCATGCATGTGCTGCAGGTGCTTGTGCAAGGGGCTGGTGCTTGTGCAGGACATCCATCAGAATCCTTGGTGAATTATCAGGGTGATATTTCTTTTTTTCACTAATTCCCACAGCTTGGGGTCTGTGTGCAAAGGCAGCTGTAAACTAGCCTGGGTGGTAGATTCTCCACAGTCTGATTGGCTAAAAGACAGATATCCTCATCTTTTTTATCAGCTAAATGGAAGAAGCTTTATCGTAAGTAGCTATTTGCTTATATATGTCCTCCTCTGCTGGTGTAAACATAAAGAGTTGGAATGTGCTGCTGAACTGCGTGGGAACAACGGTTCAAGTGTTGGAAGTGTTGCTAGTGATAACAGATGTGTTTGTGGATGTAGGTGTTCAGAGTTCACGGTGAGATATTTTTAAAGTTGGCTTTGCATATTTTTTTTATTAAAATGGAAAGGAAGTATTGTCATACACCTTAGCTTCCTTCATCACAGGCTTCACGTGTTTTCAGAGTCAACTGAAAGGACTGATGTTTAGGAGCTGAAACACCAAAGGAATCAAATCTAAAAGATGGCCTCCAGAACATCTTAGGAGCGGTGAGAGTAGATCATTTATGACTCAGCTGGTTATTGTCCCATCCATCCCTCCATTATATTAACCACTTCATCCTCACTGGGTTGTGCAGAGCTGGTAGCTATCTCCAGCAGTCTTGGGCAAGAGGTGTTGACATCAAAATGTTTGAGTGTGTGATTGTCTCATCGCGGGTTCTGCTGCGATGTCGGAGGCAAACAAACTCAACGAGTTCTCATCTAAGGTCAAAGGTAGCAGACAACGCTGATCCACTGATCAGTTTTACTCAGTTTGAGGAAGCAGACCATGAGGGGTTGGTTATGTGAGTCTGTTGTTTTCTCTATTTCATTGGCTATTCGATGGGTCAGTCAAAAATATGGTTCAAGCTCACATGTGAGAATGGGGTCTGGCCTATGAGCCAATAGTTGAAGAGCAGAGGGATAACCCTTCATCCACTGGATCAGGTAAGATGCCGATGCTAATATGAGGATGCTCTTGAAGGTTATGATCTAAACTTAAGAAGAAAGAGACATCTGAAGGAAAGTTCAAAGGTTTTCAGCTGAAGTTTCACTTTAGGAAAACGGTCGCAAAGTGAATGTTTTTCAACATTGCTCAGACCTAATAGGGAGGGCATGCTAACTACACGCAAAAAGACATCACAGGCAGGATTCAAACCTTTGACCTTCTTCCTGCAAGGCAACAATGCTACCAACTCCACCACCATGCAGCCTTGGCTATTCTTCCATTTATCGTAAAAATCTCAATTTCGTTATCCACCTCTTACCGTCTCTTATAAATTGAAGGGATGAAATAAAACCTTTAGCGTTTTAAAAACATTACCCCTCTGTACATAAAATCTTGTTAAGCACTCATTCCTGCTTTTGAGGTGTATGCTGTCCAAACTGGTGTGAGAGTGAAGATAAGAAGTTGGCAGCACAAAGAGGTCCTGTACCACATGCCCCGGTCATTAGAATAGCAAATCCAGTCATGGAAATGCACAGAGGCTAGCTAATTCACTTCAAGTGCTGGTGCAAGATCAACACTCCAGAGACTGAAGGGCTCTTGTTATTTAACTCGTCCATTTATTTAACCCGTTTTAAAGCGAGCGTCACTGATCACATCCTGTTGTTCTTTTCTAGTTTCACTCTGAGGCGTTACTGTCATCATGTGTTTTACAGCCTCTGCCAAACCAAAATCTCAAATAAGACACAAATCATGTGGTGTTGTATGAATGGCTTTTTTCTCGTTTCTGGTCTGCGAGAGGGCAACAGACCCTGCTTTCTTCAGTTCTGCTGTGGATTAATCCAGCGCTCAGATACAAACCAGTTTGTCTAGTTAGCCTGTTTACTAATCGTGCATTTTAATATCCAAATCTATACCAACACCTGTGGTTTACTGTGGCTGTGTGTGATATCAAGGGTTGATCTTGAAGTGGATCTATTTTATGTTGCCAATGAGACACCAAACTTCTGCTAATCTTCAGATTATTTAAAGCCAAAGAAACAAACACTTAGCTTTTGGCTTATTATGTTGTAGGTTGCTACTTGTTGATGTTTTAGAGCAAATCTTAGGCTGGCACGTATCGTGCAAGAGAATAGTGCACACGCTTCATGAATAATGGTGCCTTTTTCCTAAAAGAAAGGGAGGGAAAGTCAGAGACTCAGAAGGTGTGTAATTAGAAGGTACCTGTAATGATTTTCAGGCTTCCTGAAGCTGCAGAGTGAGAGAAGCAGGTCTTTTAAGTGCAGACTCAGTCTGGGGTGAGTTCAGGCTTTGCCAGCTCTGCCGTAATCGTTTCACACGGTGATCTGTTCAGTCCTGTAGGCTCCAATCTGTTACACAGCTAGACACCGACCACAAGTCCAGAGTCAGCCATGAACTGTTTGGCTCAGTTGTCTTATAATGAAATTACTCGGGGGGGGGGACACACACACCATATGTACGGCCTTATTGAATTAGTTATTTATTTTAAATGTTTATTATGTTTTTCTATATCTGAAATCCTTAAAGGTGGAGTAGATGTCCCTGGAAAAACCGGCTACATTTTGGGGGAAAAAAACAAAACAATTAGAAGGCCCAACCCTCTTTCTGCACGCTAACCTCTAGAGTCACAGAATCTGACAGTCACAGAAAATGGTGCAACACCAATGGATACTGTCAGACAACCATAAAACATAATGTTATCCTACTGTTTTGACCTGGTGTTGGCACCCTTTTCTTCCATAACTTCTAACTTAACTCACCTAGGTAAAAGCCACGAAGCCTCCAAGTTTCTGATGGACCCCTCGTTGGCCGGTGCCGGTCAGGAGTTCTCCGGATTCTGACCCCACTGGAACTTTAAGAGACACTGGGACCTAGATTGTAGATCCAGCTGGGAAAACAGGATTAATTACACTGAAAACCCCCTCAGCTACTTCTGCTCAGTCTCCATAACGCAGTCACCATTTAGTATGCTAGCTAATCTAGCTAGATGATGAGGTTTTTTCAGGATTGTACATTTCAGCGGTGATTACAATTATTCATTTTTTTTACAAACCATTTTTTTATTCATTACCATCAGAATATCTAGAGCAGGAGTAGGGAACTCTGGTCTTGGAGAGTTGTTTTAGAGGATTTCCTGCTTCAACACCTGATTTTAATCAGCAGGTGATTAACAGGCTTCTCCAGAGCCTGATGAGCTCCTTAACAGGTGATTCAACTGTTGAAGCAGGGGAACCTCTAAAACGTGCTGGATAGCGTCTCCAGGACCAGAGTTCCCTACTCCTGATCTAGAGCATCAAAAGCAGTATGGCAAAAAAGAAAAACATCTCCTACTGCACCATTATTTTTGCAAAGTGGACATATTTTTCTTCCTAAACAGACATTGTTTGGGTGTTCTGCTTTAACTTTGTGCTTAGATTACATGTGTTGGATGCTGGAAACCTGCAGAAGACTGCTTTTCTTCCACTTTTCAAAATGTGCATCTTCTCACATCCTCGGTGCCATCACATCACAACCAGTGGCTGCTTTAGCTGTAGCAGCCAAAACACACTCTCGTTCATTTAACACATAATTGTAAAGTGTGAAAAATGTGTAGATTCTAAGAAAAAACTGATCATTTCCACACAAAAACGTCAACATTTAGGAAGGGGCTCTTTGGTTTGTTTAGTTTTTATCATTTTCCATTTTGTTTTTCTTTCACTATATGTAATGGGAAGTTCCAACAATGGTGCATTTATTAGCTTCCACATTAGCATCCACACTGTATTTCTTCCACCGAGTGTTTGCACCCTTGAGGCACCTCTTTAAGAGCATTCTGTGTCTTTCCTCAGCACGAAGCCAAAGAAACACATCAGTCTTCTTGCTCTCATCTCCTTTCTGGCAAGAATCTAGTGCACCTGCAGTGCTGGTTAGCCCTGAGCTAATGCAAATCAGCCGTCTAATCAAAGGCCTGATTAAACTGGTTTTGAGTATGACATGGCATGTTAATGATTCTGCTTCAAGTGGAATAAAAAGCACATATTTGAAGTTGCCCAGAGTGTTAGATATGACCTCTGAGCATTCAGTGTTAGTTCTTATTGTATGTAAGTTTGAACACGAGGCAGCGGACACCGTTTCCTGTTGAACGTGTAAATGTACCAAAGGCTTCAGCTGGCTGGATGACCTTCACCTACTTGGTTTGCCCAGCAAGCACTTAAAGAGCAAACCCAGCAGGATCACACGGAGCTTGTTAGCACAGTTAGAAACATCCATTAGATTAATGAAAAGGCACATTATTTATTCAGCTAAAGATAAAAATCTGTTGATTTACTCCCAAGATAAATCGTGTTTCCACGATCAAAAGCATGTCATCGAGATTTGTAATACAGAATGTGGTTATTAACGAGGTTATTCATTTGAAATACCAGAGAAATACTCTTTCTGCGTTCTGACATTGGACAATAATGGCTCAATTGTAGGTGTAATTTTTTTCTCTAAGTAACATTGACCCGATAACATCTGCTTTCTTGGAACATTTAGGCAAAATGCTGTGATTATCTGCCCTTTGAAAAGAACATCAGCTTTGGCTGCATAATATTATTTTCCAGCTGGTCTTTTGATGTGAGGGTGGAAGAACCGTCGTTCCCTGGTAGTAAACAGGAAGTGTATCCCAGTGGAAAACCATGCAATCCAAATCAAACCCGTCATTTTTAAGGGTTTTGGGCCTAAAAGCAACAATAGAAGATTGTAGGTCACTGGATCATTAAGTTATCAGTTTCAGCAGAATTCAAAAGACTGTTCACACATAGTATTTAGTCAATGAAAGAAAGGCCACCCTAATTAATGCCATGCCGATTAGTCAGTTACTACTGCAGAGCACTTCATCTGCAAAAATGTTCTAATATTCAGCAAATAAAAACACCAGGCAGGCATTGTTGAATTTACACCTTTGACATCAAATGTTGGCTTCAACAAAAATGGGGACTTATAAGCTTTTCATGTTTGTCAAGTCGACTTCTAGAATTTCACTAGATCAAGAAGGCATTACCAAGACACTTACAGCATGGTTAACGCCTTAGAAATAGTATTTTGTCCCCATTGTGATGCTTAATCTTTTCTTTAAAGGTCTTATTCACTCATCTTTTCAAATAAGAAGCTGTGGTCTCTAGTATGAGGCGTATGAGTTGTTTTCTGTGGTGAAAACAAGCTCTCGCGCTTCTGTTTTAGAGGGTAGCAGTGGGAGAGGGTGGGCATGATTACAAATCTTACTCATTAATATTCATGAAATGCAAACATCTCACCTCTGATTGGCTAAAAGCAACGCAACTCCTCCACTGCCTTTAACAAAAACTCCGAATGCTGTAAAACGTTTCCTTGGATAAAAGTTGCAACATTGATGTTTTGTCTCCACAAATAACACAAGCCTCGGTGTGTTTCACCACGTTGCAGGGTTGCTAATGACGTGGCTTTTTCTGACCTGATTGCTTTCCTGTCTGCATCCTTTGTGTGGCTATGGCAGACGATAGGGGTTGAAGAAGATGTTGATGTTCAGAATGAATGTGCAACTCCGAGTGACCGACTGTATTTCAAAAAGAACAAGTATAACAGTTTCTTAATGAACAAGACCGTTAAAGAGGACCTATTATGAAAAATTCACATTTTGCATCCTTTTGTGATGTCACAAACAGGGCAATTAGCATAGAACCACCTCTCACCCGGAGGAGAACCACTGCTTTTGAGGAGCAGTAGCTCTACTCCAAGCCCCTTCCTTATACTGGAGCTTCTCAGCTCATAGCAGCCAGAGCAGGGTGGTCGTGGCGAGCGAGCTCTAAAACGGCTCATTCTGGAAACTATTAAAAATAAAACTGCTGAAATCGCTTCATGTGAGAGGGATTTTGTGCAAAGAATTTCATAAACACGTTTTGTATCGACCACAGAACTATTATAACGCAACTAAAAAAGTCTAAATAGTTTTTTAAACTATTTTTAGGGGGACAAAAGCACAGCTGTCCTTTTATGCAGCCACCAGTAATCAGGTCAATGTTCCCCCTGCCATCAAACCCCTCTGTCCTGCATTCTTCAGCTACCTTTTTACAGACATTTAAGTCTCTTAAATGGAGGGGTATCTATTGAAGGACAGAGTTACCTTGTTTGGTTCAGCGGATATGGTGTCATCCTCACCATTCCCAGACCTGGAGAACACGTTCTATCTCTTTCTTTCCCTACGTTGTGGACACCTGAGAAGTCAGTGAAGGACAATGGGGGAAGATCTTTGTGTGTTCACTAATAATAGTGAAAATTCTGGAACCTTTTTTTGTATTTTGTTTTTGCAAAGGAAACCCTAAAGCACGTCTTGCTCGAGTTTATTTCCTCAGTAGGGGCAAATAAAGATCAAACCTGTTTTATCTGAAAAGCAGACACGAAGTGATTTTTATCAACACAATTTGATAATGTAAAGTAAAGCATTTATCTATGCACTTAATCTGCGACGTGTCTGAGAGTTTTAATCATTCCAAAGATGCTTCCCGACTGATTCCATCCATTTTTTTAAGCAGCTCTTCGTCATCTGCTCCTGTGACAACTTTAGTTTTTCCTGCAGTGTGCTAATTATAGTTGAGCCACAAATGTTTAAACTCTTAGCACCTATCTGGGACAGCACGTGTGTGTGTATGTGCGTGCATGCATGTGTGTGTGTGTGCATGTGTGTGTGTGTGTGTGAACATTAACTCACAAGATGCAAATTGACAGCAACTGGCTGCTTGTTAGCCAAACGTGCACTGATGTGCTTTTAAGACGTTGCATAGTCCTCCAGTCATACTGTTGAGGGTGATTGCATTACATTTATTTTAAAGCAGATAAATAAAAGACATGCTTATTATTTTATGCTGATTAGTAAACCTTTGTGTACATCTAAAAATAATTTTAGATTTCTTGGCTGTATTTTTAGGACATTGATAAGTAGTCTGGGTCTCTCACACAGCGCATCATTCCAGCACTCCTCAGGAGCTGGTCAGTTTCTGGAAGTCTTCCCGTTGACCATGTGGTGAAAGGAAAATTGGAACAGAAGGTGAACCTTTAATGCTGTTGTTTTGCCAGAACTCCTCCTGGCCTACATTTAATTATTCAGACCAAGCCCGTGTCTTGTTGTGCAACTGTGGCAACTGATAGCTTTTCTTTACTTGAGACTTTTCTGTTTCAATCTGTTGGTCTAATCTTGTGTTTAATCTGTGGATGACAGCATTTTCGGGCTAAGTGAATCCGTTTTTACTTGGGGATAATAGAAAACAAGTTCTTTCAGTTAATTTTTAACTCACAGAGCAGAATAATTGTGACCCAGAGGGTTATTTTTAAATTATGCATTGGCCTTGGAGAAATATTTATCTTTGTGAGATTAAGAAACGTTGATGATCTGGTTTGCAGGTTTCTCTCCAACCATCACATATAAACCACTTGATTCTAGTTGACATAATTTAAGGGCTTATAAAAGAGTTTACTGAATAATGAAGTTAGTCATGGCTTGATGTCTAAAACCTAACACTGTGATGCTGCAGCGTGTAAATCTCATAATGATGAAGGGAGATTCTGGCTGCTGTGTGAAGTTTTCTTCAGCTCATCCCTAAGATTCTCGGAGGGATTGAAGTCTGGACTCCTCTGGGATAATTCATCCATGAAAACAATGTCTCATGGTCTCTGGACCAATTATTTGCACTTTTAGGGCTATGAATTCTGGGTTTTCTATTTATATATTTTGCATTTGTGAGATTTAAGTTAATTTAACACCAGAAACCACAAGATGACGAGAACGTTGAATAAGAGTTTAGCAGCTAAAGCGTTGTGTTCAGTGCAGTACTTTTCCACTGGGAGTTTCTCACCTGTTTTTGCAGAGATAAATTCATGTGGGGGCGTATCTTTTCAGCCAGGCTTCATGTATGTTCTGTGTGTTTGTATTCTGTTGCTTTTAAGATGTCCTGAATCATATCCTCTAAGGTTGGGCGGTTGGACGAATTCATCAACCATTGAAGATAGGCCTAGCCCCTTGCAATCGTTTTTTTAATAGAGATATTTTAATTTCAGATTAGTCTCACTGATGAAGCATTACATACTTCCAGGTCAAACAGTGTCTTTTTTTGCAACACTCCTTCTATGTACACGTACATATTATATATAATCAAAAAGCTAGGGTTCTTCTGATTGCAATTACATATGTCAATCCAGATTACATTAAAAACTGCAGAAACAGTAAACGCTGTTGTCAAAAACTCAGAAATTCAAGATAATATCTAACTCACCGTTTGAAGACAATAAAGCCATCTAGAACAAAAGGTCTCGTTACATCCACAAAGGTCCAATTAATGTCCTCAAGTTAGTCCCCAACATAATATACCACTGAAAACAAAGAAAATTCCTTCAGATTCATCAAACCTTCCATTAACATCGTAATATTAGCTTCAAAGTTTTGGTCAACATCTTTCTGATCAAATAGGTCAAAGGTTACCCAGTTCTGCTTGAAAATCTTCAGCTGTTGGCCGATAGGTCAAAAATGCCACCTCCTAATATTACGTGTGTAGCTCAAACCCATTGCGATGCAGTATATTGTTGATTGATGCATCAAATATCCAAAGAAATCCAGGAAACAATAATCTCTCACAAGAGGAACCTTCGTGGTCTGCTCCCACAAATGGACTAAGAAGGAATGTGATTGGTGGACCACTGCGTGCAGAGTGGATCAGACCCACAAAATGTCTAAACGTATCCTTTACATACTGCCAAACATTGATATTGTCATTCACATCTGAATGAATAACAAACTGGACATTTTCAGTGCTGCATAATGACGTTAGGCCTGTACACACGTAGGCTGGTATACCATACAACAAAGATTTTTTTCTACAGTTTGGCCTGTCGTCAACACAAAAGTGAAGATATAAAAAAATTTTCTTTTAAAAACTCTGACCAAAGTGGACATTTGCAAATTATCCATTGTCAGCATTTTCTTGTGGACATAAACAGCAGGGGTTTTAGGTTTCCCAACGTCATTGTCTCTGACAAAAATGCTCTGGCATCCCATGTGTGACCTGTGTTTACATATTTTTTCACAGTCGTTGGCTTACATTCACTTGCTTTTTTTCAAGTTCAATGCTCTGTGTAGAAGACCACAGGCGAAGGACGATGTTAAGGATGGTAATTGACCACCACCTAGGTATTCCACGTCCAAGGAATGTTTTTTGGCTAAGATATTGACGATTTGGGGAACTACAGCCATCTACAGGCTTGGCATACCAATGAATATACTTCAGAATGCACTAGACTTGTTTTTGCTGATAAAGAGATGGTGTGAACCCAAGTTTTTTTTTCTAGATAGGCGGAGTAGGGCCTTAGAAAACCACAAACTCTGGATTTGGTTATACACATACAAATATATGTATGTTTTTATGTATGTGTATTTGTATACATAGAGAAAAATGCTCCAACACATCACGTTTTTGCTCATTGAGACTTCTTTTTTTCTTTTCCCACAGATATTGACAAGAGTGAGCTTAAGACCTTCTTTGAGAGCAATTCCTCACAGATTTATTTTATCTTCTATGAAAACTTCATTACACTGGAAAGCAACTTAAAACAAAAAGGTGAGTCTGAAACATAAGTTAACCACCAACTTCAGTGGTAGTTTAATAGTTAACCCTCTCCCTGCTGCCAGTGCTCATGTTATTGCAAAGGTTATTTTTTTCCTGACCCACTTTTTTTGCTTTTACAGCAGTCTTTGGACAACACTGAAATTCCCTTCTTTGTGTTTCAGGGATCAAATCTCAAAGGGAGGAGCTGGACTCTATCCTTTTTATTTTTGAAGTAAGTCACCTGCTATTTGCTGATGTCTTAAGTCCACTCATAACTGTAGAAACATTGTTGCAGTTGTGCAATTGCTGCAATTCTGCTTACTTCCTGAGTTTACTGCATAAATCGTGGAAATCAGGAGGAGGTTATGCAAAAGGAAGAAGAATGTTTCAGCGCAATCATTTTCTATGTTTATCTTGCTTATTAAAACACTGTTGTGTATGCAGATCTAAGAGGGCATGTCCTTTGTGTGCAAGATGATAGGTTAAAGTCCTTAACGTTGTTTTTTTCACCTGACTGCAAAGGCAGCTCAAGTTTCGATTACAAACAATCAGCTCTCTGGTTACATTTGCTGTGGGCGAGTTTGTAAAGATGGACGCAGATCAAGATGGAAGGCAGTGTTTTCCTTTTTCTCCCTTTTGTATCCAAGTGTTTTGTTCAAATTTCACACATCACTGGGGAACAATGTCAGAGTGTGCATCTGAATGATTTTTCTTCATAAAACTCTGACATAGTTTCTTATTCCTATCAGAAGTTTAAAAAGTCATATTTTATTGATTTTGCTCCTCTTTTCATCAATAAACTCGCCCTGCTTGTCAGCGCACATCCAGTCATCTGACCTGTAAATAAATCCTGGATTCGCTCCTCTTCCATATTTATGGAGGCAATATTGAAAGCAGCTTAACCCTCATTTGTCCCCTTTTAGCCCTGCCTGCGACAACGTGTGCTTTCGCTTGTGTGCTGAGTAGATAAGCTTGCTTTGAGTGGTGTGCACAGGACCGATACACTGTTGTTGCTTTGATCCTGAGCTCCAGTACTCTCAATGGACTTACTCTTTACACCATGTTAAATTACAAATTCTGAATCATAAATGGTCATGAAGTTGATATTTTTGGTGCTGAGAAACATGTGTCATGCTAAACGAGGTTTTATAGTTAGAGATCGACTGATATGGAGGAGGATGGTTTTTCTATCTCCGATGCGGATTTTCATGGCCAATATCTGCTGACCATTTATGCCTTATTTGTACTCTAAAATGTCACTAATAACATTTTATTCATAAAATTTGTTGTAGTCTCTATTATAAACAAAGGCCTTGTGAGTTGTTTACTGTGCGGAAAAAAGCTTAGAGGACTGGGAGGTGGAAATGGGTTTACAAGTATTCCTCATTAATATTCATCATATGAAAACATCTCTTCTCTGATTGGCTAACAGCAACGCAACTCTTCTGCTGCCTTCTTTCATTCATCTTTCTTGGGTAAAAAGTGCAACATTGATATGTTCTTTCCACAAATATCACTGGCCCAAAATTGTTCTGCCGTGTTGTGGAGTTGCTAATGCTAATGGTTAGCTTCTATTAGCAGAGGTGTGCTCTGCTCTCTCCTGGTCAAAAAATCAGCACAGTCTTCCTCTGGATTGTCTCAAGGTAAGGTGGGCAAAGCCGCAAATGCAATTAAATGCAAATTAAACATCGAACCAAAAAATTAAATGTATAAAAACTAAATAAAATTGGCACAGAAAACAAAAAAGCATTATCAAAAGTGCTTCAATCTTCTTCTTTTTTTTTTTGCTTACTAATAATTCTTAACATCTTCATTTAAACTATAAATGAAACAGCATCAGCATTATAGCAACAACACCCCCAATTTCTTAGACTGGATATTGAAAGTTACTATCTGGATATCCGTGGATGTGTCTGACTTTAAGTTGTCTCTACTAAAGTATATCAGTCGATGCCAGGATATAAGAAAATGGTAAATATCGACCTTCCCCCATTTATAATATAAAGTAAATGATTAACTAATAATCAAGGATTATATTTAATTCACACATTTAATGCAAAATTATAAAATCAGATTTACTCACAGAAATCAAGACCTAAGCTCTTGTAGCCTTTGTCCATCCTGCCTCTGTCCAGTCTTTGGCCTATAAATGAATAATGTCTGGAACAAAATCCATTTTGCAGCTCAAAGCTTTAATGCTGAATGACAGGTCAAGAAGAATAACACCACTCAGCATTGCTGAGATGCGACCATGTCCTCAGGTCACCAAACCAACCAGCAGTGGTTCCCTCCATCATCTCAGGCCCACCTATGCATAAAGTGTACATAAATTGCTGTGAATTTGTTATTTGAGGAAGGTTTCTTGGTTCATGATGAGGTATGCGACTCCTTTTTCATGAATTGCTGGGGGGAGATCTCCCAAGCTGATCCTGATATCTTGAGGGGGGTAATCTTTTGTCCCTCCCTATACACGCCATTAAAGCTCCCCACCCCCTCTCTTCCAGCAGCCATCGCTGCTGACAAATGGATCTACCACAGCTGCTGATGCTGAACCAAAACTCACCAGTAACGTCCCGTCTTTCTTCAGAATAATGAATTTTATTTTAAAATGTCTCCCTTTGAATGATTTCCATTGAAATCTATTCTTTAGTGAGACCAGGTTTTGTTTCATAAGACCATTTTTTTCCATCACAAGACCAGATTGAGCTTCTCAGCCCTAAGGGACTCCAGACTTGTTTACGCTCCCGCATGACTGTTGATGACCTCTCGCTGTCTTCGTTGCATATTTATCTCGGTGCCAGTGAGGTTGTGGGACAGGTTAAGGGACAGCCTTGGAAGCAGAGGAAAGTCTGCATGGCCCGTTTCTGTCCAGGATGTGGCTTCACCATGACCTTGTGTCAGTCACTCGGACCTGACTCAGCGTTAAACATTTCCTTTGAGAGCTCATCTGTAAATTCCGCCTTCTTGGTTATCTTGTTTTCCCTTTTTACGCGTATTTTAAAGTATTTATGCCTTGATTGAGAATACTTTGAATATTTTTAGCCTTTAGAGCTAAAATCTTTCAGAAAACTGCCGCTGATCACGAGTCGTTCCTGATTAGTGTCGATTCAAACTGGTGTCGTATCAACATTTTGTCATAGCACTGGGCTAAATGGCTGCATCCCAGTAGATTCTGTTCCCTCATTAATTGCTATTTGCAATCAAATGATTGCTCTAACAATTCACAAGTAACACATTAGTTGGTTTTAAAATATATATATATATAAAATGAAATAGAAACAAGATTATTAGTTGTAATTATCTAAATTAACAATCAGATAATTATGAAAAGCTTAGATAACTAGTTGGAAATTATAAATAAACCCTATTGATATAATTCCAACATAAATCTCAGACATTGCAAAGGAAATGTTTTTGTTGAAATTGCATAAAATGTCTAAAATCATTTTTTCCCAGGCCTGGTTATTTGTTTTTATTTCCTCTTGATGCAAATAGGTATAACTGACTGTTTTCCCACCAGCAGACGTCCAAAAAACTTTCCTTTAAAAAGTCATTTCATTATTGTGGTGCAGCTTTTTGTGTTCAGCTACACGTTTAACACACATATGTCTTTTATTGTTCATTAATAGAAAGGTTTTTCTGTATTTGGGTATCTTAATCTGATGGCACAGAGAAGCTGTGTGAGGATTGAGATGCACTCTGCTGCTGCCACCTACTGGCTGTGGAGGAGAATGCAAACAACTTATAGTTGCTGCTTTTGCTCAAATTCTTTAGGATAATTTCAAAATAAGACTGTTCATTTAGCTTTTTTGTTTGATTGGTTTTAAATAAATTGTACCAATAATTTTGGGGGAAATGAAGATAACTTGCAAAGATGTTCATTATGCAAATATATATATATATATTTTTATTTAGTTTAACATAACTTGCTAAAATGTCTATTAAGTAAACATAAATTTTGCCAGTGATGATAATGTGTTGAACTCTTGGCTTACACTTTTAATAATGCATCCATGTGTGTGGCATTTTAGGTTATTTCTGTAAGTTAGAACACTTTCTGAAGTGTTTTTTGTAACTACACATATTATCAAAAACTCCACAGTGTGTGTGTGTTTGTGTATATATATATATATATATATATATATATATATATATATATATATACACAAACACACTGGTGTATTTTCTTTATTCTGAGCGCTGCTTCTCTGTTCCTGCCATCAACAAGCCCTTGTGGACCACCTATATTCTGTGTCATGTTCCGGCTTCGCCACTGGAAACCTAAGTGCGGATCATGTAAATGTGTTAAGGCTGCGGTTGTACGACAATAATGCCTCCATCTCTATGCTGGAGTACGGCTGCAGATTAGAGTAACTCCTCCAACCTCTAGCCCAGCAGACTCTGCATTCACTTCGTAAGTTCCTCATTGTCGGTGCCTGTGTTCCCTCTCCACAGGGAGTGTTTCTGAGTTAGCCTGTCCATCTCTTTTCTACTCTCCTTTTTTCTGTGTTCGGAGAGAGGAGAGAATACGTTATTGTGTCTGCACACTCTCACAAACAAATTCACACACAATGAAAGGCTTAAGAAGGTTACCCCGCTGTGCCGCTGCCTTGCATAATGTCTCTGCTGTCCCAAGGAGACGGAGTAAAGGAGGCTAGTACTGAGCTGTAATAATCCCTGGTGGGATCAAAACCGAGGTGCAGCCACACGTCTGTACATGCATATCAATCATGACAGCGGATCAGAGACAAGTTGAACAAGTCAGATTGTCGTCTTGTGCCTTTTAAAATTGATGGATGCCTCAAAGGGCAAAATGGGGGGGATGGTGAAACTTCTGGGCTTCCAAATATCTCGTGGTAAAATCTAAAAGGGTAGAAGAAACTGTTTGTTTGTTCAGACCGATTATATAATAAATAACTCAAGAATCAAGCTTTTAAAATCCTGTTTCCAGGTTTAGTTTTTGACCTTCGCTTTTTTATGCTCCGTCTCTTTTCCTCATCTGCTTTTCCTCTCACCAGAGCAGCCGAGCTTTTTATTATGCTGACCAGCGTTGCTTCTCTGGTTGAGTGGGTCAGAGCGGCATCTATGAAGCATTAAAAGACTGACTTGATCTCTACATTACATTCATGCAGTCTCATTGGGTCAGTGATTAGGCTCTGATTGAAATTGAGTTACTGGGGGCTTTAGCTGCTCACGGTGAACTGGATCAGCGAGCAAGCGGTGCACGGTTGCACACATGTGCCATCCCTTTAGACCTTTTTCCATCTCTCCAGAGGGACCCAGTTAACTTGTCACTGGATTCAGGGATAATGATAGCCTGCTGAAAGGTTAGGGTTCTCTAATTGAGTTAAAACACGGTTACCGCTGAGGTGGTGATTGCTCTTCGGAGTCACGAGGTTTCATTTTCAAAGTGAAGGCGCTTCAGGAAGAAGTGTCCCTTTGGTCAAATTATTCCACTTAAGCAAAGTCCGTTATCGCTTTTTTATTTTAGATCATATTAGGAAAATGGATGATGCCATGTTTTCGTCTGTGGGCTTCCCCTTTGAAACTAGAAAGGCGGTGGTTGTGAGTGATTTTCTGCTATTCAGAATCAGCTGCTTGATTTTAAGTTATTTTTTAAATAAAATAAAACATATATTCTTATTTCTTCACACTGAAACAGCTCTGTTACACACGTTGACCCTAAAAGGAAGTTTATTTTCTTGTGTGATCAGTTAAAACAAATCCTGTTCATCAGAAAGGGTCAATAAAATAAATATTTAATATGCAATCTAACCCCTCTGCTGCTGCAGTTTTCTTGAATTAATCTTTTAATCAATCTAACCACAACTTTTTCTATTTGTCATCAGAAAATACTTCAGCTTCTGCCAGAGAAAATCTACAACAGATGGCAGTTTCACAGTATAGGTATGTACTTTTAACATTCTACACTAACTTCATGCTAATTATGCTTTTTAACACCTACAGGCTGCATTTGCTTTTCTTCTCTGAGTTTCCGTAACCTTATTTAAGGACGAAGAAAACAACCATGTCCAAGTCTTTGTTAATGAGGAGGAAAATTATTAGTCTTAGAAGAGGATCTAAATGGGAAAGGCCAATTAGCATTTCACTTGAAGTGCTAATAAGTAATTGGATTACGCTAACGTAATGTTGGTGCTGCCCCAAAACATAAAACCTCTACAGGAAGCAATAACCCCAGCTATCACTGGAGGTTGTCAGCCTTTCAGGTTTAGATCGCTGCTGCAGATTTCTGAAAGCTTATAATTTCAAATACCGGGACTCCGCTCCGGGTGAATGCCCCAAACAAATTCTCCATTTGGTTTGTCACTAAACATGAAATCTTGATAGGTTTATAGCTGCCTCTTATCCCCCTCTGCACTCACAATTTTCTTTTCCACTCATCAGTTCCATGTGTCACAGGTCAAGATGTAGTTATTTATACACTTGAGTCAAGACTTGTATTTATTTTCTAACATTTTACACCCTATTCCGTTACAGCCTGAAACCAATGACACATTCCTCTAGTTGCTGGAATGACATTAATGACTTGGTTGTTTTGTCCTGTTCAAGCAGAAGATTGCAAGGTCACAGATGTTTCTCACAAGCCATTAAAACCGGCATTCTGAGGAAAAACGTGTTCATAAATTGACAAACATGTTAGCTTTGCTGTACTTCAAAAATGAATTCCTTTGTAACCAGTTACAGAAATGAACTGGCACTTGAAGAATGCACCGCACCAGTGGCAGCATGTTGGAGAGCAGTAAGTGACATTAACGGCGTCATTGGGCAGTGTGAGGAGTCTGACCGATACGAGTGATCTTCCTCATTGAAGCTGTTGGAGCTCCAGCTGATTCAAGATTGGACAGAAAATCGAAAAAGCTTTTTGTGAAGCAGGCCCTACACATTAGAAGAATGTAGATTAAATAATGGAGGAGACCATTCTCTTATTATTTTGAGTGTTTTTCTTTTATTTGTGGTGCTTTTATTATCAACAATGTGTTGAAGCAATCTTATTGTCTAGAAGTGTGTATTGGCAAGAATCAGGCGATATAAATGTGGCAAGGACAAACAAGGGCCCGGGCGGGATTTGAACCTCAGACTCCCGGGTGAGAGTCATGCGTGTTAACCAGTCAGCCAAAGGGATATCCCTGTGGCCAAGCAGCCCAGGCGCATGATCAATCGGGATACAGTGACGGCATGCTCACCCTGTCACATCAAGTATATCACAATAACGAGGAGATGATCCAATAAAAAAATAAAATAAATCCAATAAAAGAGAAAAGAAAAAAAAAGTTTGTTATAAAAATAATAACAGATACTACAACTGAAAACAATACTTTGCACCTATTTCAAAATAAAAAAAGGAGCAGGAAGAAGCCTAAACTTATTTAAGCCCACCCCTTTTCTAACAATCAGTTCAATTACTAAATGTAACTAACACCAAAATCATTTTTTACAAAACTGTTTCAGTTATTTAGCTTGTGAAGTTAGTCTGTGAGCAAAATCAAAATAATACAAAATCAGAATTGCAGCATCTTTTTATCTCAGCTATCTTTTACCACCCTTTCTAAATAGAAAAAAGAAATAATAATAATAATAAAAATCAGAACATTGTAACCTCATCAGTTTTTAGTCGACATATACTCTCAGAGAAACAATCAAACTTTACTGTATTGACTTAACAAATAGTTTTATACCTTTTTTTAAATATAAAAAGTGAAAGACTCTGCTTTATCTCCTCACTACAGCTATTCCCCACATGGATCCCTTTGACTGATGTGCATTTGTTTTTAATGTTTGTTCTGACTTTTGGCTTTTTAAACAGACCTCTTTCTTAATTGATAATTTGTATCTTTGATTTCAAACTATTTCTGTAAACACCTTGGAAGGAGTTCATTATGAGCTTTATACATTGTCAAAATTGTCCTGAGTTCTACTAAGTCATGGAATTTTAAAGCGTGCCATTTAATAAATATTTCATTAGTTGGATGATAACAGTCTGATCCATTTATGATTGATATATTGTGACACTAAAAGTCAGATCTTATTTACTATTTTAAAGACTGATTTTAACTGGAAAACTCAGGCCAGGCGCTGCCAAGACGCATCGAATTTTATTGCAAAATCTTGTTGATCTATCAGAATGAAGGTGGTAAAAACTGCTGCCACCTAGCAGTCGGAGTGTGAATTCCACCACACAGAAGATCTACAGTAAATGTTTGCATTTAAAGCCTTTATGGCAAAATCTGCAAACAAGCTGCAAACATGGTCAAGGAACACTCACTCCTCGCCTCGGGTATCTTCCCTGAGACGCTTCTGCCGGAGCTGGAAACCCACGATGCCAGAGGAAATGAGATGGCGCTAAACAACAGCCACCATTTTCTACGTCCAAACATCTTTTGTTGTTGATGATTTCAAATAGTGTTTTTTCTACTCTGGTAGTTTGTCCAAACGTTGAAGTGGTAGCAGCTGGCTGTTTCTTCTCTGATATTGTTGAGAGGAGATCCTCTCACACCAGTGGTGTTCTGTTGCTAAATACGTGTGTGTAATGAGTGGAGGACCCAGGGAAGTGCAGCGGTTCGGTGAGACCAACAACCGGATGATCCAGTGGTTGCTTTTGGTGCAAAATGTGTTATTGGAGGAGACTTTTACAACCACTTCATTAATTTTTTTCCTTTTTTGATCTCCACAATATATTTATAGCTATACTATTTTAGAACGTTATTAAGAGGCATGAAAAATGTTTTAAGCTAATTTGTTTTTCAAATTTGCCATTGTTGCTTTAAATTCTCAATGAAACATTGATACACTAGCCTGGCAAGCCATCCTATATATGTGAATATATAGTCTGGCCACGAACCATTGACGGCTCTCAGTCATGAGGCGGGATCTACGGTTGTCTTTCAAACTGTCTGCACGCAATTGGATATCGCTAGGACCAATCAGAGTAACGAACAACGTGACGTAATCACAGCGACGGAAAAGAGGGAGGCAGCAATGGCGTCTAACATCATGTTTGTGTTCGCGGCCGCAGCTCTGACGTCATCGGCTACTCCCGCTCTGTGATTGGCCCACAGTATAGAGCGCTGTGATTGGCCCAACCAAAATTATAGCGAGCTGTGATTGGACAGCCACAGCAGTGGATCAGGCTGCGAGGGTTCCAATGAAGCGTGCCTAGACCAAACTTTGCAAAGCAAGAATTTGGTCTAGTTCACTAGGCTATTGATACACGAAATATTGCGATATTTCAAACTATCAATTTTTTTTACATCCCTACTTATCAAATTGCTACGGAACCAGATTCAGTCCATTTATACACATTTTTCCCAACTGATGTTCAGAAATTGTGAAGCTAAGTTGCTTTATCCATTGGGTTGTCATGACCCATTAAATTTGATTTGGAAAAGGCATTTTGTGCTTTTTATTTGTTGTTTGAGGGAATTCTGTTGGAGTTTTATTCAGATACATTTTCTAATGCATTTTTTTTTCTTCTAGGTTCTATCCTGAAAAAACTTCTACACACTGGAAATTCATTCAAGGTAAGTGTTTTATTGCAGAATTCCATGGTTTTTGCCAGCGTGTATGACTCCCACGTTACTGTGGACCATAAAATAACCTCAAACATACTTCCATGTTAGTTTACTACATCAATACAACTTTTCCCTCCACACAGATCCGCTGTGAGGGAATTCGTCTCTTCCTGCTGTGGCTGCAAGCTCTAAGGGACAACTGTGCTGAGGAGCAGTTCCTGATCTTCGCCTGTCTCATTCCAGGATTCCCTGCTGTTCCCTCTTCCAGAGGACCCTGCACTCTTGACACAATCATTTACAACCCATTTTCTAACCCCCCAGATGGTGAGAAGAGTCACAGAAGCACGCACACATCTGTGCAAAGCATTTACAATAACAATTTAGTTTTTGTAGTTTATCCTTAGTGGTGATTTGTTTGTTTTGTTTTTTTAACCCGAGCAGCCAAGGTGGTTCCTGAGGAAATTACCCCACTGGTTCCAGCTGCGGTGGGAGAAAAAACTGCAGATGACCTGACCTGTTACATTCTTGAAACACTGCTCAAGTATATGGTTATACAGGTAATTAGCCATTTTCAGAGGCTATATTTATCATCGGCTGTACATCTAATATGGACAAACCCTCTGCACCGTCACCCGTAAGTTTCTGAAGATCTGAATTAAAGCCAAGTGGGCGGTTTCCATCTCTGCATCTGGGCCACGTCACGCGTCATTCATGGAAAATACAAAAATGGAGCTGAGAGCAGGGCTGTGAGGGTGGGGGCAGATGACTGACACTCATCAAACTCTGAGCCGATGTAGCTACGAGCTAACCAAAGCTAACGGAAATTTGAATGACTCTGCTACCCTCTGCCTTCCAGGCTGTAACACTTAACGTGAAGCTGAGACTGAGGCCTTCTCTGGATCAAGCAAGAAGCTAGCGTTGACAACTCATCTTTTACCCGTCAATCAAATGGACACGCCCTTAATTATTCATAATTTCAAGCTTTAATTACATCAAACGGATGACTTACAAAAAGTTTCACACACACGCCCAGAGTTGTCATGACCTAGTAAACCTAAAATGGTTTTTGAACCAGGCTGTAAACATATTTATATCTGCTGTGAAGTTGGCATTTTTAACATGGGAGTCATTGGGAACTTGCTCCATCCCGGAGGATGAGGGGGGAACGGCAAATCTTGGCGTTTTCGCGTTGGCTTCAGTTTTGGCAGGCGCAGATTGCCCTCTTGATATTTATACATGCAAAACTTTCAGAATTAAGAGGTTGAAATTGATATTTGTGTCTCAGATATTAAATGTTTAAGTGTGACTGAAACCTCCGTTTAGCCTGACGCTGTCCCTCCTTATTCTGTGATTTTGCCAGGCCTCCAGTTTAGAATGGAAAAACAAAGAAAACCACGACACAGGCTTCCGGTTTCTCTTCAGCCTCTTTAAGAAGTACTACCTTCCACATCTATTCCCCTCCTTCAGCAAACTCACAAACCTCTACAAGCCTTTATTGGGTAAGATAAGTCACAGAAAACACACCAAACTATATTCTCTTGTTTTGTAAAATCGTCTGTGGTGCATTTTAGAAGTTTGTTATTTTAAGTGATTTTATTTATCATGAAGCCCAGGAGCAATTATGGTCACGATGAAAGAAAATGGCAAATGGATAAAAACTACAAAATCTGGTCATATTTATATTTTAAAGATAAATAGTTAGGTTGTAAAGTAAAATAAGCAGGATAACATTTGTTTTGTTTTGTGCTGCTGTAATGTTTCTAGAAGAGAACATATAGAAAATTGTTTCTTTAAAAGACAGAGATAAAAGTTTTATTCTGCCTAAATCGTTTTTATTTGGAAGTAAAAACCAATGGCAACCATGAATATGAACCTGGTGTCTGACATCTTTCTCCTGCATGTTTCTAGACCTTCCCCATCACAGACCAAAACCCTTGTACGTGCCAGTGACGCGGAACAATGAGAGCACTTTCTGCACTAGGGACCAGTACCTGGCTCCTAGAGTGGCCTTCATCACCTGGCTGGTCACTTTCTTCCTGGAGAAGAAGTACATCAGCAGTGCTGCTGCAGCGCAGAGCGCCAAGAACGGCACGGAGGTCATTCCCAAACTCATCCAGGTGAGCATAAATGCATCATAACGTGTGGAAGATATTACTGGACCAATGTTTTTACAGTGATAACTTCTGTGTTCTTGTATCCTAGTGATGTCACTGAGGAATAATCTTTTTGGAGCAATAAATAATAATTGCATATTTCTTGATGTTAATAACATTGAAAAAGGTTTATGAAAGGTAATTTTTGTAGAAAAAAGCACAGTTTTCATTGCAATTAGTGACAAATGACGTCGATAATAAATTCCAGTGTACACATATTTAATTGTGAGGTGTCCCCCTTGTGGGGAACACTGGTTTACTGAGTCCTCTCCAACTCTGTCTCCTTTTCAGACTGTCACTGCAGGCAGTAGCAGCCAGGAGAAGGAGAAAGATAAGACATCTGAAGGGGATACAAACGGGCCGCCAGGGGATACGGAAAAGAGCCACTCCAACAGCAGCACGCTGTCTGACCGACGGCCGAGTGATTCCAGCCTGTGTAGCATTGAGGAGGAACACAAGCCTGTCTACGACATGGTGCATTCCATTCTGCTGTCCACCAGGGAGAACGTCAATTTTGTCAACGAAGTCTTCCACCAGGTACAACGGAGGCTCTTTTTACTTTATTCATCAAAATAAGTTAAAGTTAGGATAACTACGTTTTCAGAAACACAAGTCAAAGGCCCAACCCCCTTTTTCAGGCTCCTCCCCCTAAGCACCACTTCCAGAATACAGGAGAATGACTAATGCATCGGATACTGTAAAACAACCATAAAAACGTTACATTTTCTAGCCGTTGTTGGCAACCTTTTGCCATAATTCCAAACATAACACACCTACATAACAGCAGCGTAACCTCTTTACTTCTGATGGACTCCTCATAGTCGATGCCGGTCAGGAGTTTTCCGGACTCTGCCCCCATCTAGCGAGGAGGACTGGGCTTATTAGACTGAAATCTCCCACTGCTACTTCCGTTCTGGCCACGTAACCATATATCAATTTAGCATGCTAGCTAATTTAGCTAGACTGGCTTTGGCTTTTCTTCCTGTTCAGCTTCAGCAAGCTGAGAACGCATGACTTGTGCACAACGAGGGGTATGCACAGAGCGGGAGGGACAGTCAGGGGGCAATTTAATGAATGGATCATGAACCGATCATTAAGAATGGCACTTTCAAAATTACTGGATGGGATTTTTCCAATTTTTTGTATTTAATTAATTGGCTGCTATCAGAATGTGGAGAACATTTCAAGCAATATGGCAAAAAAAAAATACTCCAGAAAAACATCTCCTATGACAACTTTAAGCTGCATAAATGAACTGGAACAACATACGTGAGCAGTTAAGTGCTGCACTGTGTCGCCCTCTGCTGGTCATTCTGTAAAACCTAACTATCACACTTAACGAGGATTGTAAAGTCTGAATAAATCATTGATCAAAGACCATTTCCATTTCCAAAAGGCTTTCCTGTTGCCGTCATGTGAAGCTTCAGCAACCAGGAAGGTAATAAAGGTCTATAGAACATGGATCTTGCAGGAGAAACCTGTCTTCATGACAGAACCTGAAAAAACTTCGCCAGAAGATGAAGTGGATGACAGCTCTGAGCAGATCCTCAGCTCGGAGACAAACAGCATGAAGGTAGAAACCACAGAAAGAAACTGTGCAGACTTGATGTGAATGCATAATATCTTGTAACTTATACAGTGTTGTGGAGTGTCTGCAAACACACAATGAAAACTGGCATAAGCATGCAAACTTAGTACAGTATCTGTTTTGTGTAATGTGTTTTGTCTTCTAAAAGGAATTGGAAAGTCACGGTCACAAGCGTTCATCCAGCTGGGGGAGGACCTACTCGTTCAGCAGCGCCATCAATCGGGGATTTCTGAGTGAGGACGAGAACAAGGACGTCAAAGCTGGCATGCAGCCCACCCTACAGGTCCGTCTTCGTGTTCAGATCAGTTTTTTATTATTTAGATTTTTCTCACTCACACATTTATTTATGTTTCTAGGTGTTCCTGACCAACTCATCCAATGTGTTCCTGCTGGAGCCATGCCAGGATGTGCCTAAACTCCTGGAAAACCAAGTAGAGGTGTGCAAGAGTGTATTCAGCATCTACCGGCACATGATCATGGAGCACAGCATGAGCATGCAGACATGGTGAGTGCCATGTTGAATTGCCACCTGTTATTTTAATCAGATTTTATTTCAGAACGTTTTGGTTGACACGGTTTTGTTCGTTTTCCAGGGAGCAGCTGCTACAAGTGTTGCTGAGGATCACAGAGGCTGTAATGAAGAGGCCACAAGAAAACCAAAGAAAAGACAGCTTTGCTGAAAGTTTGGCATCCATACTTTTTAGGGTATGCCTAAATGTACTTTGCTTTACTTTATTTGATATACAGAAGAGGCAAGATCAGATTTTTTTAATATTGTAAGCATAACAACATTTTCTTGCCATTTTGTCTTTTTTCTGATCTTAAAGGGTACTAGAACAACGTTTCTACAATAGGAAACTTGGCCAGGACATGAATTCCAAATGAGTTGTGTGTAGATTGGAAAGTTTAACCCGATGGCTCTATGATGCTGCCTGAAGCTAGAAACTCTGCCGTGTAGAAGTATGCAAATAACTCTGTACCAAGTTATGGATCTATCTGGCATTTGTTCAAAGTCTGGATGTTCCCAGTACATCCTGGAACATTATGTGTGTGCTCCAACATTCTTTTTTGTTGGTTTCCTTTGTTACTAACAAGGATGTTAGCAGTAACTCAGGCTAGCATTAGCAGTAGCTCAACATTTCTATATGCCGGCATTGAAGCAGGTTGGGACATACAGATGTGTGTCTAAGCTCATGACATGTTGAACCAGCTTTTCTAAGAACGAACCGTTTCTCAGCGGCCTTTCCAACATTACTAATCAGCAAAGGAAAGCAGGTCGGAGACGGTTCAGGCTTTTTGGTACACTACATTAGACACCTTAGATGCTTATGTTCAACAACAACAAGGTAAATGTCGGTTTGAAATCTAGAATTCTCACAAATTAGTATTAGTAAATTAAATAAACTCAGTGTAGAGGTTCTTAGGGGTGCTTGAAGTATTTGAAAATGTTTGAATTTAAAAAATATTCAAGGTTTTGAAAGAGCTTACATTTTTTGAAAACTCCCCAGTGATTGATTTCAATTTAGGCAAATGTGCAGGAACCCTGAAGATGCATGGGATTAATGTTGTCACTTTGTTTAATTTTCTATGACAGTATTTATTCCCTTGTCTTCCTGCTGTCAGACTATTATTGTGGCTTGGGTTCGAGCAAACCTCTGCGTGTTCATCTCTCGGGAGCTTTGGGACGAACTGCTGGCAGTGCTGTCCTCTCTTACCTGCTGGGATGAGCTGGTGACAGAGTGGGCCAGCATCATGGACTCGATGACAGCTGTGCTGGCACGCTCCGTTTACGGCCTGGACATGGCCAACTTGCCCTTGGACAAACTCAGCGAACAGAAGGAGAAGAAGCAGAGAGGACGTGGTAAGGGAAACAAATGGCTGCTTTGTTTAAAAAAAAAGCTCAGGATTTTGTCATTTTAAGTTGAAACAAATTCAGATGGAGTAACTGGCCAAAGTTTACTCGTCAAGCAAACTCTTATAATCCTGCTAGTGATGGTTTTGGTGCCTGTGCTCCCTCTAGTGGTAATCAGAAGCAATGTGGTTGTGTTACTATCTTTTCTGGCTCAACTCTGTCTTTGAGACCATTTTTACCCTAATATTTATCACGGCGCATGCAGAGTCTTTGTTTAGTCATAAAATTCTGATTTCAAATCTGTTCTGATTTCATATCTGATTTGCATGTGTGGAAAAACACTATAAATTCATTTTGGCTTTTTGTTTTTGTTGTGTCTTTTCTAAATTATTAATAATGGTGGTTTTGGGTAAACATCTTGTTCAGTGTTTAAAAAAATTGACAAATCTGACACAAACAAAATATATATATATTTTTATTAGAATTATTGGTTGTAAATCTAAATTGATTTAGTTAATGGAAAAGAAATGTCTACACCCACTTCAGCATCCTTGGTTTTCATGTGTTAGGAGTGATCCTGGACTCCCAGAAGTCATCTGCCGTTGCACGGTCTTTCTCCCTGAGCTGGAGGAACCAAGGGGAGCACGGAGGGCCAGGAGGCCAGGAGCCCATGAGGATTCGCTCAGCCACTACTTCAGGAGCACCTGGTGTGGAGAAAGCTCGCAACAATGTCCGACAGAAGGCCTCGGGTTAGTAACACTGTGGTTCTGTTCCTGTTCCATCAGAGAATAAACAAATAATTTATTTTATAAAGGCTTCCTGTTCTAAATGCATTCTTCATCTTTAGGGTTTGGAAGAGCCGGTGATAAACCTTTAGATCACATCTTTTCACCACAGAGTTTATCAGCCATGTTTGTTTTCTGCAGAAGTCTTTGTGTGCACTGGCCCCAGGTGCCTCCGTAAGGCCAAACACCAGACAAAAAGGCCAGCAGATGGCCTTCTTTGTTTCCTTTTACATATCACTGGCCATTGTCAACACATTCCATGTCAGCTTGATTGCAGGCACACAACACAAGTCCCCCTACAGCGTGTCAAAGACTAGCTTTGGACTTTGCAAACAGCCCTTATCTGATTGACAGGTTAAATAAAAGATGACCTAGAAAGGCGATAGAGATAGTAGCAGCAGTGTAGCCTAGTGAACTAGACCAAATTCTTGCTTTGCAGAGTTTGGTCTAGGCACGCTTCATTGGAAACCTCGCAGCCTGCTCCGCTGCTGTGGCTGTCCAATCACAGCTCGCTATAGTTTTGGTTGGGCCAATCACAGCGCTCTTTTATGTGGGCCAATCACAGAGCGGGAGTAGCCGATGACATCAGAGCTGCGGCCGCGAACCCAAGCAATATGGCGGCGGCGCAGGAACCACGTTCGTTTGAAACGGCTTTGTCATCAACATTGGATTATTTAGACTCCAATGTGCGTAAGTCTGTCTGATATACTTAGCGGCTTCTTATTCTTATCAAACAAAGTAGTGCAATGTCCCAGTACACCTGATATTCGCGTGTTTTTCATACAAAAACGACAGAAATCATTGATGTTAGACGCCATTGCTGGCTCCCTCTTTTCCGTCGCTGTGATTACGTCACGTTGTTCGTTACTCTGATTGGTCCTAGCGCTATCCAATTGCGTGCTGACATTTTGAAAGACAACTGTAGATCCCGCCTCACGACTGAGAGCCGTCAATGGTTCGTGGCCAGACTATATATACACATATGGCGCTTACACACTAGCACCGGCTCGGACAGGGCGGGATTGGGTATATTCCTTTCACATCCGGGTGGCCCGGGGATTTTTGGGGCTGAACCGTACGTGTTTTCGGCCCTCATCTGAAGGTGGTCTGACTCGCACCGAAAACCGGGCCAACACACCCACTGCCGACTCATTGGTTGGCTCAAACTCACGCCTACCTTAGTGGGAACCTCCGATTAGCGGATAGAATCCGCCAGCGGGGGCTTCCCCCATGCGCGCTTCATTATCACTCTGAATGCGGAGGAGTTAACAAGCCTCTGACTGAAGCTGTTTTATCTGTTTCCGTCAGCTGTGATGAGCACAGCGCGCGCACACACACACACACACCAACACAGTGCTGCCACGCAGCTTTTTGTTTAATAAGGAAGAGACCGCAGAATTCTCCGCGCTCCTTTGACCCACCCAGCCGTTTCTCTGTTCCTGTCTGCTGTGATGAGTGCAGCGCGCGTGCACACACACACACAGACACACACACACACACTGACACAGTGCTGCGACGCAGCTTTTTGTTTAATAAGGAAGAGACCGCGGACTTCGCGCTCCTTTGACCCACCCAGCCGTTTCTCTGTTCCCGTCTGCTGTGATGAGCGCAGACACCGGGCAGACTTCTCTGCACTCCTTTGACCCGCCCACATCACTGATATATTCGCGCCAATTTTTCGCGCGCATTTCTGAGACCGCCTATCACGTCCGCATTCCAAAGGGTGTCCTGGAAGACGTGTGTAAAGAACCTGGCGGGGCCGGGGCCGACTGAGGCCGACCGATCGGAGCCGACCCGGTGCTAGTGTGTAAGTGCCAATATATAGGATGGCTTGCCAGGCTAGCAGCAGTGTGTTTTTCTATCTGAAATTCAGTCCTTATTTAAATAATAAAACATAAAAATGTTATTTTGGTAACTTGCCTTACATTTATACAGTGTACGAGTAAAATAAGGAAACTTTAAATAATAAACAAACGTGTTTGTGCCTCATAGATGGAGTAGGTGGGTGTTTATGTATGCGTGGGCTAACACCTCTATCATGTTTATGCATCTGCTCTTTTAGCCGGTTTATTTGTATTACTGCACAAGCAAAGATGGACATTAAAGGCAAGCGCTTCAGATTCTCCTCCTTTCTTTAGCCTAATTGGATTTCTCTCACATTGATCTTCAAAGGACCTGCAGCCCCTTCTCTCTGCTCCTCAGGAGACGGTCCACACATCAATTGCATGGCCGTTTTTGATAGTTTCATTAAGAGTGTAATTAATGCTCATTAATAAGCATAAATGAGAAACCGTAGAGGCCTGTAGCACATGCAGCGTATCTCCCTAGCTGAAAGGCATAATTAAAGTGTGCTGAAAGCAGAGAAGAGAAGCATCCGTCCTCTGTGAGAGTAAGTCTGAAGTGCTATCCAGGCACAATGGCGATGCATCAGCATTGACAACTGTCAAAACTTGGCTACTCTCACACATGCAAATAAACAGTGTTATTGTTTGTGAGTCCTTGTCTGTAAAACAGTGGATAAGGGCTCAGTGTTAATTTATGGCACTTATTGGCATGGTTATGATTATGCAATTTTTAATTGCAGAATAGAATAATACTAGAATTAAGACCCATAAATGAGTATTTAGTGCCTTTTTTCTACTACTTAGTTTATCTAATTAACTCACAAAAATAGCCTAAAACAACACCCACAATGAGCCTAAACACAGAATTTAATTACTGTACTAATATTCATTTACTGTAGATGTGATTGTTTTTGTGTTTAAGTCTGTTGGTACAGGTGAAAGAGGGAAAATGAGAATATGGTGCAAAAGTCCTTTTATGTCAGTAATTCAGCTTAGACTGAGAGACCATCTAAAGGCTCAGGAACCCTTTGCAGGTGAATTCATTAGCTGATTAGAGTGTGACACTTGGAGCCTAGAATATTGAACCTTTTCACATTTTTCTAATTGTCCGAGATTCTGAATGTGGGGTTTTCATCAGCTGTAAGCCAGAACCATCACAATTATAACAAATAAAGGCTGAAATATCTGGCTTTTTAAGGTTATTTTTGTCATTTTTGTCACGGTTTGATGCTAATTGTGAAGTTTTGTTTATGCTACATATCTGTTGTATTTTGTTTTATATCTGTTGTTTTGGACAGGGCTCTCTTGCAGAAGAGATTTTTTATCTCAGTGAGACTTTAGCTGGTTTAAATAAAGGGAAATAGATTAATAATGATAAATTATTATACATTCATGACGTGTTTTGCTATTTTTTCTTCTGTATTATTTATTCTTCAGGTTTCATCTGTTTCACTCTAACTTTGTTGATTAGATATAATTACATTTTTTCAGTGTAAACCTTGGATTTTATTTTTTCAGGACATAAACTGTAAAATCATGACTTTTTCTGTGTTTTGCTGAAATTTTCTGATTCAGATGTCTTTGATAATAGAAGCGTTCCTCCTTTCATTGACCTCTCTGCTGTTTTCACTGTCTCCTTTCTACCTGTGTCTTTGCCTGATGGAAGCTAAGCGAAGCCAGTCCATCAGCAACTGTGTCCATCTTTACGAGGCTTTGCCCGCTACTAAAAGTGTTCCTATGCTGCTCCACACTGTGAGCTCTTTCTTGCCTGGTATCTCTTCTGGTAACTCTGCTTGCTCTCATAGACTCTCAGGTAAAGTGTTTTTGAGAGGGCCTGCATGTATTTGTGTGTTTGCATTTGTCATCCATCACTCACAAGCTCCTGTAACCGTATTCAGTGTTTGTTCAGACAATAGTAGGTTCTTCTGTGGGCTGAACATGCTGTAAAAAAATTGCACCGTCAATAACAATAGTATTTATCACCATTGCATGTTTGAATGTGAGTTTTTCATCTGCACCGTCTGTGCATATCCCTAAAAATAACACATCCCATTGGGTTTCCCTCGTTTCTGCTTTTGCCTGATGCTGTGTTTTCATTGCCAGATCTGGAGGAGTGTCAGCTTTCAGAGTGTGGGGGGGAAGAGGAGCTGGGAGGTAAGGAGAGCCCTCTGCCACGTAGCAGCAGCACCTCAGACATCACCCAGCAGCTGTCTGACACGTTACCAGGTACACACACACACACACACACACACACACACACACACACCTGGTTTGTCACGTTTAACATCCATCCCGACTTGAGTTGTGTCAGGACACATTTTTGCAGTTTTCCCTCTTCATCTTAAGTAATTTGTTAATTGAGGTGCCAGTTTGCTAATTACACCTTTTTAAACATTTATGAAGTCTTGCTAATAAGTCAATCATTAACTTAATTTTGGAATTTTGTCAGAGGTTTTAACCCATTAACCGGCTTAGATGTGCACATTTTAGTTCTTATATCCTATTAAACAAAATAAAGTGCAAACATATCTATCATATGGGGTGTTTCAATCAAACGGTTTATTCTTACTTTAATATTAACAATATTTTTCTAATATTATGGTCTCCAATTATGTTAAACTCCTTTTTGCCCCAAATTAATGATTTTTCATCATTTATTTCTTGGTTCAGACATCAAAAAGTTAAAAGTTGTTGTGAGAAAAAGTACTTTTAGGAATGGATTTTGCTCAGTTTAGTCAAAAATGAATAAAAGGACTCAGCTGTGTTTATGTGGGACACAAACTATATAAAGTGTAACCCAAAGAGTGTGAACGTGTGTTACATAATCAAATAAATTATTGCAAAAGGCTATATTTTGTGACGTAAATAAATACATTTTGAGAAATAAGACACAAAGGTGTTCAGAATTAAATTTTGCATCATCAGAGCTTAACAATAGTGCATGAGGACTTCATAACTAAAATTTGCATCAGAATGTGATCTCCAGCTTTCGCTGGAGCAGTTCGCAGCTGAGGTTGTTGCACCTGGGATGAGCATCAGCTCCTCTAATCCGAGACTATGGTCTTGAGTCAGAAAAGGGTAGAATGCCTTCTCCAGGTCAGGGGTGAGGTCCTGCCCCAAGTGGAGGAGTTTAAGTATCTCAGGGTCTTGTTCACGAGTGAGGGAAAGATGGAGCAGGAGATCGATAGATGAATTGGTGCTGATTCTGCAGTGATGCGGGCGTTGTACCGGTCTGTCGTGGTGAAGACAGAGCTGAGCCAGAAGTCACAAGCTTTGGGTAGTGACTGAAAGAACAAGATCACGGATACAAGCGGCTGAAATGAGTTTTCTCTGCAAGGTGTCTGGGCTCTCCCTTAGAGATAGGGTGAGAAGCTCTGTCATGCGGGAGGGGCTCAGAGTAGACCTGCTGCTACATTGAGAGGAGCCAGTTGAGGTGGCTTGAGCATCTGGTCAGGATGCCTCCTGGATGCCTCCCTGGTGAGGTTTTCTGGGCACGTTCAACCGGGAGGAGACCTAAAGGAAGACCCAGGACACACTGGAGGGACTATGTCTCTCAGCTAGCCAGGGAACGCCTTGGGATTCCCCTGGAGGAGCTGGCCCAAGTGGCTAGGGAGAGGGAAGTCTGGGCCTCTCCACTTAGGCTGGTGTCCCTGCGACCCGACTCCGGATAAGCGGAGGAAAATGGATGGATGGTTTGCAATCTGCAGCTTTGGCCCTTCCACGATGGCTCTTCATAACTTTGACTAAAAACGATCAAAAAACTTACTCATGTTTTAATCATAATAAAAATTCAGCTTTAAGCACCTTTTCAGATTTTTCATGGAATAATAACATTAATTTTCACAGCAGAAAATCACAAAAAGTACCAGGAACATTTTAGATCTACTTATGATTTCAGTGTCTTATAGAAAAATATTAATATTCTTTTTGCAAAAGCATTTTCTTTTTCTTAATTTCAAAACTGACAACAAATCTCATGTATTAGATTTTTACAGTAGAGGACAGAAAAAAGTCCAAAATCCAGATTTTTTTCTCACATTTCTCACGTTTTTCTCAGAGTTCAAAGAAAAAATGTTACTTTTTTGCCACCGACTCTAATCCTTTTCTGTAGGTGTTTCTCAAAAATTATAAATTGTATTTTTTCTATAACAGTTGCAGCTCTAGACCAGTTTTATTCTGGTGGACTGAGGGTAAAAACAGGTGTTTGGATTGTAAAGGCCTAGCTTAACCACACAGCTCACAAGCCTCCTGAGTCACTGTTACACGAGATAGGGGCTTTAATCAGTTACACTGATAAAATATAAAACAAATTGGCAGAATTCTGTTACTTTCTGCACATCAAATTAATTATCTTTTTCCTGAAATCCCATCTGGCCTTGCAGCTCAGAAGAGAGAGTACTCCCCTACTTCTTGTTGTTCTGACAGCAGGGTGTCTGAAGGAAAGACGGAGAGCGCTGAGCCCCCTGTGGTGAGTAGGCTCAGCTTGGGTCCACGTGAGTGTGGTGAACTCCTACAACTGTAAGAGTTTATATAAATATTCATGTCATTTTCTTCATGTCTAGATCCATATTCGACGGAGCAGCAGTCCAACTGAGACCGAGACTGATGGACCCATGAACTTTATAAAACACAAGCTCAGAGATAAAAGTGAGACATGTCATGATTAAGAATGTTTTATTATTTATTTTAAGTTAAACACCAAACATCTAAATTCAGACTTTTCTTTATGTGTCTAAAAATCGACATTTTCCCTTCCTCACCTGCAGGTGAAAGTATAAGTAGTGAGACGTCCAATGGCTACCTCAATGAAGCTGAAGTCACCTGGCCGGCGTTTGAAGAGGAGGCTGACGCCCAGTCTACGCAGTCGGCTCACATGGATGTTACAGCTGATCCCCAGAGCCAGGGAAATCTGCTGCTCAGCCACAATGAAGCTCTAGCAGGTATGGGAGGTAAAAAAGTAAATTATTTAGCGGTTATTTGAAAGCTTTTAGTAGTTTTTGCAAGTTTATCTGAGGAGTGTTGCTTCCGGCTCGGTAATCTCACTCTTGATGAATAAGTTAGGCACAGCCTGATAAAGTAATGCAGTGATTTCTCTACAAAAATGGTTTAATATAGTAAATACAATCAATTCTCATCTATAAGCATCTCTTTAGCGTTAAAGGTTCTTTTTTACTCTGTTGTCATCACTGATGAATGATCTTCCCCTCACATCCTTGTATGTTCTGTGTTTACTACATTGTGATCATTGTTCCTCCTTCCTCAAATCCAGTTTTTATTCTTTTCCCCTTGTCGTTTTTAGGTTCCGATTGTGCCTTTTCTCCCCAATCTGCACCTCCCTACCTCCACCAAAATTACCACTACCCCCAGAATCCCCCCGCTTCACCAGCCCTGCTGGTGCACACAGAGTGCCCCCTGGATGACACCATGCATCAGTCTGTCTTACACATGCCCCACCACTTGGGTACCACTGCCTGGCTGTTACTCATCATATAAACCACTTCTCATTTTACTTTTCCATCTTTCATCCTGCCTGGGATTTCTTTATCTTATACTGATTTTGCTCTGCAGTAATTTGCTTTATTTTTAATTATTCTGCTACAAACCAAAAATAAAACATCAGATTTGTTCTATTTCTGTTAAATTATTTATCAACTCTTATTTTATTTTAATAACAAAACCAAAAGCCTGTCCACTTTACACCTGCACTGTCTCCTTTATCCTTATTTCTTCCTCTGTCCACTAGGTGGTGCTGTTCTCTCACCAATCATTGGGATGATGCATGTGTTTTATGTCTTTTCCCCCAAAACTCTTTCACTTCTTTATCCAAATAAAGCTCAAATCTTAATAGTTTTTGGGGAAAAGGACAAACTGACGTAGGATTAAGTCAACAGCTGCTATAATGATTAGATGAGAAAACGCCATCATTAAAGCTTTGCTGCATTTGTTGACTGAATCTAATTCCCTCTATAAACTAACATCTGCTTCGATTTCTTTTCATGTCCGGGCACCGTGAAATAGATGTTTATGCTCAAACCAAAACTCTCTCTGATCCTGCAGACAGCAGTGAGTGTCTCGCTGATGATGTCAGCATCATAGCTGGGGGGACCCTAACTGGCTGGCACGCTGATTCTGCCTTTGTCCTGTGGAGGAGGATTCTGGGTATCCTAGGAGATGTCAACAATATCAGATGCCCTAAAATACACGCCAAGGTTTTCTCCTACCTTTATGAACTCTGGCACAAGCTGGCCAAGGTATGGAAAAGAGACAACCCCCCCACTACTTATAGAACAGAATAACTGTACATACATGCATGCATGGATTCCTAAAAGAAAGTTGAGGGTTAGGGTTATGCATGCATGCATGGATTCCTAAAAGAAAATTGAAATGTCTCTTCACAGATCCGGGACAACCTTGGTATCAGTGTGGACAACCAGTCGTCTCCACCCCAGCCGTTGTTCATCCCTCCTCTTCGAATGCTTGCGTCATGGCTCTTCAGGGTATGAGCAATGCGCATACACAGCTAGCAACATGCAAAGACTTCATTTTTTAGAGTATTTAACTATTTTATCATTTAATAAGTGAGTGGTTATTTTGGCATTTTAATTCAGTTTAAACTCATTCCCTTACATTTAAGAGCCATTTGTGTGCTTACGTTTATATGTTGTGTCTAAAAAAAGTCAACGAAGCATTTTCCTGAAATCCTTTAATCATTAAATTTGACATACTCAAGGTTCTTCCATCAGCTGTTTGACTCAACAAAGGTCTGTTGGGCCTATAGTGCATAAACAATCTCTATAAAAATGCACAACTGGTACCAGGAAGTTCTGTTTGTGCTTTTAGCTATGCTAACCAAATTTAGCTCAAGCACAAAATCAAAGTGTAAGGACAAAATGTGCTTTATGTGGAAACTATTCCAAGGGTTTTCTAAGTATTTGGACATGTTTTCACAACCAGAATGTTAAATATCATGAAAGAAAGCCTCACACATAAATTAAAGAAGGTGCTTTTATTAGAAAAACTTCAACAGACTTTATTTAGTAAGTCTTTACATTTTAATAAAGAAAGGTATTTAATACATTTCCAAAATTCATTTTGTGAATCAGTTGATAAAATAAATTAAAATCTGTAAGTTTGAGTTAAGGGAATACGTTTATAAACTCTGTTTTTATTTATTTATTTGTAATTATTTAAACTAATGGTAATTATGAAATAAAATTGGCCCTTGACATCTGTAGATCCTCCACTGTAGGGCAGCAGACATGTATAGGACTGGCTATGGCAGGTTTCTGATGAAGGTACTAATCCTAATCCTCCATCTGGACACTTAAAGGACAAAAATGGTTTTATGGGTGTTTGCAGCAATTATCTGCAAGGGGTTAAAGGTCACATAATTGCAGAAACAAGATTGTTTAATCAAATCCAACAGCCGACCAGCTTTATACATGCATTTTAACATTTTAAGTTTCATGCAGCATAATTCAAGGACACAAATCATGGTGTTTTCTTGTTGTAGCTGTCTCTGTGTTTGTGCCAACCTCGTCTTCTTTGTGCTCGACAGGCGACCATGCTGCCTGCAGAGTACAAGGCAGGCAAGCTGCAGGCCTTCAAGCTGATCTGCGAGATGATGACCAGACACCAGGATGTGCTTCCCAACAGCGATTTCCTGGTTCACCTCTACCACATCATGCACAAGGGCTTCTCCAGCGATGACCAGGTACAGCCAGCAGGTGTCTCTTACTGTGAGGTCATCCGTTGTTCCTATTTTTCACCTGTAGATGGTGCTTCATTCAAACCGAAACACACCAGCTCTTATTACTGCTGAAAAACCATAATCTGCAGTTTCCAAATTGCCATTTACGTCTCCAGTTTGTGTTTAGTGCCAGCGTGTAAATTTGATTCCTATTCAACTGGTGGTTTTTGACATTATTCAGTGTCAGGCTTTACCCTTTAAAAAGTGCCTCGCTAATTAATGTGTTTGGGCTCAACTTGAGAAAGGTTACAGGAGGGAGTGAAATCAAAGGATTTAAAGGTACACTATAATTTTGATATAATGGCTTGGTAAAAAAACAAGAAAAAAACATAAAAAAATTAATTAAAAAAACTGCTCGCCAACCAGTGGTGATGAGGAGCACTGCTGTGTTTTGGCATCTTCCGTCTCTTTTCACCACACCCTTTCTTGTATTCAAATCTGGCATAGCTCCATTGCTCCTAGACAAAGATGAGTGGAGATGAATAGAGTTCCCCAAAACAAAGGACAGGGATAAAAAGTCTGCGTGAGTGGGGTGGAGGGGTGGGGGGTGTTTTGGATACAAACGTGTGTGCGGACATATATGCATATATGCCCTCTTGGCTGGGTTTCTATTGCGCCTTGGCAGTGCGACAAGCTTATTAGAATGTTTTCCATGTCGTTAAATAATGTTTTGAGCCCCTGCCGTGTATACGTGATTAATTAAGGATTGACGTCTGTCGCGCTCCGTTAGACTGACACGTCGGCCAGGGGCCCGCAGTAGACTGGCCTGCCTCCGTGTGTGTGTGTGTGTGTGTGTGTGTGTGTGTGTGTGTGTGTGTGTGTGTGTGTGTGTGTGTGTGTGTGTGAGTGAAGGAGCGGGAGGGGAGCCTGGGGAACGTAGAGTAGAGTAGAGCAATGAGGGGGGCCACACTGAGAGACCAGGCAGCATTCTCCAGCTTTTGTTGTGGCTCTGTATAATGCGTTAGGGGGCCAGAGCCAGGCTGGCCACTGAAGCATGCTCAAATTGGCCAGAGAAAAGAGTCCTCACGCCACACAATGGAGGACAGCCGCACGCCTGCTTAACATAAGAAAGTGGCTCTTATTCTCCCCCTCCTCCTTCCTTTTTCTACCGCCACCCCCACCCCATTCTGTACCAAAAATATAAATAAAAAGGAAAAATATATATTAAATCACTTTAAATCATATATGTGTTCATTTTTTTTTTTATTTTCTCCACACAAATTATTTCACATAAACAAGTGAAGGAATCTTCTCATGCTAATGGATCAAACTTCCTCAAATACATTTTTAAGCTCTTAAATAATTTTTGTTTTTGGTTTGTCTTAAACAGCCGTGTTTTATAGCCGGAGAGGGGGAATCCCAGAGTCGGTCGTCACCATTAGAGTCACCTACTACTCCTCTAGTGGGATTCTCCTCCCAACTGACTGAGTGCCAAGGTCAGGGCTATTGTCCTGTCTCTTTGTCACTTGCTGGTTACTGCTCTCAAAGCTACGATGGCAGCACAATAGTTGTAATCTATCTTTAAAAGTCAATTCACCTTAATGGTTCACAGGTTGCACGGAAATTGCAGCATATTTTTTGTCAAATACATGAATTTGAACCCAAATTTTCCATGCAGCCATTCACAAAAATCGCTGTGATAGTTACACGAGCAGGTAGTATTCCGTTAGCTTCTTTGAGTTGGTTCCTTTAATAAATTTGAATTGGCCAACTGAGAGCAGAATGTTCTGACACAATCAGAGTGATGAAATGCCAGGATGAACCCCGTCACCCCAGGGGCAGACAGAGGGCATTCTTCCCTGAAGATGAAGACGCATAAAACGACCCGAGGTGGCTCCATTCAGAGTCACGTTAATGCACCTTTTGTTGACGCGGGGGCCGCTCCTCCTGCCGAAACAGCGCCACATGTGGTTATTCCACTTTTGTTCGTTCTGATTTCTTTACTCACACCTGAATCAGGTCCCCTCTGCTTACACATACAATTGAAAGCACTTTGCCGTCTACATCTGTAGCTTCCTCTAAAATGCTTATTTCAGGCAATCAAGAAACAGTTTGTTGCCTGCTAATTACCTCTGACTGCACTGCACATTATGCTTCAGAGGTCAATTACTAACAAAATGAGGGTAAAATTGGCCCTCAGCTCTAAAGCTCTTCCCACCAATTTTCCACATGCAGTGCTGATGTTGGTTTGACTTCCTGCTTATTACGCCCGTGTGTTTATTCCATTCTCCTTTTGTTCACCTGCATCCCCTGTTTACCGAAGGTTTGGGTTATTTATGTCACAAATGCATAGGTGGTGCAGCGTCTCTGTGTTTGTGGGTGTTTGTTACTGAGAGGGAAATTGCATGTACTTGTTTGTTAAGGTGCCTGCCAGAAGCAGGCTGGTGTTTGAACTGGCCGATTTACACAAGTTTATAGCCACCCGGGCAGGTGTTTCCAGCATGGACCTTGCCTTTGTACACAAATATGCACAAACAAGTCTCAGATAAGAGACGGCAATCGCTCTGTCTTATTGAAATGCTGCACTCTCATTCCAGTATCTTGTTTTTTATTACTAAAGACAAGTATTTCATCTTGTCAGTGAGAAGAAAAGAGATATCTCTTTTTTTTTTTTGCTGCAGGTTGCCTGAAAACAGCATTTTATCATCTTATTGCTCGTGTGGCTTAATGCTGTACATCCTTAAGCAGCATGAGCGTAACCGTCTGCTGTACAGCATATGTCAGTGTCAGTGTTGAAAGAGTACCCATCTGCCACTGAGACGCTGCACCTCAACAAAACAATACCTTGTCTCTGGCTTTAATTACAGGTTTGCTTGTGTATGTACCTATATGTGACTCATGAAAGTTGAGGTCTTTTGTCCTCCCTCTTATCCACTGTGAACAATCCATCTGCCGCCCATCTCCTCCGCCTTTCCTCCCCTCCCTGATTGTTTTTTTTCCTGATCTTTAGTGTCACTGTCACATACTGTTGGGTCATTTACTTTCATTGCCATGCTCAAAATGTACAGTTGCCCTGTGATCACATGGCGTCCCATTTACAAAAGGTGCTACAGCTCTGTTTACACAAACAGAAGTTTTTGTATAATTAGGAGCTCACAGAAGAGTTTCCCGTAGTTTTAAGGTCTCGGAACTGTGTAATACTTGTATTTGAAATACAGTTGGTCACTCTGAGTTACATATGCATGCTGAACATGAAAATCTTTTTCAATCCCTATTGGCTGCATTATTGACAGAAAGGAAATAGATTGGAAAATAACCGGGCTGCAAAAAAGCAGTCTCTTCTACATCACAGGGTAAATTAGCATTCATGGCCCCGCCAACCATGGCTTATGACTAGTGATGGGAATAACTGTTTAAAACAATTGGACATATATTTTATTATGTTCAAGTCTCTTTAGTCATTTATATTTTAGTACAGGAGTATTTATAGTAAATGAAGTAAGTTCGGTTAAGAGGGGATCCCATTTTTCTTGCATATTTTTATGAAAAAAGTAAAGAAATTGTTATTTTTCCGAGTAATTAGTTACTTTTATAATCTTGTAACTCAGTTACATTTTTGACAAAGTAATTAGTAACTATAACTAATTACTTTTTTAAAGTAACATTCCCAACACTGCTTACGACCACCCATGGGAAGGCTGTATTGATTTTGCAGCCAGGATGGAGAAGAGCACATCTCGGCTAGCAGATGCTAACCATTAGAAACTTTACAACCTGGCGGAACGCATTCAGACTTGTTTTATTTGTTGAGATAACACATTAAAGTTGAATTTTTTTGCCCAATAAAGTAGAGCAAATGAAGGTAGCAGAAGAGTTGTGTTGCTGTTAGCCAGTCAGAGGGAGGAGGCCAAGCTGGAAGGGGCCATTAATGCTAATTTTCTCTGTTACATAGAAGAAACTAGCTTTTTCTGTTGTATATTTTTGACCAATAAACCCCATTTACCTCATGTTAACATTCATGTCTGTTTTCAGGATGTTTTGAACACCATCATTCGTTCCTGCTCTCCTCGGTTCTTTTTCTTGGGTCTCCCGGGCTTCACTATGCTGCTTGGAGATTTTATCACTGCTTCAGCTCAAGTTCTCAATTCTGAATCCCCAGAGGTAAATATTTATTTATATTTGTTGTGTTGGTTGTACAGCAATCTGTGGGTCAGAAGTTTTCCATTTATTTAAAGTTAAAGTACCAAGTATTCATCACACAATGGTGAAATTACATCTCCGCATTTGACCCATCCCCATGGTGGGGGAGCGGTGAGCTGCAGCTGTGGCCGCGCTCGGGAACTATTGAGGATTTCATAGGGAAAATTCACTATATGCACACAGTTTTGATTTATCATCGTGGCCTTTTTTAAATCTAGTGGTAGCAATAAAAATATTTAGGGGAGGAAATAACAGAATTTTTTTAGATGTCTTTTATTTGTTTGACTCAAAGAATGCAATCTGGAAAAACCTTCCAGCATTTTACCTCGTTGTGCTTGAATGCTGGAAGAGCAGCAAAAGCAGAAGCTATAACTACAAATACTTTTTCTGTTATTGATGAAAAAGGTATGCATTGGAGTTGAGATAAAACACATTTAGCTTAGCACATGAGCTTTAAAAGCATCACATTAATATGACTCTATCATGTTTAATGATGCCAACTTCCTTGTCTCAAACTTTGACATTATTTAGTGATAACATTGGCAAGCCAGTACAGTAACCACAGAGATGCTGCACGGGTTTAATCCTGAACATGTCTGTAGTTTTGTGACCAGGTGATTTAAAATCTACCCGTATCATTTTATCATCTCTATTTGAGTTTGACAGCAGCTGAT
The DNA here is from genome assembly GCA_006937985.1 of Aphyosemion australe. Taxonomy (NCBI): domain Eukaryota; kingdom Metazoa; phylum Chordata; class Actinopteri; order Cyprinodontiformes; family Nothobranchiidae; genus Aphyosemion; species Aphyosemion australe. The sequence goes on from SSNS01000092.1 coordinate 1,006,574, forward strand.
CGGATGCATCGAGATGTCCAGTTTGCTTCGAAGCTGCAACCATCATGCATTTATTCACTCATTTTGTTGTGTCTTTTTGGGTCATATCAACACAAACATGGATAAAGATCAAGTTTAATCTGCTTTTTCTTGGATGGAAACCTTTTAGTTTCCTGGAAATGGGTTTCTGGTTTTCCTCTAATGAGCAGTCTAATGTTGTTTTTTATTTTTTTATTTGCATGTTTTCTTAATCTCTGCCAGGCTCCAAGGATCGAGGCTCAGACCACCTTAGGCTCCCTCGTGTGTTTTCCCAACCTTTACCGTCAGATTCCCGTGCTGCAGAATGTGCCTGGATCCAATGACATCATTGTAGGCAGTGAGGATTATAAGGTAAATGAGTTAAGATTTGCATGACTCTGAAAATATTACTAATATCTAAAAGCAATAACAGGTCACCAAGCCGAAACACGTTTACTAGTTATAATCTGTGGTAAGAAATCTTGAATTATATTAAATAAAGACCATAAGTAGAATTTATTATCAGGGTATCACGTTATAATAGTTTGACCTACAAAGTGTTAGCACCTATATCAGGGGTCTGCAACCTGCAGTTCTGGGGCCACTTTTGGACCTTCCACAGTGGCTTTTAATAACTTTGGCTAAAAATTATTAAAAACTAACTCATGTTTTAATTATAGGTATAATAAAATTTCAAATTTAAGCAGCTTTTCAGATTTTTCAGGGAATAATTTAATTGAATTTCCACAGCAGAATAACACTAAAAGTACCAGTAATATTTTTAGGTCTATGTATTTTTTTTTTACATCCCGTAGGAAAACAAATTCCATACTCTTTCTGCAAAAGCTTTTTTTTTTTTAGAAACCCAATAACGGGAACAAAATGGTTATTTTTCAAAATCTCCTGTAATAGAAATTTATGGAAGAAGGATTAAAAATAGATTGTTGACTTTTTTCTCAGAATTGTGAGAAAAAATAACTTTTCTCTCAGTGGCCCTCATCCTCTTCCGTAGAGGTTTCACATAAAGACTGAAAATTCTTTTTTCAAAAGGTCATGTAACGGTCGCTGCTCTAAACACGTTTTAGCAAAAAAAGAAAATGGACATATTGCCTACATTATATCACAGTACCGGATAAGACTATCATTTTTATGGAATTCTAAAAGACCATACAGAATTCCTGAAAGGGGGAAAACTCGGGATTGTATTTTTAAAGAGTTTAAAGAGCTGAAAATAATCTCAGTAGAAAAACATTGAAAGGTTTTTAAAATTTCCTGGGGACTATTGTTTCACTATCAAACTCTCAGTTATTTGAGTTCTTATAGAGAAATTGATTGTTTTTTCTTTATTCAGGATTATCTGGTCAACATCCTGTTGGCGGCAGCTACAAAGGAACACTCTGAAGGAGCAAGGTAGGATCAGCATAAAATCGAATTGTAAAATAAATCCTAATGGTGTTTTCTGCAGTAGAAGTCTGTTTTTTTACCCTCCCTTATTCTGCGTCTGCTACTCAGGTGCATCGCTGTGTGCAGTCTGGGCCTGTGGGTGTGTGAGGAGCTGATGCAAAAGACAATTCACGATCAGGTCAAAGATGCCATCAATGTTCTGGGAGTAACACTAAAGGTTTGTGATGATTAGCTGGATGTTTTTTTTGTTCGTTTACAGCCTCGTGTTTTCATTTGTGATGTGTAAAACGCAGCCACACTTATTTAAATCATTTGCATCCCGAGCTGTTTCACACATCATAGTTCTGGAAAAGCTCTAAATGGAGTGGATTAGCTGAATAGCTGCATAATAGCTGTTTTTATTTAACAAGCCCTATTAGGCCCAGTTTTAACTAAAATTAGAGTTGATTGCATAAAAGGGACTGTGGAGCATTTTCAGCATAGTGAAGGGAGAAAAAGTGGCGATGCGCCTTGCAGGTATATTTTGGAAGAGCCTTCTATTCTCCCCGAGTGAAGAGATGCAGAGAACCAGCGGAGGCTGCCTGTTTTATTTTTTATTTTTTTCATGGAAAGGGATTTTGGGTGGTGGCGTAATTTCCAGGCTGCTCTCTCTCAGTAGATGTGGGCCAATTTAAGCAGCTACATCTCCCAGCTTCCTGCTCGAGCACTCCCACCCCGCACCCCCCCACCCCCCTTCTCTAATGGAGCAGTAATCACTCCCCTGTACAACTTGACACACAGACTCAACCAGCCCCAAATAGAGGGTATGGGCTGGGTGGGGGATCCAGGGGGAAGAGTGGCACTGAGAGTCTCTTTTCTAAAAGCAGGTGCTGAACTCTCAGGGCCCCTTTTTGTGTTTGGCCATTTCTGTACTCCCCACATTGTCTGCCCTTGTTACATGTTGAGAGGCATTCAGCTGGAAGAAATGGGAAATTCTATTTCTCCACAAAGAATTTCAAATCACTGAAGAAATCCACATTTGAAGGAAAATTGTCAACAGCTCAATTCTTTCCCTCCAATGAGCCTGGAGAAAATGAGGCCTGGTTTTGAAGTGAAATGAAATTATGCTGATAATCTGCACAGTAAGTGAAAACCCAAATTTAAGGAAAATTACTCTGAATTTTGTAGGGAAAATGTGCCTTTGCCTAAACTTTCTTCCCAATATATTCATCAAAGCGATGGCTCTCTGCTTTTTCACAATTTCAGTATTTAAGTGATTCATAGATTATTGAATAAGAAAAGAGGGAGCGTTGCATAATCCATCACAGACCTGTCCCAAGATTCATTTTCTTCATAAACACACATCACAACTCAGTTAATGGTTGGAAAAGTTCAGTTTTAAAGTCAAATTCATCATTTTTGACACTGTTTAATGTACATTTAATCAGGGATGCACCGATGTGAAAATGTAGGCCGATATCGATATCCGATATTAAAATCGCTGTTATATCCGATAACCGATATTTACCAATATTACGTTAAAATAAGTAGGGATGTAAGAAAATAACGATACACTGAAATATTGCAAAATTTCATGTTCAGATATTCAATCGATATACAAAATCGGTGTAAAGATTTTTTATTGAGGATTAATATGCAAACATTTACTTTACTCTTTCGTTTGGGGGAATTCACCGTCTCACTGCTAGGTGGCAGCAGTTTTTACCACCTTCATTCTGACGAACAACAAGATCTCGCAATAACACTGGATGTGTTTTAGAAGCGTCTGACCTGAATTTTTCAATTAAGTTCAGTCTAAAAAATTGCAAATATTGTCTGACTTTTAGTATCGCAATGTATCTTATCGTTAGGGTTCTCACCCCGCTCAGTCTGTCGCTGTCGTTGTGTCCTTGGGCAAGACACTTAACCCTTATTGCCTGCTGGTGGTGGTCGGAGGGACCGGTGGCGCCTGTGTACACCAGCCTTGCCTCCGCCAGTGCGCCCCAGGACTGCTGTAGCTACGATGTAGCTCGTCACCACCAGGGTGTGAATGTGTGTGTGCATGGGTGAATGACTGATTGTTTTGTAAAGTGCCTTGGGGGGGTTCTAGGATTCTGGATAGCGCTATATCAAATACAGGCCATTTACCATTCAATCCCAACCTCCAATATATACACACACCACATACATTTACGCTTCTGAGATGATTACCATTACATTGACCATTACTGTCACATGACTAAACAATTACACATCATCATCATCCTCTGAAAACAGATACACAAACGGCAACAAGATACTTATCGGCCGATACCGATATGTTAAAAAATGACTAACATCGGCCAATACCTATATCGATGCCGATATATTGTGCATCCATACATTTAATTAATACTCTGTTACAGACTAACAGAATGGTTAAAAAAGCACTTTTATTAAATACCACAATTAACTCTAATAATTTAACTCACTAATAAAGACAATTACTGAAATCTACAAATTTGTTCCAAAACCAGATAAACACACATAATCACATGTATTATTTCTTCTCTGTCCATCTTCAATTTTACATTTAAATTCATTATAAATTAAAAATTGCCATTCTCTGAATATTTAACGCTGTTTTCTCTTAAGAAGAGTGATCTTAAAACCTCTACGACTCGCCCTTCCCCGCCTTCCATGATTGAACTTCTACATACCAACAGCCCTTGCTCGTCTGTGGTGGGGTTGTGTCTTTATCTCTCAGTTTAAAGATTTTTGTATTGATCTCCTGATAGTGTGGTCATGTTGCGTCTGTCCGATGGGGCTTCAGACGAAACTGACTCAATTTCCTCAAAGCATTTAGGAGTAATATGCATCAGGTCAGTCGCCGTTGAAAGTGAGAAAGACCGTCTTTGCTTTGAGGAAAATACTTTGCACCATTCACTTCAGTTCTTATTTCATTAAAAATAACATCCAGTAGGCAAAATTCAGCCAAATAAAATCAAGGGTACATGTTATGTTTTTATTTTATGTTCCAGATATTCTGGAGTTCACAAAAGAAATTCTATCATGCATGCATAATAAAAATGTAATTGTAAAAACTATATATATATTTTTGTTTTTTGAACAAGTTTAGATTTTTCCAGTGTTGCTCAGTTTCTGTTATTTCTCCTCATGTTTCTAGTTTGAGAACAAAGCAGTGGCTCAGGTTGCCTGTGACGTGTTTCAGCTGCTGATTTCTCACTGGGAACATCTCCAGAGGTTGGAGTCCACTCTCCCGAAGAAAATAATTGAGGTAGAAATACTCGGATTTAAACGTGACATTGATTACTGAATATCATGAATTAGATAAAAGCTTTTACTGTGTTCTTATATGTTAGACTGGTTGTTAAAGGTGGGGTAGGAGGTGTTTTTTTTGTCATGTGCTGATGGCAACCAATAAATTACAGGTTTAGTAAAACTGAACAATTTTAATCACGTCATAAACGTACAATCCTGAAAAATCCTCATCTATTCATTTTGAACATCCCCTTCTTAACGATTGGATCTTGATCCATCCATCAAACTGCTCCCTATGCACACACACCTCTCTATGTGCTCGAATCACACGTTCTCAGCTCAGAGCAGCTGAACATGAAGCAAAGCCAGAGCTAGGCTAGCTATATGAGCTAGCATATTAAAGTGTTATACGGTTACGTTGGTGCGTTATGTTGGGAATTATGGCAGAAATGGTGCCAACAACGGGTCAAAAATATAACTATTAGAGAGGGCTATGGTTAAGAAAAAAGCTGGTGAAGAGTGAAATGAGCAGAGCGTGCATCGGTGCTGCATCTGAATGTCAGTTTAAGGAACAGTAATGACTGCAAACTGATGAGAATCAGAGGTTATTATGATTGTTTGACAGTATCCATTGGGTTTGGCATTCTCCTGTATTAATAAGGCTTGGCTTAGAGGGAAGAACCCCGAATAAAGTGTGTTTTCCAAATGTAGTTTGCTTGGACGGCCTTTTCCAGGGTCACCTACCCTACCTTTAATTCTCTAATTTCACTGTTTATCAGTTTTGTAAACATCCCTGAATTGGTTTAGGACTCTCTCTAATGCCGCTATTTTTCCTCCCCGTTTTGTCCCAACACAGATCTTTGTGGCCACAATAGCCTTTTTGTTGCCAAGCGCCGAGCACTCAACGGTGGAGGCAGACAAAAAGGTACATATTGGACAGTGAGGGGACATGATATGTCTGAGATCTAAAGACCCTTGATCTATCACGCTGGAATGGTGCATTTGCAGAGGAATGTTTCTACCGACGTGATTTATTCTCATCCTTTTTTTTCTCTTCCTTCTCTTTTCATCTTTTTTATTTTCTATATTGATGGTATATTTGTTTTGATGTTGGTTGACTTGACTGATAGAAGGAACCTCTCAAATCTCTTATTCTACTTTAAGTTAATGGTGTCACTGCTGCTCTGCCTGTTGGACTGGTGCATGGCTGTTCCCCTGAGTCTGCTGCTAGAACCCATCACCATGTCATCACAGGAGCACCACACATCCCACAAGGCCCCACTGTTGGATTACATCTACAGGGTGGGTATTCGCAGCACAGCAACACTCTGCAGAACTAAAGATGGCCGCATACATTTTTATTGATTTGATTTCTAATGCTTTCTGGAACATTCGGAACCTTTGCCCACAGACACAACTTGAGCTATGACACCCCCATCCTGCCACGTGGGATTGCAGCTTTAATTAGACTCACCTCCACCGTGACCAGCTCCGGTGACCTAGTGGTAGAGTGTCCGCCCCGGGACTGGGAGATCGGGGTTCGAATCCCGGTCGGGTCATACCAAAGACTTTGAAAAATGGAACCCAATGCCTCCTCGCTTGACACTCAGCACTAAGGGGTTGGATTAGGGGGTTAAACCACCAAAAAGTTCCCGAGCGCGGCCATGTCTGCAGCTCACCGCTCCCCACGGGGATAGGTCATATGCGGAGGACAATTTTCACCACACAGGAGTGTGTGTGACAACTGATGGCTTTAATTTTAATCTAATCTTGTGACTATGCCTCATTTAACATTGTTGTGAAATAACTGTATAGAGGCACCCAGTGTGGCTGACGTACGGGATCGTTGTTATACGTAGAAAACCTGTACAACCCCTCTCTCGTATTAAGTGGATTGTTTCAAATCTTCATTATTAAATCCACGTATCTGTTTTTGTCCCCTCTAACTTTTTAATTTATGGTCCGACCCTGAGGATGAGGGCCAGGCTTCAGGCACAAATGAATGAGGTATTATTCATTCCCTCCTGTCTGGGCAGATGCGGTCAACGGCAGATCTTTGTAAGGATGTCACCCTTGATAAGAAATGGTCCAATTATTCAAACAGGACCTTTTGTCCAGTTGATAAGCTCAGGCTCTAAATGCTTGTCCTGGAGATTTGAATGGAATATGTCTTAATATGAGAGAGACTGCAGCTGCTATGAAAGCAAATACAATTAGGCATGATTGGTTGTCTATCGGCACACAAAAGCCACGGACCCTCTGGGTTCTATCCGAGGTGTGACAATATTAATGCCGTATCAGGACAAAAATCTCCACGTTTCTATTGGCACGTTGGCTTCTAATTATTCTGTTTACGAAGCAGAGAATAGCCTCTCTAATGGGAAACAACTCCTTTTAATTCCATTATTGGCTAGTGTCACTGACGCGGTCTTTCATGCTTCACCCTCCTATAATTACCAGTTCTTATTTTTCTAAAACCTTTTAAAAAAAAAGAACACCTTGTGAAAATAATTTTCTGACCAGCAGAAGAAAAGTGATAAAAGTTGTGCGTCGAGCTGAGACATGGCTGTAAAATGCAACATTGTTCATTAGGATTGCGCTTATGCTTCTCCATCTCTTTTCTATGTCTGCCTCAGCAGCCAGCTGCACCCCCACCCCACCCCCCTTCCAAATGTGTGTGTGAAGGAGAGAGGCGGCAGGAATATCACATCCACATTTGTGCTTAGAAGCATGCCTCTGCGTTTTTATTATTTGATTTATATGTGTACAAAGTGTACCGACAAGCTTCACCCAATATTAAAATACTATGCTTGTTTTACTGCGTTACTTTCCAGCAACTGTTGCTATGCGAGGGGCAGTCACTTGTCAGGCGCAGCCGTGGGTTTTTTCCCCCTCCCTCCTTACCTCTCCACTGAGGAAGCTCTTTGGGGCTTTGGTGTAGCAGCTGTTTGGTTCAGGTCTTTTCAGCATCAAGCCGCCAATCCCCACACACCCCTTCCCCCCCATGCACTCAGAGGTCTGCTTGGTTGAAGCATCCACATACTGTCTACATTGCCCTACACAATACTGATTCACATGGCCAGCCAGCCAAGTGTGCGTATGCGCCTGTACTGAATGGGATTAGCCTTTGCATGGCTTTACCCAAGTTGCTTCAGTCTGAATGCAATGCACCCTCATCTACATACATTTGGCTTCTATCCCCCTGCCCCTTACACATTTGTATCTCCACTAAGATTTTACATGATACAGGTGTTTATTTTGGGGAAGCATGTATGTTTGTGGGGAAAGCTGAGCTCAAGGATAATGTCTTAATTAAATCAAACAGTGTAAACCTGTCCAATGGCTGTAATCAACTGCCCCAGTGCGCCTTATCTTGCACTGCCAACGGATGCTCTGCCATCTGTTATGTAGATCGATACACTCACACATCACAGGAGAAATGGATTAGTGGCAATAAAGAGCCTTTTCTCCCCCTCCCTTCCCACTCTTGCCTTATGATGTAAATAGACCATATGATCTAGAAGCTTGTCTTGCTTAAGCAGTTCTGCAGGAACATCTCTGTGGGGTTTTTTTTTTGCCCTATTTTGCACATAAATTCACCAAAATCCCCAAAAAAGGTTGCATAATTTGTTTAATCATCATCCTTTTCTTCTGTTTCTCAGGTGCTGCATTGCTGTGTGTCTGGCTCTAACCTGCACACACAACAGAGCCACTACCTGCTCACTTTGTCTGATCTGTCCAGTGACTATGACCTAATGTTAGGTCAGGTTAAGAATTGTGAGACACCACCATCACAAACCACGTCCGATTTTAGCAATCTTCTCACTGTAGCTGAAGGTAAGGACACCCAGTAATTTGCTGTCTACAAGACCGATGTGCTGGTATGTAAAGATCCTTGAGATGGAATAAAAAGAGCAATAGTTGTTCCTGTAATTAAAGGTCTCATTCACTTGTATTTATATATAAATTTGCTGTGGTCTCTAGTATGAATGAATGCCTTGTGGGCCGTTTTCTGTTCAGAATATGCTCTCGCGCTCCTGTTTCGAGGGTAGAAGTTTGTCAGAAGAGTGGGTCAGCAGATTACGAGTTTTACTCATTAATATTCATGGTATGCAAATACATCGCCTCTGATTGGCTAACAACAACACAACTCTGTTGCTGCCTTCATTAATTAAACTCAGAATACAGTGAAACACATTTTCCTGGGTAAAAACATGCAACGTTGTTATCTCTACAAATAACACTAGCCTGAATGAGTTCTGTCATGTTGTGGAGTTGCAAATGGTTAGCTTCTAGCCGAGACGCAGTTGCAAGCCAAGGTGGGCGGGGCCATGCATTTTCCTGGTGACGTGTAAGAAAACTGGCTTTTTCTCACCCACTCACGTTTATTTCCTTTCTGTGACAAATGTAAGCGATGGGGATTGGCGATAATTTTTACGTTCAGAATACATATGCAGACCAATCAAATTTAAAAAATCATGAAGTATTACAGAGTTTCTCATTGAACGAGACCTTTAATTACATCAAATCCACATGATTATCATGTTTATTATCCTCACCCCCGCTGCCCTCTCGCTTATAAAAAAAAAACCAGCAAAATCCCAAAAAGGTTACAGGTAAAAGCAAACTTAAGTAGCCCATCCATTTGGAGCCGCTCCATTAGATGTCAATATCTCATTAAAAGTATGAAAAGAAAATCAACCATCATGGGAAATGGAATTTCTGCATTAGTGGTCAGTCGTAAAGAGAGAACCCATTATGGAGTTTAGAAAAAATGTTGATTCTTTTTTTTCTATTTTCGACCTTGTGATTCCATTAGTCAATAAAGTCCCTTCTCTACATTGTGTCCGTAACTTCTAAAAAGTCATAAAAGACCAAAAGCCGACCACAGACATCTACTGAAACAATGCAGATATTTAAACATAAGCTTCTGGTCTTGAAAATTTCACCACACCTCTGCATTTTTTTTCTTTTTTATGGTGCACTGCTGCACAGAGTCTTAGTAGAAATAACAAAACACTATCAAAAGGGCAAACCAAAGAGTGCCGGCCTAGTTATATTCATGCCCTCACCTCATATTGATCAAGTCACATCAAAGGGCCAGCGCTTCTCTAATGCAGCTTGGCCTGCTCTCTAAAGAGCTTTCTCCACTTTGATGGGGGATGATGGTATTGATAGCACTGTCACAATGCAAAAGTGCATCTTCTTGTTTTTCCCCGCATCCCTGCAGAATAAAGCTCTGCATGCCTTTCACTTGGGAATGAAAACCTGTGCATTTACATAAATGCAATCCACCGAGCAGTGTCCTATTCAACAGCCTGTAAAGATGGTCGTCCTCATTAGCACTTGGCCAGTCTCAGTACTGATCCATTGTAAGAAGGCTCAATGGGCCTTTCAAAGTTGTCTCTTATGATTAGATGCTACCTACTTAGAGGTGTGCTGGCCAAGCTATTGTGAAAAATAAATGAACCACCCCTATTAATAGTTATGAGTAAGATTTGGCTTTGCTTAAAAAGAGCTGATAGAGATGATAGCATGTCTATACACAAATGGAAGGCTTTTCAAAGATGTTTAGCAAATTATGCACTCGGCATGATATCAAAGGCTTTGCATGTGCATCTGTCTTCTAAATCTCAGTGTTCAGTTTTGCTTCACTGTTTTGCGTTCCTTTTGATCCTGCCAGAAAAGCGTCGTCGAAACATGGAGCTGATACCTCTGACGGCGCGGATGGTCATGACTCACCTGGTGAACCATCTTGGCCACCATCCTCTGAGTGGTGGTCCTGCTCTTCTGCACAGCCTCGTGAGCGAAAACCATGACAACCCCTACGTGGAGTCATCAGAGCTGTCTTCTGAGGTCTTTAAAAGTCCCAACCTACAGCTGTTTGTCTTCAACGATAGCACACTGGTGTCCTACCTACAGATCCCTGCCGAGACACCCACTGTCGGTCAACCCTCCCACCCTTCCTCACAAGTTCGCGTCATTGTCCGGGACATCTCGGGCAAGTATTCCTGGGATGGCACAATCCTATACTGCACCACACAGGATGACTTTGACGATGTGGGGGTCTTTGATGCTGTCGATTCCCCTATTTCTAAAACTTTTAGCACACATGGCAGAAATCAGCCCGCCTCCCCAACAAAAGGACCACACAAATTTAATTACTCGGACTCCCTTTCTAATTGTTCTGAAGAAGAAGAGGTTGATGTTCTGGATAAGCTGCTGGAGGACCTTAGCCACAGCAGCCCAGAGTGCCTCTCTCAACCACGACTCAAGCTCAATCAACCAGCGCCGTCACCTCACGGCATGAACTTAGAACAAGAGAGCACCATACTGGAGGCCATTCTCCGTCAGACTCACCAGGAAGAGGAACAAGTGAGGAAATGGGATGCTGATATAAGCTTTCGGGCCGCCTGCCAAAGGGAACCCTCCTACCAGGAACCACAAGCTCCTTTCTACTTCTGTCGGCTGCTGCTTAACGATCTTGGCATGAACTCTTGGGATCGCAGGTATGATTAATAACTGAAAATTTCAGCAATCAAGTTAGCTTTAAAGAGGGGTCTATTTGGTTTACAAAATCCTAAAAGGGCACCAACATCCTGGACTTTCAGATTCTTTATATGCTGTGAATTCAATTTGAGAAAAGATCAAATGCAAATATTAGACGTGTTTTCATTATAGAAGTTCTGGGAAATTTCTGAGATGTGGAAGCTGACAGGGAAAATATGATGGCTTGGTCCTCTCAGCCATTGTGTCTCCGTACGAAATCGGCCCTTTCAGGACTTTGCTAAGACGTCGGCATATTATGACCAAATTGGCAATGAATGACATCACTGATTAGAGCCAAAAGGCATCCATGGATATTATTAACATTAAAAAGTGTTATTCTATCAAAGTACACCATCATTTAATCCATTCAGGTGACGGGGAGAGCGGCTGTGTGACATAAAAGACGGTGTTCAAAGACCAGAAGAAGCACAATTTTTTACGGCCTGTAGGAGACCACAAAGCTGCGAAAACTGTGACGTTGTGGGGCGATTTGCGTCGCATTTTTTCAGCTTTGGGAGTTTAGAAATGCCGATTTTAAAGTAGCGTAAATGCTGCTTATTTTCTTTCCCTTTCATTCTGTTTCACCAGCAATTCTTCCAATTTTACAAATGCCGGTTGTTTGTCGATATCTGCCGTAGGGCTGGGCAATAAATCGAAAATTTATCGTTATGGAAATTTCTGACTCTAACCAATATAATTTTTCCCATGTCAATAAATTCAGTAATTAAAGTGTGTAGGTTGGCGACATTCATGTCCCTTTAAGAAGATGTACCACCTCGAGTCACATGACGTGACTCAACATAATACACGTGATAGCCCCATCTAGTGGACAACTTTTGTTTTTGCGCATACGTGTAGTTCTCGTCCATTTATCGTTATCGAGGTGAACTCCTCAATATACCGTGATATTGATTTTAGGCCATATCGCTCAGCCCTAATCTGCCAATATTATTTCCCACTGATTTACTACCAGTCAGCATGAATTAACCACAAGTTTCGTCCATTGACTCTACCGGGCCATTTCAAAGTACAATTCCCCTGTTCAGGGACTCGTATGGGCCCTGAAATTTTCCAGAAAGTGGTTGTTTTTGGGTCGGCCTGGTGAAATAGAGATAAACTGTGACAGTCGGTAAAATTACCCGGAAGTTGCGATAGTGGAAACATGCTTATTTATATGTTTATACAGTTGATAGGAATTAGATATTGAGTCCCC
>SSNS01000092.1:1019002-1313393 GCA_006937985.1 Aphyosemion australe
CCCCCCCCCCCAGTAAAAATGACCACATATAACATTTTTCCCAACAGGATCTCCTTTGTTAAGGATATCTGCAAACCAGATTTTATCTTTAGTGGGGGTTTTCTGCTACTTAATAAAAAAGTCTAAAATATTCACACATTTAAAGCTTCATTGTAACTCAGCTGCTCGCTTGCTAGTTAAAGAGAGTCGAGCTGAAGGCACATTGGAGTCTGCAGTGTCTTAATCTCCTCTCCACAGGGTAAAAGTGCCCAGCTGTTTTCACTAAGGTCTCCAAAGCCACATCTTTGTGGCTGTGCCCTGTAAATTAAAAGCTTACGCCTCTTAATAGTGAGGGTGCAACACACACACACAGCAAATAGGAGATTGGGTTTTGCACCTGTGCCTGTTTTGATTTTGGTAATCAAAACTGTATGAAAACTTCAGGCAGATCATTATACCGCTGTGGGTTTGCAGACACCTGAATTGTTTTTCCACAGCGCTGAAAATCTCTCATCTGATAATTGTTTTTCTGCAGGAAAAGCTTCCATTTGCTGAAGAAAAACTCTAAACTTTTAAGAGAGCTCAAGAACTTGGACTCCAGGCAGTGGTAAGGTTTTATTCCTTGTTGTGTGCAGTGAAAATGAGGCTTTGCATCACGTTTGTCTGAGATACCAGTGAACACACAATTGCCTGTAATTCAGTGCCCCATTCTGTTACCAAACAGCTTTCTGACACACCTGTTTGAGCCTAGGTGAAAGCTTCTTCAAACAGCGCATGAATCCTCTCTTCTAACCCCATCATTTTCTTCATGCCATACTCTTCTAACCACAACCCTGAAAATCTCCTACCATCGCTGTTGTTGTCATTCTTCTGCTTTCCCCTCTCCTAATCAATAAGTTCATCTCAGGCCGCTAATGACAAGAACCTATTAGAGAATTCCTCTTGGAATAGAACTTTTATTTTTTCGGACAGACAGACTTTGTTGGACATTAACAATCTTTGCAGAAGCATGCAAAGTGCCTAAAACCTACCCTGGCACCATGCACTGCCATGGCAACAAGGGGAATAGATGAGGAGCCTTTGCTGCCTTCTTTTCAAAAATCATTTTAAAGCTGAAAAAACAGTGAAGAAATTTGGCAGATGTGTGTTTTTTTATCCCCCCTCTTCTGATTTTATTCAACAACTTAATTGTTCCTAACCACACAGTTTGTCTTGATTTGGCAGGTGTGGGGTTTTGAATTTGTGGATCTTCACGTCAAAGGAATTTAATTTAGGAAGACTAAAGCAGCATCGAGCTTTTCGAGTTCTGTCACATTTGCTAAATTAGGTTTTGCATTGTTTTTGTTCACTTATTTACTGTATTTTGTGTTTTTCTTTCCTTCTACTTTGTGATTTATTTATGTAGCCGGGAGACGCACAAGATTGCTGTATTTTACATCGGAGAAGGTCAGGAAGACAAGTGCTCCATCTTGTCCAACACTGCAGGCAGCCAGGCCTTTGAAGACTTTGTGTCTGGACTTGGATGGGAGGTGCAAACAGTAATACCTTTTAGGGGTGTAATGGTACATGTATTCATATTCAGATTTTTCAGTACGGGACAGAGACGTACCGAGTTCCCACACGAATGTGTATCTGTGCCGCCCTTAAGCCAGCAGCACATGCAGCTTTTTCCAAATTCAGGGGCTGCATCCTTCGAAGGACCCAGCCTGCCTGGTCACGTAAGCTAGTGTAGATACCAAACATCGGGTCCTTCGTTGACCGGGAACACCGGTAGTGAACGGCTGTGAAATTGGAAGGTCTAGCCTTAAGATTTATTCCTACCCTTACCTCGGCTTATGTACTCTTGCCAAGCAACCGTGATGATGCTAAACCAGTTCAGTGGCCTAGTGGTATGAGTGTCCGCCCTGAGACTGGGAGATCGTGGGTTCAAATCCACAGTCATACTGAAGACTTTAAAAATGGGACCCAATGCCTCCCTGCATGACACTCAGCATTAAGGGGTTCAATTGGGGGGTTAAACCACCAAATGGTTCCCGAGCACGGCCGTGTCTGCAACTCACCACTCCCCCAGGGGATGGGTCAAATACGGAGAACAAATTTCACCACACACCAGTGTGTGTGACAACTAATGGGTCTTGAATCTTTAATCTTAATCTTAAAACTAAATTTAGCAGCAATACGGGACCTGCCATATGAGCTACCTCTGTTCCTAGTGAGATCGGAGACAGTTTTACTCCCAACAGATCTGTCCTTTCAGCAGACGATGAGGACAAATTTTTATTTCTTACAAAAACATGAAGGTTGAATTAGGGCTGGGCGATAAGTCGAAAATTTATCGTTATCGAAATTTCTGATTCTAACCAATATTGTTTCCAGGTCAATAAATTCGGTAATAAAAAAACAATGAAAAGATGTGTGTAGGTTGGTGACGTTCATGTCCCTTTAAGAAGCTGTACCACCTCGAGTCACATGACAACATGACTCAACGTAATACACGTGACAGCTCCATCTAATGGACAACTTTTGTTTTTGTGCAAACGTGTAGTTATCGTCCATTTATCGTTATCGAGGTAAACTCCTCAATATACCGTGATGTTGATTTTAGGCCGTATCGCCCAGCCCTAGGTTGAATGAACCTGAACAATCTGGAACTCTTAATGTTGCACTTAAGGAAATTTCCTAAAGATAGAAAATATTTCTATTTCTTAATAGTTCTGCTTGTTCTTTCAGTTACAGCTGAGAAAGACAAAGTGTTGTTTCCTTAATAGAACATACTTAAAAAATGGTAAATGGAATGTATATTTATTTTATTGTAAATGTTAATAAAGCTGCACCCATTATACAAAAACCTTTTTTTTACCACTTAGAAATTAAAACCAAAGTCCAAACCAGGTTTTTAGGCATACCGTTACACCCCCAATACCCTTAAATCAACTTTATGCTCAGTCTGTGTATAAATATGCACATTTCCACTCGTAAAATGCTAAAGTGTGCGGTAATCTCTGTCCTTCAGGTTGACCTGGCCACACACTGTGGCTTTATGGGAGGTCTCCAGAGGAATGGCAGCACGGGCCTAACAGCTCCTTACTATGCTACCTCCACAGTGGAAGTAATTTTCCACGTGTCCACACGTATGCCATCTGGTTCAGATGATAGCCTTACCAAAAAGGTAAGAATAAATCATCCATTTTCAAGTGTTTCACTTATCTGTGAATTATTCTCATTAACGTTATTACAAACCTGAATGCTTAGTAGATAGAAAGCGACGTAGTTGCTATTTTACAGGTGTGATGCTGTGAAATGGCTACACAGCCATGCCTGCCCTGAGCAGTGTGTTGTGTAGCCTTCAGCTCTGTTAAGCTGTGATCAGGAGGTGTGACTCCAGAGTACGGGCATTGATTAGTGACCCTTGTCAGGAAGGCCTGAGGAGTAGAGAATCGCAGGCGCGTGAGTGAAGAGAGGGCATGTGCCGCTGTGGTAATGACTATGATTCTGCCAGCCCTTGCTCCCCTCCCTGTGTGCTGTGACCAGGGCCTGGATTCAGCCATTAGCTCTCCCTGCTAGGGCAGGCGCCGGCCGGATGCCGGCAGGATCCTTTTATCCAATTCCTGCTGCCGCCACAGGAGCAATCGATTGGGTTCTGCAGTGGGATTCTAAGCTCTAGTGCAGTAGTAGCAGTTAGCACGAAGAAATGAGCCGCAAGGCCCCTGCTCGCGCTGCCAATCTTCTCATACAGTACCCTGCTGGGAGGGGAAATTCATCAGGCTCTCTTCATATCCAACCACTGTACTAACCTCAACAGACTTTCTCCTTCTCAGTTTAAAAAATGAAAGTGCACTACTAGTTCCAAACCCATCCCGAATTCGCTTCAAAACCCACAAAATGACGTTTGTGTAAAGGGTTTGACTGAACTTGACCAGAGTGAGGCGCTGGAGGTGCCTGTGCTCAGAGGAAGTGTGTGGTGCCACTCCACTTCCATACGTTTCACCAGAAAGTTCTGTAATTGCTCAGGCTCACCTCGCTTGGATCCCCACACCCGGCACAAGTCTGACAAAAATTGGGTGGCTGGCTGCAAATGCTTTACAAAACGAGCCGAGGGGAACGAGGGGAGGAAATGGTATAAAGAATTGGAATGAGAAGCAGGCTTTGTCTTTGTCTAAGTAGGATGTTTCTCTGTCAATTTAAAAATAACACTTAGTCCAGCAGTCACCCACTTTACTGCTTGTAACCATAGAAGCATACTGCGAGGGGGAGATGGACGGGGCAGCTCTCACTGAGCAGACTGGCTGCTTTAAAGATGATGAAAGGGGAGAAAACACAAATTCCTGAATCCAATTTTGGGTTTTGGGGGGCAATGCAAGCTGCAGCAGTGGCAGCTGGCTTCAGTAATGGGGTTATGGAAGCGACCTGCGGGGTTGGGGGGTCAGGCCATGTAGACTTATGCGCCTGTGTGTGAAAGAGAAGCAGATAGACGGGTGCCTTAGCTATCACACTCACCCTCAGGCACTCCGGCTTAACTGGGCTGCTGCAGGTTGTTTTTATAAGGAGTCTCTTTTGTTCTGGAGTCCTCTGGTTTTTCTGTTTCCGTGTGTGTGGAGCCCACAGGCTGGATGGGAGGTCAAAGAGGGATAATTGGACAAGAGCCTTTGACTTGAATCACATTTTATTAAAGAAGTCTCAAACATTTGAATGTGATTAACGAGAAGATCAAATAGATTCGTGCAGAAGATGATTGACTTGAGCATAAGCATCTTCATTAAACTTGTCATTCAGCCCATCCAAATGCTAATATCGTAACCCAAATTAAACCCAGTGTTAATTGTCTGCTGCAAATGCATATTCAACATTTTCTCTGAAATTGTGACCTGGTAGGTACCTGCTGATCCTTGGACAGACAGACTGAACTGGCGAGCTTCAGTAATCAGCATGCCGTGGATTTGTTTAAGATTACCGTATTACCATAATTAAGGGCCTATAATAGAATGTGCTAATTGCATTTTTTGTTGGCGAGGGCATGTTTCTTAATGGCTCATTAGGCCAACAGTACATTGGCAGATGTTTTCTTCTGAGTAGAGGCTCACTTTTCAGTGTCCATGATACACTAGAAACAAGTTGCTTGTTCAACATCAGTGGACTACCAGCTAATAGGTGATCTTCACTTGCCAGGGACTGTTAATCTGTTTGCTTTCAAATAGGGTAAACCTGTTTTGCTTCTTCTAAAGTAGCATCAGCCCATTTCCTGCTGTTTAAGTGCATCTTCTTGTCCTGTCCAGTTTCATTTGTGTTTATGAATAGAGTGGAAATGGGAAGCAATTTAGACTCTGATGTGATGGGGTATGGCTAATTGGATTTGAATTACGTTTAAAATGCTCAATTTTGTTTATTTTGTGGTTGCTTTTTGAATGTTTAATGAAAGAAAATCTATAAAAAGAAACAAAACCAGGACTTAGACCCTTGAGAATAAGAAAAGTTTGGGATTTATCTGCAAACAACCACTTTGCTCTTGCACCTGCTCTGCGAAAAGATGAACTATGTTCACTTTTTGGGACACCACTTCCTTCAGAGGTGATACGGGACTAAAGGGCTGACTTGATAATACCAGTCTGGTGTCTTCCTTCATCGCCATAACAGTGAACATAACATGCACTTGCTAGGCTCTTGATTAGGATGATATTGTTTGTTTGGCAGCTGCGTCACCTGGGCAATGATGAGGTGCACATCGTGTGGTCTGAACACTCCAGGGACTACCGACGTGGCATCATTCCCACTGACTTTGGAGACGTGCTCATTATCATCTCCCCAATGAAGAATCACATGTACTTCATCCAGATCATGAAGAAACCTCAGGTAAATCCTTGTAGTCAGCAGTCGTGTCAGAGGTTTTAGGGTTGGACTTGGATGTTGAAGTAATTTATCAGCCACCTGAGGCTTGTGTTTGCTGATGGTTCAGTAATAGAAAAAAATGTTTGAAAATAGGAATTTACAAACTTTGGTGTAATTTTCTTTTAGACAAAACTAAATATCAATCTATCAATCTATAGATCGATCAATATACCAGTTGATAAACATAAAAAAGAAAATATTTTTTTCTATCCTAAGTTATATTAACTTAATGTAATAATCAGTTAGCAACAAAACCACAAAGCATCAGCAATAAAATAAAAAAAAATCCCATTTTCAGAGTACTAAAAACCCCCAAAGTGCTTTACAAAACACTCTTTCACCCATTCACTTTCACACTGGTGGTGATGAGCTACATTGTAGCCACAGCTGCCCTGGTACACTGACAGAGGCAAGGCTGCCACACAATCGACACCACCGGTTTCTTCCAACCACCACCAGCAGGTAAGGCAGGTGAAGTGTCTTGCCCGAGGACTGCGACAGTCTGATAGGGCACAAACCTGTAATCCTGTATTTACAAGGCAGGAACTTGACTCCTGTGCCACCATTGGCCCGATAAAGCTAGTGCAGAGTGCTCGCACAAGTCTTAAAAGTTCTAAAAACTATTGAATTTTTAAACTTTTTACCCCCAGACCTTCATTCTCGAACTCTGTGTGCAAGTCGTAATAAAGTATGGAAGAAATTAATGAAATTATATCACTTTACACAAATATACAATATTATTTACAGTAGTAAATATCATTTACGCCACTGAAGCTGAAACCACTAAAACACACAGAGGAACTAACACATCATTTATTCCAGCAGCCTATTGTTCTCCAACTCTGTGTGTATTTCCTCTCAGACATTAAATATGTTTATATCAATGGAAAGCTGAGATTCTCAACTTTCAGAATCTTGTTTGCCTAAAAGGTTACAGAGTTATGTTAATTTAAATTACGACATTAAACACAACCTATAAAGTAGACAGTAGTAAGGAAGTTCAAAAGTACATAAAGTCAAAGGTTTTTTGGGAAAAATGTTTCTGTTGAAAAAGTCTGGAATTTTGTTTTGGACTGGAATACTTTCAAAATAAAGTGCCTTATTTGTCAAAATACACCCGTAATTTATTCAGAAATCCAAATATTTGCTTTTAAGCAAAGTAAAAAGGAGTCTTTTATTGATCTCTTCTGTGGAGTGGTCCTGCTTTTGCACAGGCTGGCTCGGTTTTTGAGACACTTAATAGAAAAAGTTTCCACCGATGTCTCGTTCAATTGTTCGCTATGAAAAAAACGGCAATACGTCCTGCTGCATGCAGACGGCGTGGTGCGGCGTTTATTTCCTGTCTCCGTTAGTGAGTGTATTTCCTTGCTCCTTCTTCTCATACTTGTCGGTGAATTTTATGGGATGTTTCTGTCTGAAGGCTTTCAGCCCCCCCCCACAACCACTCCAGTAGTGCATTATTACCCACACTGTGGGTATGTACTCTCAGAGATGGTTACTGCCCTTTGTTGGTTAGCTTTCATCTTGGTTACCCCATAGTACCGCACTCCATGTGTGGCCTCCCAGAGGACATGGAAATGTCTAAACATCTGAAGCCTGCCACCACTGGCTTCAGATGTTCAAACACATCCACAGTATTAGCATACTTTTAAAATAAATAATATTGAAGGAATGTTTATTCAGATTTTCCCTATGCTTGAATCTTTTAATATACAAATATAACCAAATAAAGAATTAAAGTAGTTTAAAAGCGTATATTTTTTAGCTTTTTTTTCTTCTTTTCTTAAAAACAACTAAAACCTCAAGATGGAAGCAAGAAATGGTTTTCTTCAAATTTATTTGTCTCTGATCTAAAAATAAATTATTATCATTATTATTATTATTATTAATAATCCTACGATATGCTCATCTGCATGATTTTTATTGTCTATGGGGGGTAGGGTTAGGGTTTCACCAGAAATGTATACTTTCTTTGCACGTTTATTTTGGGAATGACAGCTTACTTCAATATGATCAGGACAATTTGGGAATTTGCATAAAAATCCAGAAAAACAAGTGCAGAAACATAATATTTTAGCCACAGAGAAGGAAAGGAGCTCCTACCATCAAATCTCTCAATATACAAAGTTACACCTGCCTCTAAGATTCTTTGTCTGCTGAGATTTCTGATATATTGTTTGTTTACTATTTATCATGGAGGTTAATTCATTATATCTGGAACTAAATGTGTTTGTTTAATTCGATTGAAGAGTTAAACTCTTTATTCTGCCAAGTTAAAATCAGCAGAACCTTTCAGAAAGCCTTTGACATCCACGTCAACTTCCAGGTCAGTGACTATTGAGCTTCGGTGATTAAGGGCCCCTTCCAATATGCATGAGCAGACGCGTGTACCCACACACACGCTCGCACTGTTGCTAAAATTCATATTGCTTCTTTGTATTTGCTCAGCAGCTCAATATGAGGCCATTGTATAGCATTGATTGTCATTTTAATTTCATTTACCTAACATTGATTCCCATTAGATATGTGTAGTTGTCATGCAAAGTTGGGTGAAATTCAATTTCAACTTGAAGCCATGCCCCAAACAGATGGAGCAACCGTTTGGAAGAAAAGAAGATGATCTTTTTTAATCAACCCTGTGTTTTAATTGAAACTACAGTCATCAAACTCAAATTAACTTTTGTGTCTGGCTGTTTTGTTTATGCTGTTTTTTCCTCTAAATGTCTTTAGGTTCCTTTCTTCGGACCTCTGTTTAATGGCGCCATTGTCACCGGGACACTGTTGCCAAGCTTGGTTCGAGCCACTTGTATAAATGCCAGCAGAGCTGTCAAATCCCGGCTGACTCTCTACCAGAGCTTGTATCCTTTACACGTCCAGACCGGCTGTTTCATGTGTTCTTCGCTATCCCATAATAAAAAAAAACAGCTCATCGTGGGAATGCAACAAATTAGAGCAGATCACGTATTTGTATTTTTAGAATGATTGTGAAACGTCACTCAGCGGAGCCAAAAAGCCTTGTGGGTAAACTCACTGGGACATGTGGCGTGCATGTCGTGTTAGTCGATGTACACAGCTGAGTGCTGACAGTGATCTTTATGAGCCGCCTGATTTACATATAACCATTAGGCCGGGGCTGTTTCACACCCTGAAGCAAAAATGGGAGGTTGTGTGGCTGTTTGGGGTTCGAGCACCGATAATGTGTCATCATCTATCACTACCGTTTTATGGAAGGAAAAGAGAGCCAAAATAAGAGCACCACGAGCAAATGCATGTAAGTGCACACACACACACACACACACACACCCCTCCGCCCTTCCAACAGTGTGCCGTTAAGAGCCTGACTCCAGCTGTAGTTGTCAGTTGGTTTAAAGAGAGTGTAATTACCAGTGGAGATGAATTAGCATGTGAATGCCAGCAGCATGGAGTTGGGGGTGGGGGGGTGAAATTGGGGGGCAGAATCGGGATGGCCCCTTGAGGGCGAAACCTGATCTCCCTTAACGCCCGGCTCCTCCTCGGACAGCATGTACAGCACCGCCTCACCAGAACCACGCTGTCCCTCTGGCGGTTGCTATAGAAACCTCCCTCAAGAAGCATCATTTGGAAGGAAGTGTGGGATCCGTTGGATTTAGGATTCCAACGTTTTTCCAAACTTGTTTATGGAAGAATTGCGGAGTCTGTTTAGTCACGCAGCAAAGGCTCTCGGTCTTAAATCGTTCTGCTATACACACCGAGTGGCCTGTGTGTAAGTATGCATTCGTCTGTACGTCTCTCACAATGCATCACATCGCGTGCCCCCCCACCCCACCCCGGTATCAGGCTGTGTCTGTGTGTCCCTTGGGGCATCCTGAGTGACAGATGTCTGTTACCCAACGCCAAGTGAATTAGCCCAGTGTGACTCTCGGTGCCAGAGCCGGGGGGTGGCGGTGGCGGGGTGGGCCTTGCTTTGCCTGTGTGAGCCGTAGGGAGACGGGATGGGGTGGGGAGGGTGTTACTGGAGAGAGGGGTGAGTAACAGGCCTGTGCTGAGCCACAAAGCTTCACCTGGCATTCCTCAGCAGAGGAGCGAGCAGTCAGCACAAAAGCACGATCTCTGGGAGGAGATAAGCGCTGCCTCTGGAGCTCTGGCACCGACGGGCTGCCAGGCCTCACGCGCTCCAAGAGAGGAGCTGAATGAGTGAGCCAGGCAAAGCGTTTCGCCAATATCTGTATCTGCTTGTCTGCTGTTTGTCTGCTGAGCTAGAGTGCTCATCAGGACAGAGGCAAATGAAAACCAAAAGGTTTCATGTCGTAAATCAGGATTTTCTTGTTCCTAATTACAAAACTATCTTTACTCCGGCTTTCTGCACTTGTCCCTTGCCGGTTTTTACTTGCAGATCTTTATCTTTTTCAGGTTGGAACAATGACCCACCCTGTTTTTTTTTTATCCCAGGAAGTGTGTAATTTTTTTTTGTGCTGGATGAAAATCCTCATCCTTAGTTTACCCCTTCACAATGCCTTAACAATCCAGCGCCCGCTCTCTGCCTGTGAGGCCACTCTCCAAGGTAATTAGAGAATATTTCTTCAAAGAGAAGCTATATGACCCCTGTGTGTCCAGATAAAAGGCCAGTGTGGCTCTGCAGCCCCCTCTCTCGCTCCGTCACAAGGCTCGAGAGGACTCCAGCAGTCTGCTGCAACGCTCACAGAATCTCTCAAGCTAATAGGATTTGATATTGGAAAATATCCACCAGCAACATTGTAGAAAAGTCCACACAGATGGGCAACAACGTTTTTTTTGTTTATTTCAGGTGGATCCCACATTATGTCTTGAATCTGCCCCTTTCCTTTTCCACACCCACTGGTTTGTTAAATCTGAGTTAGAGGTGCCCCACGTATCAGCAGCAACATCGGTATCGGCCAATGTTACTCAATTTTTAACATATCACTATCAGTCTGATGGGCAAAACTGGGCTGATATTAACATTTTATTTCCATCCTGTTGCCATTTGTGTATGTATTTCAGAGGGGGAGGCGTCGAAAATGTACCAAATTATAAATTATATATAATATCGGCCCAAATGTTCACACCCTACATCCCTAATCTGAGTCTAGATATACCCAACTCTCACTCTTTGACACGTTTCGTGTCAGTTTCTTTCCTTTGTTGGAACACAGCACTGACCTCATACCATCTTATCACAAGCTTTTAACAAACAACTCATAAATACATCATTTATTATTGATGTAGCCTGATAGAAAAAGCAACTGGTCCAGCATTGTGGTCTGAGCGTCCTATCTGTAGCTTTTCTTTGTGTGTGTGTGTGTGTGTGCTCCTCACTTCTTGTGTTGTCAAACCACAAAATGTTCAATGCAAAAAGATATTTTCCTGCAACTAAACCACATTTTGTCATGAGTATTTTCAACCATATCTGCATTAGCTGATGCCATTCTGTGTTTTTCTAACAAATTTAATCCATGGCTTGAAGGAAATGATGAGTTTGTTTGTGTCCCTTGAACCCAGACTGTCACAGGATGAGCTTCCTGTCTGATTCTGTATACTGTAAGGACAAGATCCTTCATGCTGTCACTATAGAGTAATGTCCACCTCCAGATGGTGGGATTCATTTCTTTCTTCAATAAGCGCTTGAGCTTGATGTGCCCTCCATCACTTTTGGTGATGGGAGCTACTGGTAAAGGTAAAACTTGTTCTCTTTGTGAATGTGTGTGTGTTTGTGTGATGGCAAGTTACTAATAGGTGAGACAATGCAAGACTGACCTTGATTCAGAGACATAGCCTCCCTACTGGACAGAATCAATAGCTTTTGCACACTGCCCTCAGTCCCCATCCCTTTCTCTGACACACAAGTACACACACACATACACACGCACAGATCCATCTCCAGGCAGCGATCAATAACCATAATCTGTTTCTGCCCATCGCCAGTCATGCGAGCCAGGCTTTTAGGTGGTGTGTGTGTGTGTGTGTGTGTGTGTGTGTGTGTGTGCGTGCGTGTGTGTGTGTGTGTGCTGTAGCAGAAAGAGTAGAGGAAGGTTTGATTCTTTTCATTGGAACCCTGAAAGCTCCTGAAGTCTGACTTGTCCCCTTCCCCACCTGAGCATATCTGCTCCTCTCTGGATCGCACATCGTTTCAAAGAATGTAAACGGAAAACAAAGTGCGCAATTTTCCGTACGCACTCCTGCGCGTGTTGTTGCTGCGTCCCCAGAGTCCCGTCATAATTATTACAGCCTCCGTGCCGACAGGGACATGTTCTCACACCAATTCCCAGCAAGTTATTGTCCCGCTCTTGGCCTGCCTTTGTCTGACCACAACCTTTTCTTTTGAATACTGTAAAGTTCTTCACCTAGCAGAGATGAAAGTGCGCCTGTATGCGTGATAGGGTGTCATGAATAGGATCTGCCATGTTAGTGTTGTCTCACATGAATTATTTAGCATCGCTGATAGGTCTAATTTGCCAGCTGTTGTGCCATAACTGTCAGCAGTCTCATAGATAATACTCAGCAGTCTACATCACTATGGAACACAGTGCTTGACTGGGCACAGTGAGACGCCAAGCAAGTCATTATATTCCGGGTTCATGTAATGGTCTGCGCTGATGCGAGTTTAACTAGCCCACTTCCTGTTGGTTGGAAACAGCTGACCAGCAGAAAGTCATTTGTTCTGTACAGTAACAGCTGAAGAGCACCACTTTAGGTCTCACCTGGATGTGATTGTGTGTTGTGGTTTAGGGGGTAGCAGGGGATGAAGTTGGGGTTCAGTTGTGGGATGAAGAGTTGGCAGGGCTAGTTAGGGCGGAGGCTGGCGTTGGCTTTGATAGGGTGGTTGAGAGTTTATGCATTATTTGGAGAGCTACTAATGGGGTGGGGTGGGGGGGTGGGGGGGGTCCCTCACTCCCCCTCTGAATCTTTTAACCTAATCCCATTATCAGTGTAGCGCACTGCCTCCCCATCTCTTCCCCTCCTTATCCCTGCCCCCTCCTACCCCTCTCTCCAGCTGACCAGCTGTTCCTGCCGGGACTCACGACAATGTCCGATGTGTTCAGATCACTGAGTACCCCCCCCCACACACACACCCTCCCGCTTTGCTTCCAATGCACACTCACACACAAATGAACAGACCGTGCACAACCAAAGCAATTGCCAAGCCCATTGCTGGAGCGTAGAAAGGCCTAGGAGGAGGAGGGTGTTGGTTGGGGTTTTGTGTGTGTGTGTGTGCGTGTGCGTGCGTGTGTGTGGATGGGGCAAGCACAGGCCTGTCAAACCCAGAGCCCTGACTCAGGAGGCAGCCCAGCTCGGATGGCATATGGCGTCTAGCTTCATACAACATGCAAAAGTATTCTCTCCCTTCTTACCCCCCCCCCCCCCCCCCCCCCCCCACACACACACACACAGTAGTTCCTCCTCCTCTTGCCACCCAGCCTATAACAAAAGGCGTCCACTGCATGGCACCCACACCCTGAAAAGCCCCGGAGGCCCGGCCCAGCCCAGCCTGCACTCTGGGGTCTGAGCTTCATTGGGGGCCGCCCCTTTTAAACACAGGTAGAGTGCGCGTGGAACCAGACGGCCAACAGCAGGGTCCCAGAGCCCCGCCTGGGGAGCATACACACACTGCTGGTGTCAAACTGTTGGTTTATTTCAGGTTTTGTTTACTGTCATTGTAGAAAATAAAATTAGAAAGCACACACTATTTAACTCCAGCGTTTTACATAAAAGAATAAACTAAAATGTCAGCCTTACATCTTAAAATGTAATAAATCCTTTTTAAAACATGGCATAAAGCACCATGTCATTTTTTCCTTTGCAAAAATTCAGAATGAGCCCATCCATTCAGTTAAAGGGGGCTAGTAGACAACGGGTGTCTCATCAAATGCAATCGGTCAACTGATGGTGAGCTTGTGGCCACCTTTGCAAACTGGAGGTTTTGTTGCTCTGAAAATGAGTCCTTCATGGAGAACATTCCGTACAGCCGCCTGACTTTCCCAGAAGTGGATCTCCAGGCAAGTTCACCCTGAGTTCAGGCAGTGGATGGAGTAATTAGAGTGAAAGGAGAAGAAAAATAAAAGGAAAGACAACTTTTCAGACTCTTCAGGTCTCAGCATTTTACATATTAACTTCTACTATTAGAAAATAACATTTTTTAAAAAGGTTGGAAGATTTTTTCACAGCTAAAAGCCTCTTTTATTTAAATAAATATGGCATGCATGGCAGCGCTGCTTGAATTTGCAAAGTTGCATCTAAAAAACAACAAATATCATCGGAAAACCTTTTTAACAGATGAAATCAGAGTAAAACCTCCTACCAATGACCAGGCATGGCAGTAGAGGGTTAATGGTTGGGGCTTGCTTTTAAACCATAATATTTTACCAGTTTTTTTATGGTATTGAAATATCGTATTTTAATGTCTGCGTTTATGTTTTTCTACCTAAATTTAATTATTAAATAATCATCTGAACAAAGTAAAAAGCACATTTCTCCTAACTTTGGATCGGAGTTTAATTATTAATAATGATTGATGATGTAATTCTGTGAGTAAGCGCTTTCCTTAGCCTGCTGATATGAGTTGGAATGGCCGTGACGAGGTTGGATCCAGATTTTATATTCTTATAAAAACCAAAATATCAGATTGAGAGTCCCTGCTGCATGCAGGTCCAGGGTGTTTGGTGTGTTGTTGCTGTTTCCAGCTCAAGTGTAAAAACCTGTCTATCCGCTTTAGGTGATTAGCATCCAGCTAGCCATTCCATCTGTTACCCCTAGCCCTGTTTAATTAATGAACTTTCTTTTTCCACCCCACAGCCAGCGAGTTCAGCACTAAAGCAAAAGCTGTTAGTCCTCTCAGGTTATCGTGTGTCACCCCCAACACACACACACACACACACCCAACTCGGAGCAGTCTCATTGATTAGTTATGTTTTGTTTTCCCTTCTTTTGTCTCAGGGTTCTTGAAGGGAGGGTTAATGAGCGTTCCTGGCAAGTGGTGGGGCTTGGAATCTGGTGATAAATGGGAATAATTTTGTTGTTGTTTTTTTTTCCTTTTGTGAAAGTCTTGGCAAAGATGCGAATCCTCGTGCCACCGTGCATGTTTGTGTGTTTGTTTGGATGTGTGTGAATGACTTAGAGGTGTGGTTTATTGCATTTTGACCCCACTGCTTGGTTGTTATTCTTTGGGAGCAGCGAATTTGGGACGTTCTAACGGTCGGCTGTGTCACCATTCATCCTCGAGCCATCCCTGTTAAACTCTTGTCCTTTCCTTGTGTTACCAGCAAGAAGTCTCTTCTTTTTTTGTCCCTTCTTCCTTCCGTGTCTCTTGCTACAAGGCAGTGAACAGCCCGTTGTCCAGCTAAAGCAACCCTCTTTGTTCGTGCGGCCCTTTTTATCCTTGTGCTAATCGCCATGGTCGTGTGCCTGAGTTGGACCCCATATTTCACGCTCAGCTCTCCTTTGTTTGACACACCACCCCTGATAAGAATCCCAATTCTAGGGCCTCTCTGATATTGAAATCCAGCAGCGGAGTAGAAAGAGCCTTCAATCATCCATTATCTGTGCTCCAATGATTACTATTCAATCTCCCAGGATCCAGTCTCCTCATCAGTGGCCCCAGAGCTGAGGCCGTCCCCTGAAAGAACCCGCATCCCTTAACACCGGTGTCACATTCAAGCATATCCATAGATATTTCTGATGGCGTCTTGAGGCAGCCTCAGATTGAATGCTGCTGGGAAATGTCAGCGAAATGTCACTCACCGTGCTCCGCTGGAATCTCTTGGTCTCTGATGTAGCTGCAGGTTTTCAGTAATTCTTTTGAACGTGTTTGATTATTGAACATCTTTATTCCTAAATGTCCCATTTATTTTCAATTCCCTTCGTTATTTTTCTCCCTGACACACGTTGCGACTGCTCTTTTTAACCAAACTGCGGTGCTTTTAATGTTGCAGACTTAATTGGCTGTGTTAAGAAGGAATTGGTTGATTATTTATAAGTTCCACGTTAATACCTCTTTATATACTTCAAAGGCACTGTCTGCGTCTCCGCTGGCCTGTGGCTATTGTTTTCTTTCAGAGGATGTCCTTGTCCTCTCCAGCATTTGCATTTTTGCACTAAATGGAATTTTCTGCATTGACAGACAGACGAGGCAAACAAAGCAATAACAAAAACAAAACATTTAAGTGTGCATCGCTGTGCATTGTCCGCCTCTTCTTACAGAAAGCAACCTTTGATGTGTTAATACTGATAGTCTGTCTTTTATGGTCAAGTGGTGGCTGTAGCTGAAAGGGAAGCAGGGAGAGATACAAGCTTAATCTTTCAGTGTCTCTCCACTGTAAAAGGCTGTAGTAATACTGAGTTTGATGTCTAAAGAGAAAGCTTTTTTCAAAGAAGAAACACCTGCTACATCTGCCAGCAGCAGTGATTTTATTTCTTAAAGACATAAGCCTATTTGTCTGCTATAATAGCATTAAAAGTGAGATGCATTAAACTAATTACTACAGTTTTTTCTCCTGTCAATTAGCCTGAACCTTTTTATTTGTTGAGATATAAAAAAAAACCTTTGCTCATCCACTTATCTAATGGGTTATTTTTAGACAAACAACAACTCTCAGTACCTTTGTTTAATGTAGCGTGCAGATCTTCATTAGTTATGTATAGCTTCTAATTACTATTGATGAGATTCTAGCTGGTTTGGGTACAAATCTATAGCTTTTGTTATTCTAATGATTGTTATTTATCTTCAGATCTCCAAGCCAGGGGGCTTTGGAATGGCGTTTTTCTTACAGGCAGATCTAGTTGGGGCTGCTCTAGCGACACCCACTTGTTTTTGTATCAGCCGACTGACAAAATCCAGTTTCCCTCCCCCCACATCATCACCCGTCTGCGTGTATGTATAGTACTTCCCGCTTCTCCATCTGCTTTCGTCCACCCATGAAAAGGTCCTTTATGAGCTGCAGGATACACAGTTGACGTGCTGTAAGCTGCACTTTACACAATCAAGGCAGAACACCAAACGTAGAACCGCGAATCCACGGGCCTTAACCCCTCCCCCAAGTCTATTTCAATTATGTGGGGTCTCTGTCAGAGATCTTCAGTAGAATAAGTTTTACAGCAACATTGTCTCCATCGACCATTTTTACAATAAAAGCCTCTGAAGTGAATGGGCTTCCATGCTTGCCCGCTGGATGATGGCAGGCTCCTGATTAACCCTGGAGTGACTAGCTAATGTCATTGAAGGAGGGCCACCTGGCTGTGAGACTGTACAGTCAGCTGCCACTGAAGGGCCAGAATAGGAGACGACCAGGTGTTGGGCTGCAGCCCCCCTAATTGTTGCCATGTAATAGCCTGCTTGACTGCACAATATAGCCCAAGGGCGAGGATTAGGGAAAAGCTGTTGCCAACACAGAAGTCTATTTTCTTCTTTGCTTAAGTGTGTGAGTTTCCTTCTGTGCATATGCTTATGTGTGCATGCGTACATACATCTCCCTCCACTGTCCTCATCCATTGAAATACTAACAATGAGCTCCGGCTTGTGTTCCAGGTCTTTACTCTTTCTGGATATAGACACCTCTAAACACTTTTCAACTTCATTTTTTCACCTAACATCAATAAATATCTACATCATCAGCACTCTGCTTTATAAAATCTTAACTTCTAAAAAGCTGAAAGATTTTTTAAATTGTCTCAAGTAGCATGTGTCATTATCATTCCCGCTAAATGCCTGTCATTTTGCATAAAGCTAGGCAGGCTAATTGGCACGATGAACCTTTCATCGATGGGGCAGTGAAGGAACAAGAGATTTTATGTCAAGCATGTCTTGGCCGGGAAGCAGAGATGCTTGGCATTAATGCATCGCGGTTATTCTGTTGCACATGCCACAAGCATCATTAAAATTGCAGAAGCTTCTGCTCATTTTGTTTTAATATTTCATCAGTGCTTGTCTGAGTAATGTTATCGTAGGGTTAAAATCAGAGCCATTTGGCATGACCTATAGTTAGCGCACCACTCTTGTAATTTAAGTGTCTGACCCCGTTTTTCTGAATGTGTCAAATAGATTTTAGAACGTTGAGGTTCTTTGGTCACCAACTCACTTTCCAGTTAGTATGCGAGGCCAGAAGCTGCGTGTGGGTTTGTAGTCTGATAATAATTGCTGTGATATAAATTTAGTCTAAAAAAACCAGAAGAGGCGAAATGCCTCATGAGTATTCAGCTGGATTTCAATCACTGTCTAGGTCCAGCAGGCTCTTCTGTGTTTCATCTGTGACTTTTTATTAAAAGTTCAAATTGAGATCAGATAGATGCTGTTGTTCACCGACTCGACTCTAAACAAGTCAAATGTCAGGAACTGAAGGAAAAATGACACACATTCACCTCCGATAGCTCATATCGTGCCCACCTTTGTCCTGGCCTAATAATGTTTCCAGAAGGCTCAGACGTTCATGTCATTCTGGTGATCGTCGGTGACAAAAGAGACCTTCAGAGAGAACTCTCACCCAGCCACTCACAGAACTGTATCTGTTAATCTTCTTCCCTATCAGCCTTTTGTAGCTCATCTTATTATGACTTTCTGTTAACAGACAGCGAAGGCCGGTGTGACTGTCCGGCCATAATGGGTCTGTGTTTGATTAATCATGTCGACCCTTTGTGTTTCACATCTAAGGCTGCGGTATTAGGACTCATCAATGAAAGCCAGAGTCCTTTGAAAAATAGATTGGTTACAGACTTGGCTCGTCTGAACGTGTAAGGCCAGTTTACTTTGATAGGAGCCGTGTTGTCTTGAACATATGATGTCACCGTGAATCTCTCGGTCGTCTCACGTCTCTGGTGTATGACACGCACTTGTTGCTTTACCATTTATGTTCTGTGAACGTCCCCAACAATCGGGTAATAACTCTGACCTTGGTGTAGGTTTCTGGTTTTATGATTTGCCGTTGAGCAGAAATCAATTTTTAGTGTCCCCGAGTGTAACGGTAGGCGTTCAGAGACTTAAGAAAACGGGTGAGTACTTTTTTCAGCCGGCTCATAAATAACCCGCTCACTCCAGTTTACAGACATCAGGTTTTGTCTGTAGCTGTGGGCCAACCTGTGTGAAATCACTGATGGGCGATGATGATGCCACAGGTTACGAGTGATGTCACAGCCATAACTCCCCATCTTGCTGTCTGAATGCCAGATGGACGGTGGAGAGGTGTGGAGGTTGGATCTTAGAAGGCTCTCATTCTGGGAAGCTCACCCCTCAGGAGGTGTCATTAACCTGGGATTACTGTTTGACCCGACTCCTTTGGGGCTCTGGAGCTCTAGTGTTCTGAACCCACTAATTAGACTACTTGTTAAAACTTTCTGAAAGCAGCTATTTCTCTAGAGCATCCGCTGTTGTCGAAGCCTATGCTCACCTAGAAAATGGACACACAAACACCTCCATTCATCATAATGCATTTGTGACACATTCAGACATTTTCTGCGCTACGGCTACAGCTGTCTGCACCAAAAAAAGCTGTTTAATGAGACACCAAGGTTTGAGTAGCTGCTATATAAAATGGAAGCGAGTTACTCACACACCATACAATCACCCTACTTGCTGGTTTCTGTCATACATGCTCGCACTTTATCCGTCTCAATCTGTTGTTCCTTCCCACTCTGCCATTATTCCTGCAGCCAGCTTTATTGCCACATTCACTCTCTGCCCATGTCTATCTTTTTTCCCTGTGTCTCTCCATCTAAATTTCTCTGTCTTCCATCCCATAATCACCTCACACCTCTGAGGGCCTCTGCTGAGACGAGCTTCACACCTCAGCCCTCGCTGTGACAACAGGTACCGCTGGCACTCACTGCTCGGCCTCGCTCCAATCAACACCTGCTCAGCTTTATCTTTTTCTTTCCTTCCTCTTTTCCATCTTCACCCCTCCCTCCTCTGTCTCCTCCTCCTTTCTCCATAGTGATATCCCTTGTTCTTATGGCTCAGCTAATGTGTTTCCCAATGTAATCCAATCCATTTTCGCTTTTGACGTTTACCTTTTGTCCAACATTTATCTCTTTATTATGCAATAAATAACAGCTAACACATATAAGCACTTGGTTGATTTATATCTGCTCTAGTCTGCGTTTATTACTTTGCCTCCAGTCTAATAACTTCAAACAACAGGCTGTTTCAAGTTGTTTTGAGGTGTCATTTTTAAAAATCTGACACTTTTCACTGTTTATGTTTTCATACGATTGATTTGTGTTCATTTGACACAGAAAGAGGGGTGAAAATGTATCTGAAATGTGCACTAGCACCCCTAAATATAGCCAAGCCCCCCACGCCCCAAATCTCTTCCACTTAACAGGCCAATTATGTGACTGCTTGAAGTCAATAGTACTGTGAGCTACTACCGAGCTCCTCTCCTAACCAAGGTCAAGCTGATTGGCCCAGGTTAATGGGCAGAATCTGGAACTAAGAGAGAAGGGGGTCAAGCACCCAGAGGCACCCTCCACCTCGTCTCTCAACCGTCCCTCTTTACTACAAGAGCCCCCTTTTCCTAGCAGCGCTTCGGCAAACAGCATTAACCTTGGCTGCTGCCATGGAGGCCGGAGGGCCATCAGACTGGCTTTGTTGTCGTGCATGACTCAGAGTTTTATTGCAGCTGAATGTTTTTGAAACACTCTGTGGTAAAAATCTAAAGCGAGATGATTGATTCAAATACATACATACATACACATATATATATAATTTTTTATTAAATGTTGATATTAAAGTAAGTTGCATTCAAAGGGAACATTTCTTGAAGTAGTGCCTTGTAGGAGAATATTTTCAAAGATGGGCAAATGTGCTATTAGAGATCTTCTGCCTGAAGCAATATCTTAGATTTAGGATTGATCGTAAGCTTTTATAGCTTTCGGCCTTGTTCCTTTCTCCGTCTCTCTGTCCCCTCTTTATTATGAAAATGTCCTAATTAAGCAAAAACAGTTCAGCTTTAGGGGGTGCACTATTTAAAACTCAACATGATTAAGGCATCTTTGACAAAAGGGGAGGAAGCTGTCTTATTCCCTGCCCCCATCATCGGATCTCTGGTTTCTAGAAGAGCTTAAGTAGTGAAATGTCAGCATGAGTCATTTAAAGACCTCAACAAATGATCTACTTTGTCTTTTTGCTGTTTGTGTCGCAGTTGTAAATTTTGGTTAATTTTTCACTAAATAACTTTTATATCTTTATTTTATTAACTCTTTTTTTATTAATAAAGCCCACAAAGATGATCTAGTCTTGGATTTTTAAATTGAGTAAGTGTGAGCTTTTTGGTTTTGAAAGTTCCATAATAGTTACTCCTTCACATGGGTCCAATGACGATAGGACATCATTAAATCGCCCAAAATGGTGAGATGCTTGACTATCCAGGAACAGCTCAAAGAAGAGTCTCAGGGGACAGTTGAGGTGGTTTGGCTACCTGGTGAGGACGCCTTCCAGTCAGTTGTTTCAGCCACGTCCCACAAGAACTAGACCTCGGGTAGACCCAGGGACACTTCTTGGTGAGATTAGATCTTTGGCCGCTTTGAGAAGGTCTTGATGTTCTCTTGGTTGAGCTGGAAGAGAGGGGGGGTCTGGGTGTGTGTGCTCAGGGGCTGTTGACACCCCCACCCCCCGACCAGTCACAGATAAGTGGCTGAAGATGGATGGATGTCTCTAAATGGCTACAATTAACTTTGTTTACATGGGTATTTTGCAATGGCTGTTGTCACTGCTGCAGTCATCTGTGACCGGTTGACATGTGCCATCTAGACCAGTATTAATGGGCGGTTCTTCCATAATCACCTTACGTTTGTGTGATGTGGAACCAAAAACAATAAGATACTTCCTCCAGCAGCTACAGAACCCAAAAAATGCTTTTAATTTGAAATCCATCTGTTTGTTTCCTGTGCTCAGAACAAAACAGAGCAAACATCAGTCAGTGTTTTTTTCTGGTTATCTAATTACCAAACCCCTTAATGTCTGATTGCTGTTTTAGTAATTCTGCAGCTTCAAGGGAGAAAAAGTCCTCTTATGGTGACAGACTGTGTTGATGTTGACGATGTGGCTTAATGCGAAATGTTCACCATTAGAACAGCTTTTCGTAAAGAACCACTTTTTGAAGCCGTGATGCATAATCGTCCCTGCTGGCTGTGTGTGCTTAAAGGCTCAATTTGTTTCAAATGTGTTGGGTGTGTGTCAGAGGCCAGTGGTGGTGTGAGGACTTTAGTCAGCAGGGAGACTGAGGAGCACAAAGAGTCAGCCTGGTCTGATTGTCAGGATGCTTCTCTCCAGAGAGACACCAGTTCAGAGGTCAAACTGGGCCTTTAAAACAACTGCTTGTGTGGATGGAGGGTATTTGGTGTTCATGTGTGTCTAAAGCTGGTGTGTGAGCATCCAAATGTGTCTGCATGCGGTTGCTTACAGTAGAACGTGATCCCAGTGGACGGATATTTTCAGACCAGGTCCCTGTGGGTGGAAGGGGAAAGGGTGCAAAATGCTCAGCAGTGTGTGTAGTGATTGGCTGATGGCGTCCACCAGGGATGGGCCAGCCTTCTAATGAAGAGCCATCTGAGGCCTCCATTCACCTTGAACATGGGCCACTGCAGCTGCCCTGACCTTGGCTTTGATCCACAAAGATGCTTGACCCCCACCATTCCCCCGGAGCTACCTCCCTGCCATCTGGACTGCACACATGCATATGTATACATAGCATGTGCACACACCCACAGATGCATATATGCATATACACGTATGCTGGTCCAGATGCGCATATGGCTTTACAGGTATGGGTCGTGTCTGTGTTGATGTGTTTGGGTCACACTCCTGCAGCTATAAATCAGTGTGTGTTACAAGTCAGGACAAAACTAAGAGAAGAGCAGCAGCTTCCCTCAGACTCATTATAGGAATAAATGGCCGTGTATGTATGTCTACGAAGTGCAATACACAGCTAATAGCCACTGATATCGTCAATAGGTTTGTTTCAACCGGGCGCACTTTGGTGCCTCTCAGACATGTCTCAGAAATGGTGTGTCGTGCCGCTCTACTAAATTTACGCACTGGTTCTATTTTTCACGTGCTACGCTTCCGGAACACGTCAAGCTCCACAGTTCAGATTGAGAAGTGAAATCTGCAGGCTCTGCATGTGTGAAACGCTCCCAGTTTGATGAGATGTGCCGCTGAGGGTATGGGGAAAACGCATCTGTTATGTTACGTGCCGGGTTATACACAATCTCATTGCTACAGCTCTCGTCCAACTCCCACAAGTCCGTACCAACCTCCACATCTCCAGGTAGCTGTGTCCTCACCAAACTTACCACATTTTTGTCTTCACTGTTTTGGTGGCTGCTACGCTTCATAGACATTACATTGGTTACCCGCTCTTCTTCCTAATGGGAATGCATCCGCTTGGAACGTAGGGATTCCATGGAAATTCCCAAAGAGGCACAACACACTCGGCTTCTGCAGTCTGCCCGGTTCATCTGTAAGTGGCGGTTATGTCACGGGTGACTTGAGTTGCAGTCCATTTGTGGAAATGTAAACCCGTCTGAAATTTCCCTTTTGTGATGTTTTATGGCTCAAGATGCTGCAGGGAAATACCGTATCATCATGAAAGTGTTTTGTAATAGAGAACATTGTAATGGAGGTTAAAATTTTGGGAAAATCTTGTGGTTGACCTGTTTGCAAGACACCCACCAGCTGGATCTTGTTTTTTTTCTACAAAAATAGGTCGGCACCAACAGGCTTGGTGTCCGTGTCATGGACATAATCTTTGCGTCACTGTTCTAGATGTGTCCCTTGATTAGGTTACTGTGAGGAGATGGCAGCATCTGTGCATTTGCAGAGGAACAAGCTGTGCCCATGGATTAGTAATTAGGGACAAGCACAGAAAAAAAGAGAAGGAGAGAGGAGGCAGTATTAGTAATCACTGTTCATCAGGTCAGATTTCTTTGCAGCAATTTTTTTCACTTAAACACATCCCTGAACATTCATTTAGGTTATCTGCGTGTACCTCTCACACGCACATCCTCAATGTATCTTATTTTAGTCTCCCTTACTCACCATCCATCTTGCATCATATTTTCCTTCAATTATGGATAATTCCACAGCATCTCAGTTGTATTCTTCTAATTCTTTTATCCTCACCCACTGTAATTCATTTGTCTTACTTAGAGGGCAGCGGAAGGAAGTAGTGGAGGAGAGGCGTGTGTCAGAGTCAGAGAGCGTCTGCTCCAGCTGGAGTCAATATTTGCTTTAGGAATCTCAATAACAGGCCCACAGTCATCTGCATCTCTGATAATGGACCGCCATATGGCTCTGTTGACCCACGCTGTGCCGAGACTCACTCTGTCCCCATCTTCCTTGTTTTTCATTTATCAGCTTCCCTCCAAGTCGTTTCATCGACTCGTTCCTTCTTCTGTATCTTTTTTTCTTCCACTTATCACCTCTCTGGGCACATTTTGTTATTTTTACAAACATCCTCTCTTTCTATCCATCATCTACTAAACCCTGGACGTGACCCACCACACAGAGCTGTGACCCGCGTTGCCATGGCAGCAGAGCCTGGGATGCCCACTCTTTGTTCAACACAGTTTCCAGCAAGTGACAGAAAACAGTGACGTTGCATGTCTGGAGGACAGATTTAGAGCGCATTAGGATGTGCTTTTACGTGCTTAAATTCACGCTGCTCGGCAGCTCTCCTGTGAAGAACAGTCAATTAGTTACACCCGGTAGCTTGGCGAGTCTCGCGGCTCAGCCTGTTTTATTTTACTCATCGGAAATGTGAAATCTGAGCTTTTACTTTTAGGATTTTATTGATGTGTTTGTCCAAGACTTTTAATTTAGCAGGAAATCCCCCAATTATCACTAAGTATTTGCTTTTTAACTCTTTATATAGTACTCATTCAGGAGCAGCTGGGTTTTTACTTCCTCCTTTGTCTTCTGCTGCCTTATGTCCATTTCTGTCCGTTACCCTGAACAGCTTGGTGATCGTACCCTCTGGTGTGTCTCGGCACAGGTGCCCGTCATCCCTGCTTCGCCATGGTTCCCCTCAAAGCCATTGGTCATGGCTGCCTTGGCCCCTGCTGTGGCGGCATGTGCCCACAGCCGGCGCCCTGCCCAGTGACTGTCTTGTCCTATCTATCTAACCCAGACCAGCGCCTCTCGGCCCAGTCCAGCCTATCTCAGCCCAGCCTGGTACGTCCTTGGCGTCAGCAACAGCCTAGTTTCACTCCACCCTGGCACTCATAATGAGATGAGGGGGAGGAGGTCATCAGTGTTCAATAACCAGAGCTTTGTGTGTTGCAGAGTGAGAGTTCATGCATTTTGTCAAGCAATTTGTCAGCCATTGTCTGAGAAGAAACCATGGTCACGGAGAATAATCAGACCTATTCTCAAATGCGTGCACACCTACACGTTGTAAAATCTCACTATACGCACTATCATTATGTCATCAAATGGTCTTTTTTTTCTTTTTTTTTACTCCAGTGGTTTCCTGCGCCTCCTTTTATCCAACGCTTGCCTCCATTCCACAACAGCCCTAGCAGGAAATATCCATGATAATGTTATGGTAATGGGTATCAGAATGTTTTCTGCTCTCACCCAGCAGCCATTTTGTCGGCTTATTTATCTATTTATTTGTTGAAGTTTCCCTCATTGCAAATCCAGCCATCCATCCTGCATGCTGGCTGCCCGGGCCTCAGTCACTGCTTGTCACTCTGAATTTCAAATGGCTCCAATTTTCCCCCTGATGGCACGGAGAAGTGGCAGGCAGCTCGTCGGGGAGGGTGGTCCTAGACATGCAGCCGGCGAGCGGGGGTTCTATTAGAGAGAGGAGAGGGATGAGAGTCGGGAGAGGAGAGGTTTTGAGCATCAAGCCAGTAGTGATGTATTCTTTTTTTATATTTTTATGATTATTTTGGAGACGGCGCTCTCATTTGGGGCTGTGTGGCATGGCTGATTGTTCCATCTTTGCTTCTGGCTGATGGTGGAGCTGCTCTGTCCAGTGATGCTGCCTCCCACTCCAACACCATTGTGTTTGTGTTTAATGCAGAAATATTAACTTTTCATTCTTGCTGGTATATTTTTCCCCAAATCCTGACTTGTGCGCTTTAGAAATTTCCGTTTCATGAGGATGAATTTAAAACATTTCCAGAATGTGAAACGGGGGATATGAGGTCGCAGATAAAAGCAGCCAGAAGGAGTTTTCGCCGCAGGGTGTCTGGGCTCTCCCTTAGAGATGGGGTGAGAAGCTCGGTCATCCAAAAGGGGCTCGGAGAAGATCCGCTGCTCCTCCAAATCGAGAGGAGCCAGTAGAGGTGGCTCGAGCATCTAGTCAGGATGCCTCCTGGACGCCCCCCTGGTGAGGTTTTCTGGGCACGTCTAACCGGGAGGAGACCCAAAGGGAGACCCAGGACACGCTGGAGGGACTATGTCTCTCGGCTGGCCAGGGAATGCCTTGGGATTCCCCCGGAGGAGCTGGTCCAATTGTGGCTGGGAGAGGGAAGTCTGGGCATCTCTGCTTAGGCTGCTTCCCCCTCGACCCCGGATAACCGGAGGAAAGATGGACGGACATTTCAGGGAAAGTTTCACCTGTTTCCTTGTTGTTTTTTCCTCTAAACCAAATTTTTCCCTTAACTTGACCTAACTAGCTACGAGGAGCGAGCCCTCTACTTAGAAGCCATCGTCCAGAACCACAGAGAAGTCATGACCTTTGAAGACTTCGCGTCGCAGGTCTTCTCCCCCTCCCCTGCCTTTCCAGCGAGTGGGACAGGTGAGAAACCCCCCCCCCATCTCTCTCCTCCTTTCTCTCTCCTGCTTCGTCTCACGACTGAATCATCCTTTTACCTCTCATGTCTTCCTTCTTCATCACCTCTTTTCTTACGTCTTTATCTGCATCAGTCTCTCTTCACAACACACCTGTTCACCCCCCCCACCTCCACCTTCATTCTCCCCTCTCTTCTTCAACGCCTACGCTCGCTGATGAATATCAAACAACAGGCCGTGGCTCTTCATGCTTTCCGACTGACTTCAAACACCGCTTTCTCCTCTTCCTTGAGCCCCTCTCGTGCTACTTTGTTCATCTCTCTCCTTTTTTTGTTTTTTTTTCTCCAGACTGCATCTTTCCACACAATTACCTCCCCATGAATATAAGCAGCCTCTTAAATGGCAGTTGCCGAGTGCTTGTTTGTATTTGTGTGTGTGCGTGCGTTTCCTCATGAGCTCACTTACTAACACTTTAAAGATCTGACCGACAAACAGCAGCTCGCGGATGTCAGCACAGCCCTCTTATCAGCCCATGATGAATAGAATGGAAAACGTGTCTTATCTTGTTCTTCCTACTTGGAGCAGCTCTGATCGATCTGCAACAGCACCAGAATCAATACAAGATTGCACTTTTCTACTCTATTGGATCCCGACACACATTCTGTTTTGACAAGAAAAGCACTTCACAATAACCACACCGCGGATGTCTTGTCATTTTCAAATATGTCGGGGCTTATATGTGTTCTGGAGGTGCTTTAGAGTGTATGCAGCATATTTACTGTTTGTGGACAAGTGAAAATTAACTGTCTGCTGTTATTTTACTGTTTTTCTGTGTGTTGGTTTTTTAAAACTAGCAGGTGTGAAATTCAGGCTGTCACTCACATTTCTATACCTTTAGTCTCTGCAGAGGTGTGAATGTCAAAAAGGAGGAAATAAGGATATTTTTCTTCCTATCTGACATGTGCAAGTCATGTTTTAAAATATTTTGTTGCACGTTTTCTAAAACCAAAGCTGCTGCTCATTAATGGAATCAAACATTTAACCAAAGTTAATCAGCAAACTGACCAACTCTTAAATATAAAACCTGTAGATAAAATGTTTTAAAGCATTTATTAAGCAGGTGTTTCTCAGGAACATAAAGATGTATTTAAATAAAACGCAACAGCAGCATCGGGGCTGCCTGTGGATGTGCCTGACTTTAAAGATGCAATAAGTGAGATTATCAGTCTAATGGCTCAATCATGTTGGAAGGAAGGTTACGATGAAGCAGATTTCACTCTCAGCCGGCTGGAGGGTTGTCGGTTTGTTCTCCTTGTAAAAATGTTGAAGAAGGACGTAGACTTTGTTTATGGTCTCCATACTTCCTGGTTCCAGAGCCAATCAAATTTGAGCCTGGGGAGTTTTTGAGTTTACGCTGACAAACGCTGCAGTGATTGCTGGGATTTGTAATTTGAGACCGGTAAAACGTGTTCGCTGCTAATCCACAAATCCTTTCAGGGTTGCTGTCCATCCCCGCCTTCCGTCTCCATCAGAGTTATTCCATAAAAAGACAAGTTGGGTTTACATCCTTGTCTGTTAGTGCAGCCAACTATTACCAGTTTAATGTGGAAAAATCCCTAATGCTGCCGCACAAAAACAAAACTCACTTTAGTTAAAAAAAAGTTTTGAGGTTTATTGAGAACGCGGCACCTGACTAAATGAATTCTGAGAAACACAATTAGCCTAATAAGTGTTCCTGCATTCTCTCACCAACACTGGTCATTTACTCATTTTACTCTCTTCCCTGAACAACAAGCACATCTTTGACCATGAGCTTCCCTTTTTTCAAGAGATTATTCATCTGATCTTTCTTGTCTTTGGTTTTTTTCATACTCTAAAATCTTTTTGCTCCATTTGAAAAAATGTGTTTGTTTTCTAGTTACATGTTAAATCCTTCAGGTTTGATATCTTAAACGTTCAGGACGTAAAAACATTTTATAATAATGTGTTTTATTGTTAAAACGTGTTTCATTTAGATCAGCCATAACATTATAACCACTGGTCGATGGTTCTGTCCAGCTGTGAAAAACATTTGATGAGTTGGAGGCAGAAAAGTTTAATTTGAGCATCTCTGACAAAAGTCAAACATATTTTTACTGGATGAAGGAGAATTACCCCAACGTCTTATCCCAGTGGTCATAATGTAATGGCTGCTGTGTTGTGGCTGTGATGGCTGACCCAACTGCTTCTCATCTCACCTTTATCCAAAAGAAAAGCCACAGCTCTGCCATTTTCAGCAGGAATGTGAGAGTGTTTGTCCGTCCATCTTGCCTGTCTGTCCGTCCTGCTCCGGCCGCCATTGCTGCCACTAACATGTCATCCATGCTCCATGACAGCGTGCAGGCGTTGGCCGGGGATGGTTTGGGACATGGATTACCCCTGGGCCAAGCTGGACTGTAAGACTGCCTGCTTCCTTCGTACTCGGCATGACGCCCATGCAGCCGCTGCCCGATAGCATCCACCCTCCATCCAGTCATTTAGCTCTCTGTGAGCCCACGAGTTTAAAGTAGTTAAATGCAGCACCGGTTCTGGGTTTAGGCACAAGCCCTGCATGCTAATTTTCATTTCTTTTCTTTTTTTTTTAACTGCAGCAGGTCACCAGTTTGCTGTGGAGAAAAATCCAACGCATCGTGTGCATGAGCTAGCCCATCCACCATGCAGACGCTCCATTAGTGATCTGTCTCCTCTGTGTTGCACTGCTTGCTCACGTTTTAGTGTTTTCTGTGGTCATTTGCTGTACTTCTTAAACGTTTAACCACGCAGGAGAAAACAAGGGTCCTCTGGATGAAACCACATAAAAGCTCCTACGACCCTCTGAGATGCCCCGGCATCTTTGACTCTTTCACCCTAACTACTCCACTGGTGAAAAAATGTTTCTGCTCTGGTTGTTTCCATGTGAACTGCCCACCATTATGTTTTTTTTTTTAAATCTCTGTTATTAGGTCCCATCAGACAATATGGTGTTGAAAGTACCTTCAGAAAAACGCCACCTGCTAATTAACTCATCATCCAGAATCGGTTAACCCTCTCTGTCTGTTAAACTTCTGAGTAACGGCTCACCCAAACACCACGCACGCTGTCGGGGCTCCGAGAGCGGTGTCGTGTTCGGCTGTTTTGGTGTCCGCTCTTTTCTCACGTGATTATCTACTCTGTGTTTTTTTTCCCTTTTAGATTAAAAATATAAATCTTGCTAAATGTGGTGAAGGTAAGCTCCAAGTCAGACCGGCAGCTTGCTGTGCTCCGGCTGCCTTCCTAACCCTTCGCTCCTTCACTCATCCTGGCTGCCCCCCCTCCTTCAAACCGCTCCTTTTTCATTCAATACTAACCAAGCTTCATTTACCGAGTGCTCTTAAAAAATGGAAAAGGAAAGAGAAACCAGGCTGTTTCTTTGGGGGTGTCCCACTGTTTGGGCCAGGCTGGTAATTGAGAGAGATGCACGGTGGCAACAATTAGCACCTGACTAAGTAGCAGCATGAACAATACGGCTACACTTCTGGTCCTCGCTCCTGCATGTGGTGTGCCTTTATCTCTTCCCCCAGCAAACACTTTTCTCTTTTCTTTCCACCCCCCCTTCATTTCCTCCTGTTGGAGTGTGCCTGTTTGCCTGGGGCAGACTCTGAGACCAACACCTGCCGCACTGGAAGATGTCTTTGTCATCTAAAGCCTTGTTTGAACTGCTGCAGCGGAGACCAATCAGATCGCAGGACCATTTAAAGACTCTCTTTGTTTTCCTTCTCCATCGATCTTTTCCCTCTTCTCTCCATCTGGAATTAACGTGACTGTATGGAAGTTTTGGCCCAGTTAGGAGCGAAGGATGCAGGTTTATAAAAGAAACAATGACATCACCGTTTTTATTTTTTAGAATAGTTTTCTTCTCACTAACTTTCAACTTTTTGAAACATCATTTGAGTATTGTTGTTTAAGTGGGAGCAGTAACCTCTCCGAGTTCCTCCCATTTGAGATCAGTGTTTACAGTAGACAAGTTTACTGTTGGAATGAGTGAAGAAACATGGGAATGCAGAATTCGCTCCGTGCATAAGGCCGCCCCCATTTCAGGCCAAGCCCATCCCGCTTTTATATTTATATGCAGATTTTAGAATCCACAATTGGACCTTTCACGTCGCCTGCAGCCCGTCACAAAGCACACACACCCCAGCGTTTCATCCTGCTCTCCCAGCGAGCCGCAGCCCTGGATGCTGCCGGTGTCCAGTGTGCCGCTGCGTCTGTCGCTCCCGCCATCTGCCATTCCTTTTAGCCGCTGCAACTTGAGATGCCTCCGAAAAACGGCAGGAAATAAAAGGATAGGGAAAGAAAATAGGCAAGCAGATGCCATCTCTACAAAGCAGAAAAGTTGTTTAAACTCCAGGCATGGGGCCGGAGGCAGGCGGGGGTCCCGTAGTTTGGATTGGGTCAGGGGCACAGCGAGGAAGTCGGCGTTCACAATACTTGATTGTCCTCACACACACCTCCCAGCTTATTACGGCTTTGCCATCCCATAATCAGAGATGGAAGTTTTTTTTGTGGGAAAAGCACCAGGTTTGACAAAAGGAAGGCTCCAATATTCACAACAAGAGCGTAATGTGTAATTTCACTTTCATTCAAAGCGTTCTGCCGTCACGCTGTGATCTGGATACTTTCTGTTTACCTGCAAAGGTTGCCTCTTTTTTTTTTTTTTGCATCATCTGGAGTAAAGTCGACTTTTCTTCTAACAAGCTTTGCTTTTCTACAGCATGTGGATAAAAGCAACAGTTTCTGTTTTAATTCCAATTAACGTGAATTTAATTCAAATCTGTTTTTTTGCCGTTTGTTGTGTGAATGTTGGTGGAAATCATGAACTGGGGAATCTTTCGGAGTCCGGTGCATGAAAAAGCATGCTGGGATGTGCAGATTCAACCATGTTTTTTTTATTATTCTTATATCTTTTCCTTACTTTTCATCTCTTTATCCGTTTGTGTTTTAGGATCGCTCACCGGCAGCGTGAGCACCGAAGGAG
Source organism: Aphyosemion australe (assembly GCA_006937985.1). Lineage (NCBI taxonomy): Eukaryota > Metazoa > Chordata > Actinopteri > Cyprinodontiformes > Nothobranchiidae > Aphyosemion > Aphyosemion australe. Next base: position 1,050,616 of record SSNS01000092.1, read on the forward strand.
GAAACACCACGACCACCACGGATTCCTCCGACCAGGTGTCTCCCACCATGCCCCGCTCCACAAAAACCAGAGTTTCGGGAAAACTCCGCAGATCAGCGAGCGCCATCAGCAAATCCTCTACCTGAGCTCTTCGGCCCGTCCTCTAGTTTTCCCTCCTACTTGAAGCCTTTAATCTGTTCTTGAAGAACCGTGACTGCAATCTTATTTTATTTTATTATTATTGACCTTTGAAATGAATTTTTCCTGATTTTTGTGTCTTAACTGGAGCTTGTTGTAATTTAATTTTTTTATTTTGTCACTACATTTCAGCTTTTTGTCGCGTTAATTGGGGAACGGGCGTGAGACTAAACTGTGAGGGGCTCAGCAACATATAGGACGACTACTTAGCAAACGCAAACTGTGATTTTTATTCTAATTTTCTAGGGAAAATCTAGGAAAATCAAAGTTCTTACTATAGTAAGGGAATGGGAGGTTGCTTTGAGCTGTTTCTGTCTCGTTTGATTCAACACTTAATGTAAAGCAGCACTGAATGACAGTTAGTGCTAAAATTGCACATGAGATTAGATTTTTGTCTGTTTTTTTTTCCTGCATCTGTCCAAGTTTCCTATTCAGGTAAAGAGACAGAAGGATGCTGAAGCTGTAGCAGCACTCTGTTTATGGAGCATCTTCCTACACTGGAACAACAAACGAGACACTGATGCATGGAGGAATTCCTCCCCAGGTGGATTTTTACTGCACTGCTGCACAGGTGACCCGGGTACGGAGTCCCTGCAGTGCTCCCAGTCCGAGGTTTTTCCCCTCATGAACGGACAATCGATGACGTCTGAGACAAAACCAGATCTGCTTTTTGTGTTTTTCCACCATTCTCATATTCCATTTCTAAATGAATTCCCATAGATTTTGTCCTGATTTGATTTATGCAACTCTGCTGGAATGAGAAAAGACTGCGTTTGTAATTGTTTTCTGATGTCATTAACTTGGGCTCATGTCCGGTAATTGGATGAGTTTCCTCCGCTTTCAGCTTCCTGTCCTGCCAGGCTAAAACATCGACATTCCAACATTCCCAACCTACCAATGTTTTTATTTTGCACTCTTTTATCTGTAGCGTTGGATGTTCTGCTTTGAACTCGGATTGCTTTAAACTGAAGTTTCTGATGTATCTGTTAGATTTAGAGGATGATTTCATTTATTAAACGTGTTTTTTTATGCTGTTTGGAGGAAAATGAACCCGCCAGAGCCTCAGGTGAAACTTTACTCCATGCATGGGCGTGTGTGTGCGTGCATGTGAGTGTTTGAGCTTCTCATGGTGCCTGTGTCTGTCTCAAACAACAAGATGTCCCGCATCATCCACTTTTGTCCAATTGAAGTTTTATCCTGAGACAAAACGTGATCTTCCTGCTTCCCGTCTCCTCTTTAGCGGAGTGCTCTCCTCTAAAGGTCAAACAGAAAACAACAGATGGATCCAGAGTGGTGATGCTGTGTTTTTCCGTCTTTATCTGTAGTTGGGTGGAACTCCTCCTCTTTCCCATGATGCTCTCCTCGTGGCCTCCTGAGGTAGAGCTAAAGGGGGTGGGGGGAGGGTTTAGGTGGCATGCCAGCGCTGATCTCTCACCAGCCCTCCTAGCAACAGCCAGGCCAGCTCTCGCTCCTCCAACCTGCCCGCTCAGGTTGCCATGGCAGCCAGGTGTCCCCACACACCAACACACACACACTCACACCCTCTGAGAGCTCCACCCAAGCTGCAACACCATCCCCATCTGTTGCACCACTACGCCTTACCCTCCTTCTCCCAACATCTCACTTCCTTTTGTTTGTTCATTCCTGGATTTGGAATCCCAGCAGATCCGACTTGTGCTTTTTTAATTTATTTTTTAAGAATAAATAAATCAATAAAAAAAGGCCTGGATCACATCTCTAATTCCCCTCCACGCTAAAGATTGTAGGTTCTAGATATTTGGAAACGTTCTCTTCGTTTTATGGCTTCTAGTAGCTGGAGGTGTTTGGACCAAGATTGTGTGTCTTAAATATATAAAATATATGTGAAGAAGTTAGTTTTAGTCTGGGTAGGTGATTTTTTCTCATCTGGTTTTAGAAATCCTTGTACATTGTGTCAAATCCGAGGGCCCCGCTGCCCTTTTTAATATAAATATATTAATGCCTGTAATATAATCTTTGTATGGGAGCAAAACAAACGCTTGAACTTTTCATTCTAACTTGTCAACATATCAAACTGTTTTTAAAAATGACCGGAGTCCTGCTATCTTCACTAGAAATGTGAAAATTGAAACATTTCATTAAATCATTTTGAAATTCTGCTTATTGTGTGTTTCTGATTCATTCTTTTAAAGTGTGTGTGTGCATGTGTGTGTGCATGATGAGCTTCCTGACCCCGGCCCGGCTGTGCTGGCAGCAGCAGGGGTAACCTGACCCTCCTCCCATCTGTCTCCCCTGCTGCTCAGACCTACTTACACCAGGCCAGCGTAATGGAACCTCACCAGGAGGTACAGGTGCGTTGGTTGCTGCACCTACAGGTGCCCTGCCTCTCCTGGGCCACATAAAGACGCACGAAAAGCACTTGACCATAATTGGGAGCCCTGAAACTGTGTGTGAGAGAAATAATCCTAATGTTACCTCATTTTCACTCAGCTGCAGCTCTGTTTGCCTCAATCATTGACTCTGGATAAGCTACAGAACAGGCTGACAGTGTGGGTTCTGGTATTGTTCCATGTTCTGCTGCAGGTTGGGCTCATTTTCACGTCTCTGTTCAGGAGCTCAGAAAAAAACAGAATGATGGTAAAATAAGAATCAAATGCAGAATCAGGACAAAAGTTTTATTTTTTTATTCTTAAAGTCTGAGGTGACACTTCTGCCCTGCTGCGTCCTGAATCTGCTCCAACGTGCAGGATAAATCGAGCTGTGCTGAGTTTTCCCGGAGCAGACAGATGTTTTACTGCTCCAGAGGTGAGCGCTGATCCGCCACCTCTTTGTCCTGCTGTCATGTCCTGACATGGCATTAAGGAGGGAATTTATGAGGAGGCTCTAAGTGCTTCTCTACTGCAGCGAAGCAGAGTCTCCAGCCTCTGCAGCCATGATTTATGTCACATCAGCCTGTAAGGAGGGTTGAATTTTAAACTTTTATTTTGAAATTTTAATTTAAACACTTGTTTTTTATGGAGAAAAGTGAATTAAGTCAACTTTTTAAGTGTTCATAGAAAAATACTTGCAAGTTTTTAATATTTTAAATGTGTGCTTCTGAGAATAATCCTGCAAAACCAACCCATACATTATGAAAAAGTTTAAATGTCATGCTTAAAAAGAAAAAGTTTATTTCATTAGAAATTTTGATTTAAAAATAAGAAATGAATTCTGAGACCACGTGTCCTTTTGAAAATATTTTTATTTCGATAGACACCAACGATATACACATACAATCAAAGCGCTATAAAAGCCAACATTTAGGAAAAATAACTTGTCCTTAAAAAAGATTGCATCTAAGGTAAGAGCTTTACGTTTTTTCTTTCTTTTTTTCAAACAAGAGCTGTAAAGATTGAAGATTAAACCCCGACCCACGACAATTAGCACAACTAATAAAATTTAACAAAAAAATTAAATTAAATTAAAAAAAAAACATTTTGGCTATACGACATGTAAACTGCCAAGACGATTCACATGAAAAATCACAATAATAATAAGTTACATAAAATAATTAGAATAAATAAATAAATATGATGAAAAATATTGCAACAATTTTCAATAATAATAATAATAATAATAAAATATGTGCCAGCATCGAAAATTAAAAACAATCTATGTTGACTTTTTTAAGGCAGTTATACAGCGGGATTTGGATGTATGTAGGCTATTTCAGACTAGAATTATCTGTACTCTAAAGGCATTTGTGGTTCTACTTTAACAGTGAATTCTCCAGTCACACTTTCCTCTTCTTTCTCCCCTAAGTTGATAAAAGTCGTGTCATTCACAAACAAGCTGCAGTGATGAAGCAAACACGGTGAATTCAACAGACTGATGGAAAAAAGGGACAAAGAAAAAGGATTTCTGAGAATTTTAAGACATTTCTTAGGTCTAGAAGCTATCATTGAGCATGTGCTGTCCTAGAAAAATACCCTTTAACAGTCAAACTAACGCTTTGTTTTCTTTTTTTATCCACTTGATAAACTAATTTGAGAAATTAAATCTCAAAATAGGCCTATGAGTAGTTCAAATATAGAGACAAGCATTCAACAATCACTGATTGGCATGGAAACGACATTAAAACATCAAACAGCCCTGCCTTTCATTGGCCTAAAGTTATGGCAGTGAGCAAACTTTTTTAATTTTATTTTTTCACTTTTCGAACCCAAAGCCACTTTTTCATTTATTTATTTTTTTCATCTTTCCTTTCCAATCAAAGGCACAAGTTCTGTGGTCTTCAGCAGGCGGGGCGCACCGGCATTTGCAGCAGGATCACCTGCCTGTTCTCCGAGGGGTGGCACTTGTTTATGTGCCTGGTGAGCCCCGGTGAGCTGTAGAGAGTGGCGGGGCAGTATTTGCACGGGTAGATCTGGGAGGAGTGCATGAGGCGCAGGTGTCGCTCCTGGCCGGCCCTGCTGGTGAAGCTCTCTCCGCACACCGGGCACAGCAGGCGGTCCACCGGGCTCAGATTCAGGGGGCTTTGGTTTGAGGCTTCCTCTGAGGATGCTGAAGATGATGCTGAGGAGGAGGAGGTGGAGGAAGAGGAGGAGGAGGAGGGGGCTGACACCGGAGCCTGCTCGGCTGCTGCTCGGTCGCTGGTTTGAAACCCGTGCTCCTCCAGCACCTTGCTCTGCAGCGCTTGGTGTCCCATGATGTGTTTACGTAGGTACGCCTGTCGCTTGAACCTCTTCCCGCAGAACTGGCAGTCATATGAGCCGTCCTCAGACCCGGATTCGGACAGTCCTGGACTCGGGGTGTCTCTGTCGCTCATGTCTTTGGCTTCGTCGGACTTGACGCCCAGCGGGACCTTGCCCGCCTCGGGTTTGACGCCCGGCGCCGGGAGGATCGGCGGCACGCCGGTGGTCCGGGGTTTGTGCCAGCGGCGGTGAGAGGCGAGGTTCGCCGGGCAGCTGAACATCTTGTCGCACTCGGGACACCGGTACTCGACTCTGACGATGCGGGAGCATTTGTGCTGAGCCAGGGAGAAGGGGTCCGCGTACGCCTCCTTGCACAGCTGACACACAAACTCCCCCAGCGGCTTGTTGCCCCCGGAGGACTGCGCCCTCGGCTTCATCTCCACCGGCCCCTCTTTGATTTTCAGCCCAAGCACCGGAGAAGTGGTCACCTCGTCTTCAAAGTGGAGTTTTCTAATGGCTTTGGGTTTCTTTGAGGCGGGTTTGGGTTTGCGCTCTGCTCCATCTGCGGGCCGTTTGGTGGCGACCCGGTTGTTTGGTCCCGAGATGCTGCTACTGCTGCTGCTGCTGCTGGTGCTGCTGGTGGTGGCGGAAGTGGTGGAGGAGCTGGGGTGGTGGTGGTGGGTGCCGCTGCGGCTGCTGTTGCTGGTGCCGATTTTCAGATCCACCGGAGCGTACAGGAGATGCTCCAGGCCGGAGAGGGAGGCGGTTGTGGGGAATGACTCGGCAGAAATTGGCGAGCCCAGATTGAAACTTCGCTCAAAATATTCCCTGTCGTGCTCCTTGCTGATGGGTCGGGTGGGGCTGTAGAGGGCTTGGCACACTGTCTCTGGGTTACCGAACTGCGCCGGCTTCTCCAGTCTTGGCACCGGCGCGTCGGCTGCGGTGAAATCCGGCGAGACGGAGGTGCGGTCCGGACTGGACGCCACGGACATCGGCGGGGAGGGGCCCATCTGACTCGGCAAGGCAACTGGGGTGGGTAGCTCCTGGAGATCATCCTCCTCTGAGCGACTCCTGTAGGAAACATGTGCAGATTTCTTGTTTCTTTTTACCAGGAATCCTTTGGGCATCTTGGCGAGCGGCAGCGGAAAGGCACTTCGGGGAGGCGGATGAAGTCTGAAGTATCCAGGTTTGTTAGACAATATGGCAACACCACAAGCTGATGGGACTTTATCTCCCCAGTATCGATCCTTCTGTTGCTGAAATGTTTTCGTCTCCAAGGCATAGCTCCACTCTTTTTATGCCGGAATGATGCTATTGTTCTCGCCCCCCCTGTTGCAGCATCCCCGACCAATGGGATGAAACCAAGATCCCAGTGGATTTTATTGTGGGAGGGCTCTGAGGCTGGGTTTGGTGGATTTCGTTGGAGGATGTGCAGATAGCTCAGCAGATGTACTGGCGGTTTATTACATTAATGTGTGCGCGCGCGGCCCCTCCCCGACAGAGGCACACGCCGGGACCCTCCTCTTTTTACGGTCTGATGGGCCCCTACACAAACGCACACGTGCCACTGCTTTGTGACTCTCCTCTGGGGGCCTAGGAGTTGCCAAAAGGAAACGTCCGTCAACATAATCGAAGTCTAGAATAAAAAAATCAAAGTAAAATATGAAAAAATACAAATTTCTTCTTTAAAGATCTACTGTGATGAGAAAAAAGAATAAAATCAGAAAATAAACTCACTTTTAGATTCTCCCTGCTTTTACAAGATCTGTATTTATTTGTTTGTTCTGCATCTTTACGCACGACTTTTACGCGCAGCGAACCCGCTTTTATTTGATGAAAATAAACACAATAAAAGAAGCGTTTCTTTATCTCAGGGCACGTGTCTGTCTCGGCAGTTTAACTCGACATATAAATCAGACATCTCGCTGCATACATAAGTAATAAGAAGACCCTCTGGTCTTTGGGAACAATAGCCACGTCTGCCTGAGCTTGGATATCTTTTTTTTTTCGTTTCAAAGGCAAATTGACCTCTTAACTGTGAAACAGGACTCATGGCCAATCTGGGCCACAGCAAGGCGCGTGCAGGGCGGAATCAGGACAAAGGAGGCGGCAGCCGAGGCTTGTTTTTGGGGACAATCTGCGATTAAATTCAGAGCAACAACAAAAAAACACCAAAACACTGGTGTTGGTTTAAGAATTGTTGCGTTCATAAAGCGTTAAAGCCTGAATTTAATCAATAAAATAAGCAAAACGTTTTTTTATCTGTTTTAGTTTAACAGAAAACAATAAATAACTTTTTAAAAGCTGTGTGTTTGTGCGTGTGCGCGCGCGCGCGCGTCTTAGTGCCTAAATGCGGGCCTATATGTGCGCCACTTGGCAGAGAGCGCATTCTTTCCCCTTTCAGCCCGCAGACCAGGGAGGAATTAATCTCCATCGTCGTTCATTGTTCCCCTCATTTGCATAAAGCTGCAGTATGACCAAGTCAAATAATTACACAATCGGAGCTGAGCCGCAGGCCTTCCTTTCAATGGGCCTCTGTGTCCCGGTGCCTTCTCACCTGCCTGAAAACACACCGTTATGTTGGTCAGAGCGCTTCAGTCACACTCACCAAACCAAGTAAAACGCTGATTATTCTGGGACGAGAAAAGGAAATTAACTTTATTATTTTTTATTTAATAATCAGTTTAAATGCAACTGTTGTTGTATTTTCTCTACTTTTTCGCCTCCTCTGCTCTAACTCCTGTTGTTCTTTGGGTCTATTAGTCGTGGTTTGTTGCACTACAAGCTTTGATGGCATTTTAACGAGTTCCTCTTTCTCTCCCCCCTCCAGAGATAATTTCTTTTGGGTGCGTGGGGGCCTGCGCGCGCTGGCCTTGGCCACAGGCACGCATGCGCATGTTTGCTCAGTGGCGTGTGCTGCTGTGTCTGCGTGGACGGGAAGCATCGGCGCCTGATTAGCATACAGCTGCAGCTGCTTTAATGCAAACTCAACCACATCCTCCCTTTCTCCTCTATATGATTTCTTTTCTCTCTCCTTTTATAGCAGAACAGGTCAAAATAAAGGTTATATGATGTAAAAAGCAGATTTTAACAGCAGAGTTTTAAAGATCCTCAGCATATTTATATTTTAGGTGTTAAGCAGAAGTTTGAGCTGCAGTTCTGACTTCATTGCACCACCTACAGGAGGAAGAGTTTGCTTCTCTGTTCTGTTAAACATTAACTTGGTTATCTCTCCAAGATTAGACCAGTTCTTGCCACCAGAGGCCTCCTGTACTTGCACACATGAGTGATTGCTTCCATGTGCTGCGCCAAACTGAGCCGATTTGAAAATGCAATAGGACATGACTGTAATTGGCGCTCACTACAGGGCCACTTTCAATGCTCTGTCAATCAATTATTGTAATGGATTAGCTGAGGTACTATTCTGGCTGCTTGTAATCTGATCTGGGGCTCTTTCAGCACCATGGAGAGAGCCAGCGAGGGATCCAGATTTAATCACTCTGGCTGTGGACGCAGCACAACCTCAGCTTCAGCCTTTGTCCCCCAAACTGGAGCAGAAAGGAACCAGCAAGAGGACAATGGCACAGCAGAACAAAAGCGCCAGAGTTTAATGAAGTGATTGGTTTTTAAATATAGTTTTAAGCGGGCTTTTATTAAAGGAAAACAGCACTTTTAAAGCTGGCTGCTTGTTTTCATTCCTCAGCTGTTGATTCATGTGTTGTTTATTTATCACCCTGTTGCTTTTTTCTCCTTTGTGGGTCAAAGCTGACATTTGTTTTGAACTTTTAGAAAATAAAACAACACATTCCTTCCCTTAATGCCAATTTTCTTAAAATGTGGACTCAAAAAGCATGAAAATAACAAAAAGAGAAGATTTTTACAAGACAAGGTGTGTATTTGTTTCCCTTTTTCATGTTTATCAAAGCAAAGTGTCAAATGTCTGCAATGACAATCAGTAAGTGCCTGTTAGACCCCTGTGCCTTTGATAAAAATGCTTTTCTTACAAATGTTAAATACTCCCTCTGTTTGCTGTTGATATTTGCAGCAGTTTTTCTATACAGAGAACATGAAGTTCTACTTCAGATCACACATTCTCCAGCATCAGTTAGTGGCTTCCATCTGAGAGTAATCTAAGGGAAATCTGAATGACTGCACCTTTAAAATAGCAGATATGGTTTCTTCTAAGCTTTTGGAGATGAGTTCAGGCTGCAGCAGCTGGAAGATCAATGGGAAAATTGCCTGTTTGTCCATCAGAGCAACGCAGAGGTCACAGTGTAGACTTTAAAGTGTACTTTAGAAGGTTGCCCATGAGACCAGGTTGCTGTGAAAAGCCCCGTAAAGTGGAACGGCTCTGGGCTTAAGTCTAATGGACCTCACGGACTCGCCTGGGAATGTCCCTGATGTCATTTGTACTTTTGACAGCGATGCTGATGTCTGCTGGCGGACAAGGACGGAGATCTTCAGGCTTTAATGACGTGTCTGAAAAGGTTCTGTAGAGCTGAAGTGGTTCTTTTGCAAAATCTGCACTTTAAGTTAAAGTGATTTTTGCTGTAGAAGGTAAATAAAGAATGACAGAGGTGATCATTGATATTTTCTGTGGTGACAAACCCAACAGTGCGAAGCTTTTAAACCATCAAACATTAAATCACTCCTGTGAGTTTTCTTTTATTAATAACATTCCTTCTGTCCTGTACTTACCATGGTTTCTACTCTTGAGCATGTTATACATTATGCTAACAAGAACTCAAATAGACTAGACCAGAACAGAAATCCCTTTATTGTCCCCAGTGGGGATTTTTTTGTGTAACAGAAGCACATAAGATTCACTACAGGTTGAATAAAGAATAAAAGATTGTACAATATATATATATACACATTGTACAGACCACCCCAGGGCAGCTGTGGCTACATAGTAGCTTACCATCATCATCAGTGTGTGAATTTGAGAGTGTGTGAAGAATGGAAAGCCCTACCAAGTGCTTGGCATGGTGTACAGGAACATCTGTGCAGAGTATGTACTGGAGGCCTCAAGGTTGAAGTGGGAAACACCCCCTAAGGTGGTAAAGAAGGAGCGAGCCAAGATCCTGTGGGACTTTCAGATCCAGACCGACAAAATGGTGATGGCGAACCAACCGGACATTGTGGTGGTGGACAAACAACAGAGGACAGCCGTTGTGGTTGACGTGGCAATACCAAGTGATGCAACATCAGGAAAAAGGAACACGAGAAACTAGAGAAATACCGCAGGGCCTCAAAGAAGAACTTGAAAAAACCTGGTGAGTGAAGACATCGATGGTGACCATGGTCATCGGGGCGGTGACCCCCAAACTGGAGGAGTGGCTAAAGCAGATCCCAGGAACAACATCAGACATCTGAGTCCAGAAAAGTGCAGTTCTAGGAACAGCTAAGATACTGAAGAACCCTCAAGCTCCCAGGCCTCTGGTAGAGGACCCGAGCTTGGAAGGATGAGACCACCCATGGAGGGTGAGATGGGAATTTATATATATATATTTGTGTGTGTGTGTGTGTGTGTGCATGTGTGTGTGCGTGCATGTGTATATGTATGTGTGTGTGTGTATGCGTGTGTGTGTGTATGTATGTGTGCATGTGTGTGTGTGCATGTGTGAGTGCATGTGTGTGTATGTGTGTGTGTGCGTGTGTGCGTGAGTGCATGTGTGTGTGAGTGCATGTGTGTGTGCATGTGTGTTTATGTATGTGTGCATGTGTGTGTGTGCATGAGTGAGTGCATGTGAGTGTATGTGTGTGTGTGTGTGTGTGTGCATGTGTGTGTGTGTGTGTGCATGTGTGTATGTATGTGTGCATGTATGTGTGTGTATTAAAAAATACTTAATATGTTTAATTGAATTCACCCCATCCCCCACCCCTCATCCCTCAACCCCAAAGAAAAAAACAGTAATGTCCCCCAAAATCCTGATCAGCTCCACCTTAAGGGGTAACAGAAAATCTGGTTCCTTGGAAGTTCGATATAAGAAATGGGGAATGACTTTGAGCAGTTCTGTACATAAGAACAAATCCTTCAAAGGGACAACACCCAGTTTTCTTTTCTTGCAAAAAGAGCTTTTTATTAAAAAAAAAAAAAAAGCGGTCTTCCAGCAGATCAGGCGTATCAGTCGCTGGAGTCCCAGGGGCATGTTTAGCCCTAATTTACTCATCAGAAACACCAGAGTGTCTCTCAATAATCTCTGCAGTCCATTGGTTGTTTGGGGTGGAGTCCCCTGTCAGAAAGCATGCCCTGGAATGTTAAACACTAATTCACCTCTGAGCTGTGGAGGTGGATAAAGTGATTGTTCTATCTGGGAGCTGATTAAAACGGTCTCTGGCCCGTCTCTCCCCGCTGCGTTCACCTCTGACGTCCATCACATTCATTTCTGTATTCATGAGTGGATGAGAAAGCACAGGCAGAGCGGCTGCTGTATTACGGATAATAAGGCCAGCGGGCACCGCATTCACTTCCACAGGTCCCCACCACCACCACCACCACATCCAACCGCGGCTTCAGCTCATTCAATTACTTCACAAGAGTTCTCTGAGGCACAGCTGCACTATGGGGGTAAAGAGGAGCAAATTAAGGTACATTCATGTACACACACACACACACACACACACACACACACACACACACACACACACGCACACACACACACACACACACACACACACACAGACCTCACAAAGACATGGAAGACTCTGGATCAAGAGCGTATAAAGGATCTCGCTGACAGCCATTTGTTTAGTAGTCAACACACTTCTCACACACGTAAACAACAACAAGAAGATTCGTTCTCCGTCGCTCGCTAAGAGAAATGAAATCAAGCCCATTGCTCATGGGCTCCACATATGAGGTCGCCATTATCTGGATGGAAGTGTGGACAGCAGCTGGATCACTGAGGAGCATGAAAGATGGACCCCGGCAGAACTAATGGGTCACATCCTTTATCTACTGACGACCATCCGTTCTTCTGAAGATGCATTAGACCCATGTGGGAACCTCTGCTAAATGCACGACTTTCTGTTTCTTGAATTATTCATAAAGTTATGTTTAAAACAAAAAGCTCCAAATGTTTCTTTGTTAATGCTCCTGAGAGGACTGGCTGCTGTCCGTGGTGCTGAAGCTCCACCAGTTGGGCCAGTTTAAAGGCTTGGCACAAGTCTGGAGCCTCTAAACAGCTAAAATCCCCATAATCTGTGTGGATTTTTCTTATTTCACATTAAATGTTGTGATTTTTATTCGTTTTAGGAGTTACATAAACACGTTGATATTAAATGGATTTATTTAACAGGTGGTTTAAAGGTTTGAACTAATAGTTTAACTAAATTAACTCATATTCTGTTTATTATAGATAAAAAAATAAACATGTAACAGTAAATTCCAGACTTATGATCATTTGATTTACTGCATTCTGCCAAATAAAAAAAAACCAGACGACTGAATCCATTTGAAACCAGGATTTATTTTGTTTATTTATTTATTCCTTGCCTCTGGAGAGCGTTGTAAGCAGATCTTCAACACACACACATCAAAACGGGGACTTTTTCCTGACATTTGGTTTGGGAATGCTACATTTTCCATACAAAAAATTCCCAGAACTGGCACACTCATGAGTAGATGGCACAATTTGCATTCTCCTATAATTGTGCTGCTTCCTTGATTATTAAATGATCACCCTAATTAGGGAGCATAATAGGGTTAATCAGACTCTGCTCATCACACTTATTATTATTCCTGCAAAAAAAAGAAGGAAAAAGATACAGTACTTGATTAATTATATCAGCCTTTTCATCAGCCACCACCCCCTCGCCCGCCACTCCCCCACCTCTGAAATTAATATCATGTTGTAAATGGAAGGAAGGAGCTGGCCGGACACAGACAGATGAAAGATTTCACTCAAATTAATTAAGCACTAATTATGCGACGGGAGTTGGGAGCAGTTTGCATAATGAGGCCTATCAAAAGAGATCAGTCATGGAGAGGAGCTGTAGAGTTTCTATACAGCCTTCAGAGGACGCGTGGACGCGCTGCAGCTCGTCAAGAGGGCTGGCAGAGAAGTGGGAAGAGGGTTAAAGCACTCTGAGTCGGGAGGTTGAGGAGCGCTTTTGTTTGGTTTGTCAACAAATCAGAAACTTCCTCCTTTTATTTCCCCCACAAATGTGAATTTTCCATCCTCACTTTAAGACATCACATCTAGCCCTGGGATGTGGGTGTATTTTTTTATTTTTTCCCCCATCTCAGCTTAAGATAATGAATTCCCTGATTCAATAAGAACACAATGTCCCTTTAAGTTCAGGCTAATCACAAACAACCTGCCTCCACACTCCTGGGAGCTCTAAAGACCCTAATCACCTCCCACTCCAACTCTTCTGCTCTTCTCTTATTGTTGATGCGGGACTCTGCTGTGGCTATCTGTTCAGACAATGGGAAAAGGGATTAAAAAGACTGCCACTCTCCATGTCTTAATCGCGTGTTTAATCACTGCCACTGTGTCGTGTTTGGAGCCGAGTAACTTGAACTGATTTGTGCCAAAAACTGCAGCAATCATGCAGCGGGCTAATCAGGGTTCACTGTCCTCAGAGGTCCCAGAGTGGAATTACAAAGACTATGATTAGTTAATCAAATGAAGAACCCAATGTCCTTTCTTTATTTGTGTATACACCTTATCTAAATGGAAATTGTATATCCGAGGCTCTTCCAGAAGGACACATCTACATGAGAATGATCCTCCTCGAGCCCTTGGCAGTGAATCCCAAATGAGATCTTTTGCTCCCAATCATGGTGTTATGGCATCGTGGAGACTTTCTGCATGTCTGAATGATGTTTGTTGGCAGTGCTCATGTGAATGATGCAATCACTCAGTTTGCTGTGGAGGAAATCAGGAAGCACCAGGCTGCAACTCTTCAAATGGGCACGATGATGATGAGGATGATGGGCAGTGCAATGTCAAGATTGTATTTATACTGAGGAGAAAGGAGAGAAGACATGCAGCATAACTAATGGACACAAACAGTGAAAAACAACTATTCAGGATGTTTCTCACCTAAAAAGACAACAATAATCATTTTCTAGGTTCTTATTTAGCTTTATCTGAAAGGCTGGGATCAATTTGACCAGCCACAGCTGGGCCTGATGACTACCACACCATAGAATAAAGAGCTCACAACGTAGCAGTGGCAAACGTTCTTGGTTGGTTTATAATTGACAATATAATCAGGGGTCCCCAATCCTGGTCCTCAAGGGCCGGTATCCAGCAGGTTTTAGTTGTAACTCTGCTTCAACACACCTGATTTCAATTAGCAAGTGATTAGCAGGCTTGATGAGCTGCTGCACAGGTGATTCAACCACTGAATCAAGTGTGTTTGAGCAGAGAAACCACAAAACCTGCTGGATAGCGGCCCTCCAGGACCAGGATTGGGGACCTCTGATATAATGATCCTTTTTTATAAGAAAACTGTTTTTGTTTGTCGTTATTGATGCAATCTTTTCCTGACAGAAATGCTTTTCTTGACAGTTTGTTAGAGTCAATACAAGTTTAGTTTTCCAGTTTTTAATATTTAAAATAGTTTAAAGGAAATGCAATGTTTATTTTGGTTAATAAAGAATAACAAAATAATGTAAACAGTTTGAATTTATTCTAATTTCACAGTAAAATCAGTCAACGAGAGACAAGTTTAGCTATCTAGTGTTGCTTATAGGTGCATTTAGGTTAATTATTTCATGAGTTAATATTAAATATTAAAATCTAAAGAAAATCACGTATTTTGTGGGCTCAGATTTGTAAACGTGAAGATAATTAAAATATATTTATTTTATTAATTTTTTGTTGCAAAATATTGTTTCACTGGAAATATATTTGGTTTTGATTTTTTTTAACTATCAGACACCTTTAAAAGCCTCAAACATCCACAAGTTTGACTTTGTAAAACTCTTTTATTCTGAAAAACACATCAGGATTATTTGGAGGAATGTAGCAAAGGTTATTTATTCTAATATTTTCACAAATTTCATTTTTAATGTCACATTTTAATAGCCTGGCAAGCCATCCTATATATGTGAATATATAAACTCTGCAAAGCAAGAATTGGTCTAGTTCACTAGGCTAACATTTTAACTCGTCAGTTCCACATCTCACATCTTTTATTCAGTATTTTTGATTGACTTTTTAACTTATTTTCACTTTTTTAATTTACAAACAAATGATTTATTAAACAAAAGAAAAGACAAAAAAATATGTGAAACTTTAATTTAATTTGATATTTTATAATATTTGCAACCAAACAAATAAAGAAAAATCCACTGAAAGTTCTAAAATGAAAAACAAGGAGCAAAAGGAGCTTTTACTTTGAAAATAAAGATATTATTTTCTTTTTTTTATTTTTTCACAAACATTTTTCCTCATTGTTGTTTAAATAATCAACATTTTCATACTAATACTTTTATAAAACATTTCAGTACTTTTATTGTGGAGAGAACGTCTTTAACAATCAGCTCAAAGACTTTTAGGAATTATCTGAAGCTGTCGTTTTTTTTTTGCTTACTCTCTGTGTCTGGTCCAACATGCTGTTAGACATGTGACTGTTGTTCCTAAAGAAACAGAGAACGTTCCTCCATTCCTTTGTCATAACTTCCTTCCAGGGCCGTCAGACTTGACCTGCACACTCCTCCTGGAATCACCTCCATTATTCGTCAGTGACAGCGACTTTTTGAAGGGTGGGTGCGTTCCCTGGAAGGTACGGGGTCGCGGGACGTCCCAATCCATCTCTGTCTGCCAAGCGATTGATTGTGATTTAGTGCACGGGGGGTAGGTGGTGATGGTGGGGGTTCCATTCTGATGAGCGATAGGTGGGAACCCTTTGACTCCCAGCACATGGCAAGCAGAGGCAGAGCTATGATGAGGGGTCACAGGCAGCTGGTGGGGATGGGGGGGGATTGGGTGGAGGCAATGTGGGGGCTGCATTGATCACAAGATAGAAGATGTCAGAGATCCAGAACAAAGCCCCCCCCACACACAACCCCAACCAGCAGAGTCTATCAGTTAGCCCATCTATCATCCATCCAGCTTTGTGGTTGGAACAACGGTCGTGAGCTAATTGTTTCATCATCTGGGGATCCATCATCAGTGAAGATGATAGTGAATACGGAGGTCGCACCAAAAGTAAAAGGACCTGCATTGGTGGGGGTGTGGTGGGGGGCTTTGAGCCAGCTGGATTGCATAAGATACCGTTTTCTACATAAGACCTCAAACCAGAAAAATCTAGAGGCTCCTTAAATAAAAACACGATGACAGGTTGGGGGTCGAATTGGTCCCAAGGACTCAAATGTACACTGTCGCTTTTGCTGTGACACCTTTTATTTTTAAATGAAGATGTGTTCTGAATTAGTCAGACCAGTGGTGCCCCCAGAAATTTTTCATGTGGGGGCCAGTGAAAAGTTTGGGGGGGCACACCAAATTGGTCCCTGCGGTACCTCTTGGAGGGTTTAGCCTGGTTTAGTCTTGCATCATCCTTCATCCGTTTTCATTAAAAACACAAGGCGTATGCATCCAACACATTTACCTCAGAAATACGAACATGCCAGAAAAACGTCATAATTTCAAACAGTTAATTTAGTTATTGTTTCAAATTTGTTTCAAAGTTTCAGCAAAGGGTATTACCCACAAGCCACTGCTGCGAGGGAAATTTAGAAGAAGTCAGAGCAATGGCTCAAGTTAAAATATGTATTGTAAAATTAAAGTTCATTTTAAGACGATTAATGGTATTTAGTCACGCTCTGAATGTTTTAGACTAAGATTTAATGTGGACAGCAATGAATTAAAAGTTTGTCAAACAACTGTTTGTAAGTTGTTAATAAAGATTTTTTAAAAAGGAGCACAAACAGCAATCGGCATCTGTTGATGACAATGCTCCCTGTTCCAGTTCGCCAATTATTTGCACACTTGTGTGCTACGCACTCTAAGCCTTGCTGCGCACTTCCTCCAAGTGCACTTCACAGAAGAGCGTAGGGCGCAGTGCGAGTATTGGGATTGGGCCTAAAACATAGCTGCACAACTTCCATGAAAAGGTGTAACCCTAATAAACAGATGTTGATGGTATACTTGCACATAAGTAATCATTATGGACTCATTTGTAACTTCACACACTGCCAGCAGGTGGCAGTGTGTGTAAATGTACAACAAGCATATGTACTAATTATTGAGATTCACTTGTTTGCCTAATCTGCGATTATAAAAATCCAAAATGACTGATGATTATATATGTTTATCAGGAAACAATGATGTAGGATCCAGGTGAGAACTCTCAAATTTAAAAAACCCAAGCTGTGGAAATAAAAACCAGGATACAACAGGAGGAGCTGACAGGAGTTAATTAAACCAGGATGCTTTAATACTGAGGTAACAGGTGAGTTAATGGAAACAGGTGTGTGTTACCAGTGAGGGGGGAGCTGAGGAAAGATGAAGAATAAACCTGAACAGACACAAACACAGGAAACCTGATAAACAGATGAAAGAATAAACCAACATGACAACAAAAACACCAGTGGTTTGTTACTAATGGTGGGATTTTCTTTTCTGGAAAACTTTTGTCGACCCCCAAAATATTTTTCATGATTTAGTCATAGGGTTATATTTATGGTTTCCTTTCAGGAACCAAATGTAAACCTGCACTCTGATCATTCTGCTGGGATACAAGGAGTTCATTAGGGCATTTTTCAGAAGATGATATCAGATAAACCGATCTCTTTTTTATCTCAGACCTCTGGCAGCAGCTGGAGACCTGATGAACATTTTTGGGCGGGCATCCTGACAGTAGAGGTTTGCAGCCTGGACTCGTTTTTCTGAAAAATTGAAGATTCTGTTATTTTGTTTGAATTCCTAATCTGAATTCTCAAAAGCACATACGGGAAACTATTCCTCTTGTCCTTTAAGGAGCTTTGTGTCTCTGCTCAGGCCTGATGTTGGACACAAGGACGCTGATCCCAAACTCAGCCTCGCTCCACCGAACCGCTCCGGCAGCTTAACTCCATAATCAACCCGAGACCAGCCTTGTTAGGGAACGCCGCGCTTTAAGGTGTTTTTATATAATGAGAGGAGTTATCCACTGTTTACTCCAGATCAGCCATCCATTAGCTGTACTCGCTTATCCTTTTAGAGGGCTGTGGGATGGGGGTGGCCTCCTTGTGGTGAACTGTACTTTCATATCACATTGATCTAAAAGGTTTTTCACACAGAGAACACTTTGTACCCAAAAGTACTTTGAAATCATCTGTTTTTCCCTACAGATTAGTATGTCCAGGTGTCAGTCACAGGAAGTGGTGTCAGCCAGGTGGACGCTGAGGCAGGTAACCTGAGCTGCTGTTGACAGAACAGGGACAGGTGCTCCAGCCAAACTAATCCATACATGCACGCCAGACGCAGGTCATCCATTAAGGCAGATTGATAAAAGACTGTTCCTCAACAATCCCCGGCCTGGCCTTACCTTCGCTGTTGCCATGATACCAAATTGCAGTAATTCAGGATGGCCTGAATTGGAACAGAGGGAGAAAGGAATGTTTGCTGTTTGCACAGAGAACGCTGGAAACATTTTGTCACACGACACACGACCAGGGGAGCGTTTCGGGGAATTAGCTCCAAACTTCAGGAAACGATGATGAAACGATGAGTGGTCTGTCAATATCTGATGTCATTCTTCTGCTTTTATCCTCACAGGGGGGGCTTCGAGGGAGCGCTCCACATAAAAATAGAAACTAATGAGAGGAGAAAGAAAACATATAAACCAGAATTCTGTTTGATTCTGTCTTCTTATAAAACCCACAAGGCCCAAATGCCAAATAAAGGTTTACAGGCAGCTGCTGCTCTCTGATTGGTTGAGCAGCCAGCAGCAGTCTCACCTGTTATCCACAGCCCAGTGCACGGTAAACACCCTGAGTGAGACGTGTGTGTGTGTGTGTGTGTGTGTGTGTGTGTGTGTGTGTGTGTGTGTGTGTGTGTGTGTGTGTGTGTGTGTGTGTTGGGGGGGCATCTGGCCAGCAGCATTAACAACCATCTCTTTAACAAAGGCCTCCAGCAAAAGGAGAAGGGCACAACAGGCCACATCAGCCAATAAAAACAGACTATGCATGACATTTAGCGCCTGATGCGGGGGCTTAGCTGTATACAGGTTACTTACTGTCCGCAACAGCCTCTGGCAATAAAACAAAAGGTAATCTCACGGAGCGAGACGGGCGCTGTGCATAAAGCTGCACGCCTCAGGTGTTCGTCTCATTATTTCTCCATAAAGCTGCAGGCTGGCTGTAAAGTTAGGCCACAGTCCTCAGAGTTGTCCCACATGAAACACCAGCCAACAGCCAAAGTCATGCAAACACGATTATTTTCCATTTCGCCGGCCATCATATTTGAGAGCATCATTAAGCACAGGGAGGAAGGTCTGCGACAGCTAATTTTCCTTGGAGAAGGATGGCCTGTAAAGCAGGAAAACGTGACAGATGTAAGGGTTATTTGGCTAAACAGTGCCTCCTTGTGGTTAAAAATTATTAAATTACCCCATTTATCCAGTTTTATTTCAGAAATGACTCAAATGATCTACATATAAATACTAATTAAAGTCAGATGAAGTCTTTTTTTGAGCTAAAAACACCAAAACATTTGATACAAACAATGATTTAAATCTTAACGGTTAGAAGAGAAATCACTATTTTATTTAAACCAGGATGAAAAGACAAAAAAAGAAAAAGATCTGGAGGATTTAAAATAAAGGGGCTGGGAAGATAGAAAGGTTTGAGGTGGAGTTTGAACAGCAAGCAATGGGTTCTCTACAGCTGCTGGCACTAATGAGGATAATTACCCCAGTAATAACATTAGCCTATCTGAGGGAATGGAGGGGAAGGACAAGTGCTTGTGTTTGTGTGTGGGTGGCAAATCTGTGTGTGTGTGCGTGTGTGTGCGTGTGTGTGTGTGTGTGTGTGTGTGCGTGTGTGTGTGTGTGTGTGTGTGTGTGTGCAAGTGCACGGATGGACGTGCATGAGCCTCTCCTTCTATCTCACTTGCGGTCTCTCCCTCATTCCCTGAATCTCAATATCTCTTTGTTAGCCCACAATAATTGTATTTGGGCCTCATATCCGCCGTATCAGATTCGAGTTTGTACAAGGTAATTAGCAGAGGAAGGGAAGCCTCCACACCAGGAGGACAAATGCCCCCCATGACATCATCCTGGCTCCACTCAGGATGAGAAGCCTCCCCCCTCTCCACTCTGCTCATCTTCATCCATCGTGTCATTCAGCTGTCAGGGAAGAGAAGAATGGAGGCTGAAATGAGAGTGAAAGTTGGTGACATTGAAAAGGAGGAGAGCCGGGATTACAAAGATAAAGAAATGACGAGAAAGGTGATTTGAGATGAGATGGGGGGGGTGTTTCTTTAATCTCCAATCGGCTTTTGCTAACAGACAGCAGGGGAAAGTTTCTCAGCGCTAATGCGAGCTGCTGTTCAGGAGGAGCTGCTGTATCCAGCTGGGAGTCCGAGGGATGAGGGGGGGATTAACGGGCACTCAGGTGGAGAGAGATAAAGAGAATCAGATGGAGGCCCTGTGGATGGTCACACCCTCTTTGCCTCCATCCATCACTTTGTTTCCTCTCAGAGAGCACACGTCTTTTTTCAGGGTGGAGTCTGAGCAGCAGGAGGAAATGATAGAAGCTTAATTTAGGGGTGACTTCTGCTTCTCATCAGTTATTTTGTCAGAATTTAAAACAATTTTACATGTTTGGCACAAGTTTTATCTTAAGGTGCAGAAACTTTGAGATTATTTTAAAGGATTTACATCAAAATCAGACAAATCACTGAGAAAAAAAGGTAAGTTTATGACTTAAAGTCCCCTAAAGTCTTTTCTCTCATTTGTTTCTGTGACCTGATGACCTGTTTGGATTCTCAAACTCCCATAAAAGACAAAACGAGTCGTTATTCTATTTCTTTTGAATATAAAACTTTGATTACTAAAAATCTAGAAGCAACAAATTCATGAAGCCATCCTCTAATGAAATCATTTTAAACCCCAAATTCTCTGCAGAAGTTGGGTTTGTTTTGAGAAATGAAACTTCTCATTTCTAAGAAAAGCAACATAAATTGTGTGGATGTCCAAATATTTGCTAAATGCAGATAGTTCCAGCTTTTCTGAACAGATTTAATCTTGACTAATAAATTAAAAACACACATTAGTACATCTCGGATATTTTTAATAAACACGAAGCACCTCCTATCTGAAGGTCTCAAGGTCAAACTTTTGTTTTCTGCACAGACAAAAAGTTCCAGGATGCTTGTAAATGTAAAAGATCCTCACTCACATTATCTTATTCGGTGTAATGTTTAGATGAGTGAGTCCACAGTCGTGCAGCGCCTTGACAGCAACCAACGATTGATACGCGATCGCCCTGATTACAGAGAGATGAAGAGGCTTTTCATTAATCACTCTAGTCAGTCTCCATATGCTCACGTCCAGTTCTTCAAAAACAAAGAAAATCACACCTTTGTAACGAAACTCTTCAACAAGCTTAATTATATTGTTTTCGTGGAGTTTATGACTTGTTAAGTATTGTAAAGTTTCACCCTCTGTAATGATTTCAGATTCATAATCATAGATGCATTTAATCGCAAAAATCTGACCAGTTTTTACATTCCTGCATTTTACAATTTGACTACATTTTCTGAAACAAAGAAATTCAATTACTCTGTAAACATTTGATGGGCTCACGATTAAAACATCTTCCCTGATGATAAAAGGCGAACGTTCCTGTGTGGTCCCAGACATTTTAAGTTGATTCGTGTTGGAAAGAGCTAAAGAGATGTTTTCTCCTCAAGAGACTTGCTGTGAATGAGTAGAACTCTAATGAATCAACAGTCAATACGCCTTCTATGACATCATGCGTTATTACTTCATCAAAGGAATGTGAACTGTATATTTTATATTGTCAAATGTGGCTTATATGACCTTGCGTGGTGACGTCAACTGTAGAATACCCTATTCACAGTCACCAAAACTGAGTGCACAATTATTAAAATAGCAAAAAAGATGCCGAAATACCTTTTATGAATGTAACGTGAACTAGATTAAAGAGCAAATTAAGTTAGAGACTCCCATGAACCAATGTTTAGAGAAACATAATAGAAACTTGTTTTAAAAAAATTTACACATACATAGATTATTTAGACATTTAGAATCATTTTTGTAAAAAAAAATGTTTTTTTTTGCCAAACCAAGTAACTCATCAGTTCTCAGAGCTGTTTACTGTTGTGGAATAGTCTCACAAAACACGACAGCAAGTCTGATCACGTATAAACAAAAGACTCACTTTCTGCTTCCTGTTCTCAAGTACCGCGTGATGTTGGGACTATCGCGTGACTTTCCACGGCGCTCAGCGACGGAGCGATGCCTGTGTGACAGAAATGATTTAAAAATATGAAAAAGTTGCAAAGTGTCCCTTTAACTGGACTGTTTATGGCTGCTTGGTGTCAAGTGAGGCAACAAGACAACATCTGTAAAGAACAGATTACAGCGTCACCACTGGATTAGATAAGATTTGTTCAGTTTAATTTCATCGTGTCAACCTAGGCATCATCTGGAGAAGTTATAAAACAAAAGCTACAGTTTGATGCATGATAATCTGTTCTGTTTTAACTTTGAAATACTCAAAGTTTAAAGTTTTTGACCACACCATTTGTATAGCGTCCCCTAGGGTTCTACACCCCCCCAAGATGTTTCATAACACACACACACACATACACACACACACACACACACACACACACACACGCACACACACACACACACACACACACACATTCTCGTCTAGCCATCTTAGTGAGAACCATCCATTGACTTCCATTTATTTTTGTTCATTTTTGTGACTGTATTATGCCTAACCCATACCCTAACCCTAACCATAACCAATGCTGATCTATTCCTAACCCTAACCTTAACTAAAACTTAATTCACACCATACCTCTGAAACTAATGAGTAGAGCTCTGTGAGATTGCACCACAGTGAGGGCCGGACAAATGTCCTCACTTTGCTATCAAAGGTCCTCACTTTACAGGTGAAAAGTCATGGTCCTCACTTTGATGTATAGACAAGTACACACACACACACACACACACACACACACACACACACACACACACACACACACACACACACACACACAGGGTTAGGTGGGTGAAGTACTCCAGCCTTTCTTCCATAGGTTCAGCTCCTCCTGCTGGTGTTGGTAGTTAAAGGGACACTAGTCGGTTTTGGCTTGTTTTTAGCACTCCCTAGTGTTCGTTAATGACAGCGAAAGTAAAAGTTATCTCTCCTCGCTGTGTGTTCATCTTTTTAACACCTTAATAGAATAGAATAGAATAGAATAGAATAGAATAGAATAGAATAGAATAGAATAGAATAGAATAGAATTTATTGATCCCACAGTGGGGAAATTCACTTGTCACAGCAGCACCATCATTCAAAGGGTAATTAGAAGAAAGATAAAAACAAGGATACATGTATATACACATAGGCAGTAATCTAGTATTGTAATCTTAGATCACTAAAGATCCACAAATAAAAGATAAAAACAAATTTGGGTACCAGCACTATGCAGCATACTGTAAGAGACACAGACAACAATGTGAATCCGGTATTGCACAAGTATAGAACACATACTGAATATTGCATTGGTGTTATTGTGTACCAGGATAATACCAGTACAGCTTAAACTGAGGAGTTATACACTCTTACAGCAGAGGGGATGAAAGATCTATGATAGCACTCAGTTTTACGTCTGGGATGTCTCAGTCTACCTCTGGAGGAGCTGTCCATGATCTCCACAGTCTAATCTAACTGCTGAAATGTTTCCCCAGCCTTTATTAGTTTCTACGGGAGCGGTTCATCACTAAATCAGAAAAGTCAGCTGTGTTCATGATCTAACATGCAGGAAACATGCTTGAACCAGACTGCAGAGCCAGGTATGTCAAGGTGAATTTTTTTTAAGTCCCAACAGACCGGACCAGCAACTGTGACGTTGCAAGTGAAATATTCTGGCCACAGGGGGGACAGGGGCTGGGTGGCCTTTCATTAACCCTGTAAAGGGTCATTTTATCACATACTGGCTCAAGAAAATGATTTAAAAATATGAAAAAGTTGCAAAGTGTCCCTTTAAAATGAGCAGAGTTGTTGGTGATCTCCACTCTTGTGAGTGAACAATTAAATTAGTTTTTAAACACCAATGCAATTTTATCTGAATATCAGTCAGGCTTTAGGAAAACACACAGTACTGCCACAGCTGCACTGACAGTGGTAAATGATATTACTGTCGCCCTAGACAAAACAACAACATTGTGCATCCCATTTTACAGATTTGTCTAAAGCATTCAGCACTGTTGGCCAAAGTATTTTAAAACTTAGACTCCTCCAGTCAGGACTGTCTGAGAGAGCATGGTTCTCAAATTCAGTAACAGGTCTCAGTGAATTAAGAGAGAAATCCCTCAGTCTATGGTGGATTTAGTCTGGCCTTCTGCCACCATGAGGGCGTATAATCTGATATGTTTTTTTGTTTTTGTTTAGAAATCATGACAGACAGTACAGAGTGATACAATTAACAAGTCATCAAGTACAAGTTTAAAAAGATAAGAATCTAGCAGTAGTCAAGAAAAAGAGAGCAAACAAGAACATGTCAAAGAACAATCAAAGAAAAAACACACGGTCAAGAACATATTATAGGTCTACGGTAAATACTGGTACACATATAACATGATCTGATATGTTTGTAGTGCAGTAGCTAGTTGCTAATAGGTGCTGCTTTATCTCACTGACTTAATCTTGTTGAACACAGAAAAAAATAGATTTATTGAGTTTGTATAGATGAAGACATTCTGGCTTTCCCGTAAGCTATGCTGTTAACGCAAATTTTAAAACGCATAGGGATTTTTAAGTGGTATGATTTATTTTGAAGGAATCTACTGGAAATGCTGATGAGTTTAGTTTTGTTTAGCTTTATGAACGCTGCCTGTACTAACAGCTTTAGTCCACTAGAGGGCATAAAAATCCCTAATCTCGAAAGCCAGACATTAAAAGATTGAGTTCTCGTGTTTCCATACAATTTACCTAAATAATACAGAAAAACTTCACGTTCAGGTGCTCATGAGGGGCAGTCCACAACTGCACACAACCATTGTTACATACATTTTATTTAAATTGTGTTAACTATTGTAACTTTATAAGTGCAGTTCTCTATTCTTCTCCTTCTTCTTTTCCTTAATATTAATATTCATAAGAGGACAAAAAACATTAGGATTTGTTCCATCTTTATTGAGATAATGTAGCCTGGCAAGCCATCCTATATATGTAAATATATAAATATATACAAACTCTGCAAAGCAAGAATTTGGTCTAGTTCACTAGGCTAGAGATAAGGTGGATATTCTCTAAATGGTTAACAGAACCAGAGATTTGTTCTAGCTTTTCGCCGCTGGAGGGCGTCAATTCCCCTTGTCGCTCAACTGAACTTGTAGCGCTGTAGTTAGGGGAGTGTGTACAGTAGCACAACGCAATGTGTAGCTCAGATAGATTGACTTTTTCCGGCGTGAGAAATTGGGTGTGTGGCGTTAGAGATTATAAAGACAAACAAATGCGTGTATCTCACGCTCATTGCAGTCCTGACTTACGCCGTGAAGAGTTTAAACGTCACTTCCGATAAAGTTTCAGTGAGCGTCGCTGAAATCTGTGATTTATTTCAAAATAAAATAAAAATGAATTAAATTAACATTAAAAAGGGTCTATCTCGGAATATTTTTTAATATATAATGTATTAAATGCTAAATCGTATTTTTTTTAGGCGCAAGTTTGCGAAAATGGCCCCATTTTTGTGTTTAGTCAAGCTTACTGTTTTATTTTGAAAGTAAAGTTACAGGAAGTAACGTTTTGTCCCATAACTTAACTCTCCTCCACGTTTACCAGGAAGTAGTGACAAATGAAGTGGATTCAGTGAATGAACTGCTAGTTTTCTTCCTCCTCCGACCAGATAGTTACCACGAAGCTGCTGAAAGCGACATTTTAACGTCGTTATAGAAAATATTATAATAACAGTGAGTATAATTCTTATTTTGATAGTTTGACAAAGTAGAAGTTACGTATTTGCAACTTAAGCAAGAGTCCATTGAGTTGTTTGTGAGCCTTTGGGATTTTTGAAGTTTGATTTTGAGCTGTAGGTTATGGTTTTATTTCTTTATTTATGGTTTTATTCATTCAACGACACAAACTTAACAAGGCAAAGGAGAATAGTTGAAGCAGGCTAAATGAGTTACCCTAAAGTAGTGCAAGATTTATGGGAAGCTTATATAAATAAATATCAAGAATAAACTTATTCTGTTGCTTTGCTTGCTTTAATTGTTCTCTGTAGCTAGACGACTTATGTGTTTAACCTGCTGACGTGGGACAGTGCAGGTGTGTCACATACCTGTTAATGGGCCTAGAGCTTTAAGGTGTGTTTATTGGGATCATCCAGAGGAAACAATATGCAGCAAGATAATGAAAGGATCGCTGTAAATGTTGTATTTGACAGACCAAGACGATGGCAGAGAAGGTTCTGGTGACTGGTGGAGCTGGCTACATCGGGAGTCACTGTGTGGTGGAGCTCATTGGAGCAGGATACCAGCCAGTTGTGGTTGATAACTTCAGTAACGCTGTAAAAGGTGAGCACTCTTCCCTCATACACAAGTCCCATGTGTTTATTCAGCTCATTTATACAAATATTTGCTGTTCATTTGTGATCCAGGAGGGCAGAATGTGGCAGAGAGCATACAACGAATCCAAAAAATTCTGAACACCAACATTGAATTTCACGATCTCGACCTTCTGGATCGGGCTGGATTGGAAAACCTCTTCAAAAAGGTCCGAATGACAATACACAATCTTTTCAACTAACAGAAAATGTAGCCGCAGCTGTGATTTTCTAATCAGATCAGCTGATTTTTTTTAAACTAAAAAATAAATCAACATGTCATAGTGACCTCTATAAATACCGAGGAGGTTTCTGTTCCTCTATTTCATGTGTTTGGGAAGAAATGTTCAGAAAATTATTCTTAGTTTCACTTGATCCTGTTTTATTGACAGCTATAAAAACAATTATTACAGTTTAGTTTAATTATTAGAAGCACCAAAATCTCATCCCTGCTGTCAGTCACAAATTCTCACGTAGTAAAATACAATGAGATGTTGTAGTTTTTGTAAGGTGTGTGTGTGTGTCACATGAATCCACCATAACATGTTACTAAATCTGTGATAAAGCATTCCTTCAGTGCTGTGATGCACTTTGCTGGCTTGAAGGCTGTCGGGGAGTCTGTGGAGCAGCCATTGCGTTACTACAAAGTCAACCTCACTGCTTCCATGAATCTGATTGAGGTCAGTTTATCTCATCATGCTCTGCATGTTCTGGTTTCATTTTTAGTTGTTTTTTTTAACTAATCTTAACCTTTTTTTGCTAATCACACAAAATGAATGTTTATTTGAAAGTGCACTAACAGCACAACCTGTGTGCGTTTTAAATGTTTGAGCTCCATGAGCTAAAATCCAGCTTGTTGTTTCTAAGTGTGCGTCGTCTTGCTGGCCTGCTGACTGTATGCGTGTGGCGTGTTTGTGCATTTGCATGTATCTCAGGTGATGCAGGCTCATAAGGTGCACAATCTGGTCTTCAGCAGCTCAGCCACAGTCTACGGAGACCCCCAGCACCTTCCCATAGATGAGCAGCACCCTGTGGGGGCCTGCACCAACCCTTATGGCAAGACCAAGTATTTCATTGAGGAGATAATCAAGGATCACTGTAAAGCTGAGAAGGTGGGTTGAAATAGGTCCAGCAATGTTATTTTTTGCTGTATCTGGTGTTTTATTGTTGTTGTTTGTGTTTTTGTGGGTGCAGGACTGGAACGCAGTGCTGCTCCGTTACTTCAACCCAATTGGAGCTCATTCTTCTGGTATGATTGGAGAAGATCCTCAGGGAATCCCAAATAATCTGCTCCCATATGTTGCTCAGGTATACAAACTCTCCTAAATTCACAGCGGGAAACTTTCTTGAATCTTGCTGATCACTTTATTAAATCTTAATTTACGATCCTCACAGGTTGCAGTTGGAAGAAGAGCGTGTCTCAATGTGTTTGGTAATGACTACGACACAATCGATGGCACAGGTGATCACATTAGCTTCTGATTTAACTGTTGTTCAATAAAAATTATAAATAAAAATCATTCAAACATTTATTTTCGTTTCTTAGGTGTGCGGGATTATATCCATGTGGTGGATCTGGCTAAGGGACACATAGCAGCTTTGAAAAAGCTGAAGGACGACTGCGGCTGCAAGGTGCATTTCAGAGAAACATGACTAAAAAAGCTTGATGCATTTTCTGTTCTAGTATCTAATATTTTCTGCTCTAAGGTTTACAACCTTGGAACAGGAAAAGGTTACTCTGTGCTTCAGATGGTGAAAGCGATGGAGAAAGCATCAGGGAGGACGGTGAGTTACAAAGGGGCTCTTCTACTTGGTTTGGAGAGCTGAATATGTTAGTTTTATTAAAAGAAATCATTTTCTTTCTAGATCTCCTACAAGATTGCTCCACGTAGAGGAGGAGACGTAGCATCCTGCTATGCTGACCCTCAACTAGCTGAGAAGGAGTTGGGCTGGACGGCTCAGTTTGACTTGGAAAGAATGTGTAAGCCCTCTATCTGATAAACCACTCGCTTAATGATGTTGAACGACTCCTAGATAATGGCCTAATTTTATTTCCTACAGGTGAGGATCTGTGGCGCTGGCAGTCCATGAATCCTACAGGATTTTCCAACAGCTCATCTTGATGCAACTGCAGCTGATTTGTTTATAAAACGCCCAAAAAACCCCTATAATTTTCACCTTTTTTCTGCATTTTTTTCTATAACCCATAAACTTAATCTCAGGCCTTAAGTAATATATATTTGTAAATGTAATTTCATTTCCAGTCATTTGTTTTTGAAATAAATTGCAGCTGAATAAAATCTTTTGAGTGTTTTTTTTTCTGTAAAATCACAATAACAAAAGAATTCATCACAAGTAATCCAAAATCTCGTGTTTTATTTGATTTTTAGAATTGTTTTTTGCAGAAGGCAAACTAGAGCAGGTATAAATGGAGATGTGCGTAAAGCCCCTGCAGAAATCCGGTGTTGAACCTCAGATCTGGTCCGCTGTGGTGGTTTGTAAAAGGACGCTGGGGCTTTAAATGGCTCCTTGAACCTTCGGGCACCCTGTGCATAAACACCCACGTCAGCACACACCGCTCCAGTCGCTGTGACCGGGTTTCGGTCTTTAGGGCTGAGCAGGAAGTGCCTGGCTGTGGACCCTGAACGCGCACAGGGTGGGGGGGAGCCGAGCGAAGCGGCACAAAAACACCAGAAAATGGACATGGTGGCAGATTTAGGGGCGAGCAGACTCTACCGGGCGCCGGGTGAACCCAGTCACCAGTGAGTATCGATGGCTTTTCTTTGTGGGGCGTAAGCGGGTCTCGCCGACGCCTCTCGCCTGAGATAGAGCCTCTCGGTGCGGGCAGCAGCAGGCTGAGCCTCCCGCTGCTCCCCGCGCTCCGGACCTCCGGAGAGAAGTGGGGATAAAAAAACCGGGTGTGTTACCGCCTCGTCCGTCCAGGCTGATTAATGTGCGCTGATGTGTTTATTTTAATGCTGGCCAGCAGCAGGAGGGTCGTGAGGCTGTTTTTCTATTGTGTGCTGGCTGAAGCCTGAAGTGGGCGTCGCTCCAGGACAGGCTGGGCTGCTCCGGTGCGGCGCTGCCCGCTTTTCTCTCGCAGGACTGCGGCGCTACCGTGCTGGTTTAGGTCAAACGACGGCTTAGATAAATGCATTAAGATCCCTTCTGGTTTGAAATGCTATAGAATAATAAGTGTAGAGTGCTACCGGCGGGTGTTTCACCGTGGGTTATTATCGGGCGATGCGGAGCCTGATTAAATGCGTTTGATTCAGATATTTCATATTTAAGCCGCATGAGGGAGAAAACAGGCTGCAACAGAGATTGGTGCCGAATCATTTATTTTTTTAACACAACGAGCCCGGCTGCTGTATTTAATTTCATTTTCTCATCCAGCCAGTCGTGACGTGCTGGATTCAGCTGGATTTCCCAGCGCTCTTTGAACTCAGCACGCAGGATTGATTAAAGTGTTTGTCACCCGATGCTCTTTGACTGGAGCCGGGCGTTGCACATAAAAAGAAGATGTTGTGATTGAAGGATTGCTCAGCCAATCACAAATCAGGAGGAAGTCAGGTGGGCGGCATGCGATCAGAACTGGAGATGTTCCAGTTTAGAGACAAAGATGCATTAAAGGCCTGTTTGTTATGTCAGTGTCAGCTATGTTTAGGTAAGTCCTGTTGGGTCAGCTGAGTTTGGTAGTTTTTGTTGACTCATCACCAACACTTGGACCAGTGTGAACCACCTTTGTTGTTTATTTTAGAAAATTGCATCCCACAATGTTTATCCATCCATCCAATTTCATCCGCTTACCCGGGTTTGGGGCAGCAGCCTTAGGTCTCCTCCCGGTTGGACGTACCTCACAAGGGAGGTGTCGAAAAGGCATTCAAACCAGATGCCTGAACCATTTCAACTGGTTCCTCTTGATGTGGAGGAGCAGTGGATCTACTCCAAGCCCCTCCCAGATGACCGAGCTTATCCTATTTCGGCTGCTGCCATAGATGAGAAAAGTTTGGGCTGTGTATGTTTGATAGAAATTGTCCAACATGTCTTGTTTTTTATGACACCAACAAGAGTCAGCAGGGTATTGGATGAAACTCACAATCTTCACTCTGTGGCTCAACTTAGAAATGTGCTTTCCCTTCAAATGTGGCACCATTAAAAAAAAAAGATTTCCAGCAGGTGAAACTCAAAGGTCCATTTATTTCAGTAATCCATGTTAGACTGAGAGACCATCTAAAGGCTCAGGAACCCTTTGTAGTTGTTCTGGATTTATTAGCTGATTAGAACACTCTGAGCCTAGAATATTGAACCTTGTCTGATATTTTGAATGTGGGTTTTTCCTCAGCTGTAAGCTATAATCATCACAATTATAACAAATAAAGGCTTGGAATATCTGGATTTGCATGGAACAGGTCTATCTGATATTAGTTTCACCTTTTAAGTCAAATTATTGAAATAAATAAACTTTTGCATCATATTCTAATTTTTTGAGTTTCACCTGTAGGATTTCTTTCCAAGAATCATCATTTCAACAGAGGTTTGTTTCACCCAACACTGATTTCCTTACCCTTCTGCTAACTTTAGAATGTTCTTTAGTCAAAATTTAGCCTGAATTTTCCATCTAAACTCCAGCAGAAGTTTTCAACCTGCCAGAAGGACGCGGGCATACATTATTTTACCAAACATACTGAGAAAGCCCTTACAAACCCGTGCATTTAGATGTTCCAGTAAGGACCTAGATGAGTGATTTTGGTGTAGAGGAACTTGAATGTTCTGCACAGGTCTTATGGTCCAGCATTGTGTCGAGTTTCATGAATGCATTTATAGAAGAATAAAAAAATCCCAGAAAATTTAAGGGTGTTAAAATTGAAAAGGGTGTTCCAACTCCTACAATTTAAGTTCATGTTCATGTAACCATTCCAGTACTTTTGGTATTTTAGTGCAAATATAAAACTGTAGCTTGAAGGTCTCAGTTACTTTAACAGGCATCCATAGGACCCTTGTAGTACGATGCATTTCCATGCAGTAACAATGCTGTGTGTTGTCTCCTGCAGGCAGCCTCAGAGGTGGTTCAACACGGCTGACATCACCGCATCTCACCAGAGCAGCCTGCTTAAACAGCTCAACCAGCAGCGCCGCCAGGAGCTCTTCTGTGACTGCAGCGTGCTCGTAGAGGGCCAGCTCTTCAGGGCACACCGTAATGTCCTGTTCGCCAGCAGCGGCTACTTCCGCATGCTGCTGTCCCATGGGCCCGACGGGCTGCCTGACACCGTCAGCGCCACCTTCGACGTCTTCAGCCCAGAGACTTTTACCGTCATCCTAGATTTCATCTACTCGGGCCAGCTGGACCTGTCCAGTCACAATGTGATTGAGGTGATGTCTGCAGCCAGCTACTTGCAGATGAATAGCGTCATCAGCTACTGCAAGAACTTCATCAAGTCCTCTTTGGACATCAGCATGAAAGAAGACGACAGTGATCGGTGCCTCAGCTTGTCTGAGACGTGTTCGTTCACCAGTGGAGCAGGAGAAGAGTCCACGGAGCACCAGCAGCAAGGTCCCCGCTCCGTCAGCCCACCACCTGCACTCTGGACCCGCGACAACTCCAGATCCCAGTCTGGCTTTGTGGGAAAAGACTCAGAGCAGGACGTTTCCTCCTTAGCCGTGAAGACTGATCCAAGCAGCCCTGTTAATGAAATCAGCACAGAGGTAGATGACCTGCAGGACCCTCAGGACCCACTGTACACGTTACCAGGGTCAGAGCGCCGGCGTGGAAGAGCAGGAAACAAACGGAAAGTGTCTAGCAGCAGTCGCTCCAACCAGCACGAGGATCTGGACATTCAGGAGGCGAGGAATCGAAAGGCGGAAAAGGCAGAGGAGCTTTATGCCACCCTACCGCCAATCGTCGGTGTTATTAGTCACTTTAATAAAGGTGCGTTTGGCTCTGCATGACATAAACAATGGTTTTACCTTTTAGCAGAAGAGAAAAGATAAACATCTCAACTATTTCTTTTGTAGATTCTAATCCAATCATGCGCTTCAAATGCCCCTTCTGCACACACACGGTGAAGAGGAAGGCCGACCTAAAGCGTCACCTGCGCTGCCACACTGGGGAGAGGCCGTATCCATGTCAGGCCTGCAATAAGCGCTTCACTCGCCTGGAGCATCTCCGCAGCCACTTTGAGACGGTGAGTCTTGTCACAGCCAGTAGGCAGCATCCACTTTTAGTTTATTTATGGAGCCTCTAGTTGACACAGAAGCTCAGGATAATTAACACCTGCTACTGAAAAAAGGACAAAAGTTGGTTAAACAATGTGTTTCTGAAACGTTGCTATGTCCAAAGACAGCAATCTGAGTTTAGAACCAGCATCTGAGTTGCTATCTAGCTTCACATGTTCATAAACTAGTTTGCTTTTCCACAGATCCATCAAGCCAGGAAGCTGGTGTGCAGGAAGTGCAAGTGTCAGGTGACAGAAGAGACAGGACATGTGGTGTGTGAGGGAACACGCCGTTACCGCATGTGCACCGCCTGCATCCAGGAAGTGGGCTGCGACGACGTCCCCATGGACGGTCTACAGACGCCCACCGACGAGCCGGCCCTGCTGCTAGGCGTGGACGGCGAGGAGGAGGGGGACGCTAAGAGAACCTGGATGGTAAACGATGACGATGACCTGGCTGAAGACTCGGGAGCAGATCTCATCATCCAGCAGGTGGACGACAGCGACGAGGAACTGCAGTGAAATTGGATCAACGTGTGCAGATATTAAGCCATGCTAGCGAATTTATGGACAAAGTCTGGGGCCCAGACCTGTAGATACACACACCTGTGATGTATTAGAAATCAACTAGTTCAATTCAACTATTATTTAATTTAGCTGAGACTGTGGTACAGTTGGAAAGCTCTTTGTTGATCTTCTGGAAGATATACAGTATCCAAAGCATGCATATAAACAGTGTTTCATTTGTTTCAGTTGTAGTTATATGATAACTCTTACCAACTGTTTTTTTATATGCATGACAAAACATCACAACGTCGGTGGATTTTTTGGACATTTTATTGGCATTAAAGCCAAATAAATTCACTCAGAATTAATGGCAGTTCTCCCACATGAGGGAAAGTTTATTTTTCAGTGTTTGTCTGCAGTTCAACCAGTGCTTGTGATATGCACTATGTTATGAACAACTATTATTTATTTGTCTTCTTTTATTTTTCACTCATTAAAAATATTTTTATACTGCTGTTTTGGTTTGTCATTAGAGATTTAAAACTTGGAGAGTTCAAAACAAAGAAAAAATGTAACATATTTTTTTCTTTTAAATAGTATGCAAACTAAGTTAGATACAGTTTCTAAAATCTTTTAAAACCATTGAAAAATATATTTTAATTCTTTACCATCATGAGGTGGTGTTTATTTGGTAGAAAATGCCAAAAAAAGAAGAAAAATGATCAGGAAAACGCAGAGCTGGACTCTATTTTTTTCATATAGCATGTACAAAACTAGGTTTGACCAGGCTTATAAATTAGGTAAGTAAAGTTTAGTTATATAGTGACTTGCAGGGAAAAAAACACAAAGTATATATATATATGTAGTATTTATAGTATAATATTTTCCTATAATTGTGTTCTGTATGTATCCTTTATGAACATTTTATTCAATACATGTATTCTGCCAGTAGATGGCGCACATGCGCTACTTCAACTCAAAACCCGCCCAATATTCTTCGCTCGCGACCATATGACGTCAGAGCCGAGGCTGGACCATGATGGCCGCCGCTATGAGGCTAGTAAACAAGAACATTTTCAGACCAGGGATGGGGCAGCACTACCTGGCGTTAACCTCTGCTGCCCAGGTGAATTCGGTGAGTCCTAATTTTCCGACTTTTTGCATTTTTGTTTTAATCCCGACGTCCAGAGGTGGCTGCTAAGTGTCCACGACGGCTAGGCTAAGGCTAGTTATCGATGTTTAGCTTTACTTGCTATAGTAACTACTCTGTATGACTCGTTACGTTATTGTTTTTATTTGCTTGTCTTTTTTTTCTTTAGGCTGGGATTAAAGCAAGTCGTGCTCTTCCAGAAACGGTGAAAATAGTAGAAGTGGGACCCAGAGATGGTCTTCAAAATGAGAAGGTATGGTTAAGTAAATAAATCAATCAGGGTTTGTTTGAAAAATAAAATGTTTAAATTGCTTTACTACCAGGAAATGCACTCGCGTGACGTTTATCACATTAGATAGTGTTATCCATCAGTGTTTGGGTGGAGCAGGTGCATATTAGTCACTGTCTGATTTGTAACTATTGAATTTTATTTGTATACACTTGAATTAAATGAACAAAAACTAGATTTTATTTCATATTTTCATCGTAATAAATCTTATTTTTATCATTATTCAAGCAGGACAAACATTTTTCCTAATTACTGGATTAGAATTCATTTGAATAACAAAATCAGGTGCAGGTGGGAGTAAACATGAATAACGGGTTCTTTATATGGACTATGTAGAGATGACATCCACAAGTAAAATATAATTCGAGAGAATGTTTTTAAAGCACATTATATGTTTTCCACTAGACTCAATACAACAGAGCAGATTTTAATCTGTACACCATAAAATATTCATATAAGCTCCATTATTTGGTGAAAAACTGACTCATAATATTTATTTTCTTCTATTCTGTGATAATGTGTTCATCAAAAAAATAAAAACAAACATGCTTGTATTTCTGTTTTAACGTTCACCGATTAAAATGAACAAAGTTGAATGATGTCTACCTTTTATTTATTTATTATGTTTTATATCTAAATGTGCCACAGTTCATGACTGATGTAATCCAAACAAATGCTATGAGTCACACATACTCGGCGTTGTGCATCATTTATTCATTGTGTTTTCTATTTTAGGTCGTTGTTCCGACAGAAGCAAAAATAAATCTAATCAACATGTTGTCGGAGTCGGGATTGCCGGTTATTGAGGCCACCAGCTTTGTGTCTCCTAAATGGGTCCCACAGGTGAGTGTTTACCTCAGAGGAATGGCTGCTGTGTGTGTAAGCATGAATGAGGCTTGTGTGGGTTTTTTATTGATTACTGATTCATTCAGATGGCCGACCAGGTGGAAGTGATGAAGGGTATCAATAAGAAACCAGGAGTGTCCTATCCAGTCCTCACCCCTAATCTTAAGGGCTTCCAGGCTGCCGTGAGTGTCGGACATTCCAGGTTATTTTACATCAGCTCATATATGCATTGCCTTTATAAGCTGTCCAATATTTTATTTCTTATATTCTAGGTAAAGGCAGGAGCCTCAGAGGTGGCCATATTTGGTGCTGCATCCGAGCTGTTTAGCAAGAAGAACATAAACTGCTCGGTGGAGGAGAGTTTACAGCGCTTTGACGAGGTTATGAAGGCGGCTAAAGAGGCTGCTGTGCCAGTAAGAGGGTATGATTACTGGCCTCCTTTCCGCTGTCAGCAAACCTTTAAATCACAAAGACTTGCCGTTGAATTCTCGACTTTGTGTTTCTCGTCCTCACAGTTATGTCTCGTGTGTCGTCGGATGCCCGTATGAAGGCAAAGTGGCGCCAGAGAAAGTGGCGCATGTGAGTTTTAACTTGACACATCCATGATCATTTATCACTTTTTGACAGGATAAACATAACAAAGACTTTATGTTCCAGGTAGCTAAGCGTTTGTACTCCATGGGCTGCTATGAGATCTCTTTAGGTGACACCATAGGAGTGGGGACTCCTGGTAGTATGACTGAAATGCTGGAAGCGGTGAGCAGAGAGGTGCCTGTCAGCGCCTTGGCTGTGCACTGTCATGACACTTATGGCCAAGCTCTGGCTAACATCCTTGTAGCCTTACAGGTCAGGCTGAGTTTATATGGTTCTAATCTGAAAATGTCTGTCGGCGCAGTGATGTTGTCATAATGAACTTCTTTTTGGATGTTTTCAAGATGGGAATCAGCGTTGTTGACTCGTCAGTAGCCGGTCTTGGTGGATGTCCGTATGCACAGGGTGCTTCTGGGAACGTTGCAACTGAAGATGTAGTTTATATGCTGCATGGACTTGGAATTCAAACGGTGAGAAAACCTTTATTTAATAATTCACGTGTGAATTATCTCTTTAAGAGACAAAAAGCTTTCTTCTTTTAAAACAACAACTGATGATGATTAAAGGTCTCATTCGCTATTTTTTAAATAGAATTTGCTGTCGTCTCTAGTATGAATGAAAAGTAGAATAGACTAAAAAGAACAGAAAATCCTTTTATTAAATTCACAATAGAAGCAAAAAAGAGAGTAAAAAGATAAAAATTAACTCATTCACTGCCAGCCGTTTTCTGATCAGAAGCCCCTGACTGCCAGCGTTTTTGAGCGTTTTTCCTGTTTTTTGAAGAGTCACAGAACATTGTGCTCTATGATCATGTAAACGCCAAGACTACCAAAAGAAAGAGTAGACTCACTTCTTACATCAGGAAGAATCGCCGTATTTCTAGCGTTATCCATTCGTTCACAATCTGTTGCCCAACCGTCGCTCCAGACGCATTTCCGGTTCGGCGCATCGTTTTTTTCACAGCAGCGGCCCAAAACAAACTCGTCATCTATTGATTTTCCACTTCCTGATCACGTGATGTGTGACATACACAAATGAAGATCCGCTTTAGACACGTGATGTTTGTTCTCACGGTGCGGGGGCTCGCTCTGACGCCCGCCCTGTAAAAAAAGCAAAATGACGACTATGGTCGTCTTTGGCAGCCAGCGGTTGGATGTGAAAAGACGACTTTAGTCGTCAATGGCAGCGAATGAGTTAAGTAAACTACAAAACAGAAAGCAGAATCAAATCAATTCTTTGTGGGGAAAAACTCTGGCGCTCCTGCTTCAGGAAGTAGAAATTAGTTGGAGGAGATGGAAAACAGCAGGATTTGGAATCTTACTCATTAAATCAACAGTCGTTTGCAGTCATGCGCTAAGGTGGGCGGGGCCATGAATGCAAACTTTGACAGTGTGATGTAGATCTGTGTGGCTTTTCCTGACCTGAGTGTTTCCCCGTCTGCTTTCTATCAGCAGCCAGTGCAGGAAATAAGGGTTGAAGACTATTTTCACGTTATGCGTGCATGTGACACTTGGAGTGACTGATCATATTTCAAAAATAACAAGTATTATACTATATTATACTTAAACCTTTAAAGGAGCTAGAGGCAGGAAAAAAGAAACGATGCTCACGAGCGACGCGCCCGGCTCTGCGAGTAACTGCAGCCCAGCACGGGAGCGTGCACAGACGGCTATGTTACACAAACACAAAAATACCATTACCTGACCCTCTTCACACGCTCTCATGCCACACCTCCAATATCTCACGCTGAAAAGGCAACTCCCCGCCGCTCTCACGGACAATATTGCGGCGAAGCAATCCACGCTGCAGCCCTGATCACAGCTAATGCTACTACTGTAGCATGATCACAGCTAATGCTACTGCACGCTAGCTCTCTCTGAGTCATCGGTGAGGTCAGATCATTGTCATCATCTCTAAACACAACCTATAATGTTTCTTACCTGCTCACTAGGAAATGAGCCATGGCAGCATCCTTTTTGAGTCCCAGATATAGTTGAAGCAGCCTCCATTCGTCAATCACGTATCCGATATAGATTCAGGTCCCTGCCTGTCTTTTACCATATTTGGTCTTTGACTCACGAGATGCCGCTGAATAAACTTCCTTTGTGCCACGCTTGGTCGTTTGCTGGTTGCAGTAGAATCCATTCCCACAGTTCTTCTTTAGGAGTTTGGCGGTTGGCAAGCAACTTAAGGTGCAATAGCGCCACCTACCTATCTGCAGTGTCGAACACATTTTCTTTCTGTTTTGAAGCTGTCGTGAACGCGCAAGCAGTGTCAATTGACGCCATATCCGTAGGGCAGCGCGGGAAATTCGTGACCGAACTGCAGCGCATTTTGCAGCAAACAGCCTGTTCAAGAAAATGGAACGATACATGGGTGGCCTCATTCTTTTTGGTTTATAACGCTTCATCACCCATTAGCTTTGAAAAAATGAACATACATGTTTAAATTTTTACAGATTTTTTAAAGATCCTGCCTCTAGTTCCTTTAAGAAAGTTGTGAAACAAACTAATCTGTACAGAAAGTTCATTTTAAATTACAGTATAACAATGTTTTTTCTGATTAGGTCTTAAATTTTGCCTTTTGTCCTTGTTCACTCCTCACCTTAGGGAGTCGACCTCCTCAAGCTGATGGATGCTGGATCTTTCATCTGTCGAGCTCTCAACAGGAAGACCAACTCCAAAGTGGCTCAGGCCACCTGCAAACTGTAGACTCAACAAAGGCACCTTTAGCTTTTTAACACACATTGAACCTGTTAGATTGCTTTAATACTCGGTACGTGGTCATTCCTTCCTTTGTTTTAGTAAAAGATCTGATTAATTAATGGTGGAATTGTGCCTTATGTAAGTCAGTCATTTCTATGTCCGGGTTTATAAAAGTGATTTTGTTGCTTCTAAATCAGCTAGAAGGCCAAATGTGCGACGAACGGTTAAATGATTAAAGTCTGCAAAGGTTTTTTTTTTTTCATTATTCGTGCACAAGAGTCAAAAAACCATCAGTTGCTATAAAGTTTGACATCGTAACGTGGGAAATCTTTTGATTCATCTTTTATGTGTAATATTATACTTTAATTTTAAAGTACCTCATCTAACATGTACATAACTTTTAAAGATTGTAAATTCCAAAATAAACATTTATTTCAATTTATAACATATCTGTAAACAATATTTTTGACCCTTTTTAGCTCGAGAGCAGGCTTTAAGATGTTCCCTGCGACTTTAAGACTGGTTGTTCAGAGCTTCTGAAATGTGTTTTTCTGTTTGAAGTGTTGACCGTACACACAGACGTTATCGTATCTGAGGTGATTTTCCAGCTTGTAGATGAGATGTGGGATAAACAAAAAACATTTCAGTTGCTGTGTTCCTTTTTTTTTTTTTTTTTAGAATCCTGACCAGCGAGTCTAACGAGCTTCTTCAAGTCCTTACAACACCCAGAAACGATAATAAAGCAGCATCAGGATGATTCACCCTGATGTAAAACGTGTTCCATTCATCAATAAAATCATACATCAGCAATAATGGGACACCTCCTAAGCATGGCTCGTCAGAAATCAGAGGAAAAGTGTCACAGATTTTTAGATCTCTACTATTTTATATTTCTAATATCGTCATTGAAATAAAACAAATCAGCATTTTGTTTTCATATATTTTATATTTATTTTTTTAAAAATTACAAATATAAACACCAACTGCATTTATGTTCATGTCCATTTGGGAGCAGCATCTCACAATAAGCTTTGGTCGTCTCCAGCTGTCCTCCGCTTCCGCATCAACACAACATTCCTCTAATCTGATTTTAGCCAACGCTGGTCTAGGATCAGGTGGAGCCGTTTACAAACACATCCAAACAATTTATGCAAAACATGACTGCAGCATTAGACCTGAGAAAGAGCAACAACTTATAAAAATACA
Source organism: Aphyosemion australe (assembly GCA_006937985.1). Lineage (NCBI taxonomy): Eukaryota > Metazoa > Chordata > Actinopteri > Cyprinodontiformes > Nothobranchiidae > Aphyosemion > Aphyosemion australe. The sequence continues at coordinate 1,090,706 of SSNS01000092.1, forward strand.
TTTTTAAGAGCGTTTTATCTGAGATAAATACAGCAAAAACCGAGCCTGATGAACTAGACCAAATTCTTGCCTTGCAGAGTTTGTATTTTATATATTCACATATATAGGATGGCTTGCCAGGCTAGCAAAAACCATCATTTGGGGCTAATTGGCTTCCTATCTCTGTGACCTCAGGAGCATCTTGTTTGCATTCCTCCTCCGTTTGAAAATGAAACCATAAATTAAATAAAATGGATCCCTTTTAAAGTGTTTGGAGAGCTCTCAGTACCAGCAACGTGCTCTGACACATCACACAGGGCAGGTAGGGTAAATACCTCCGCCAGGTGTGTCCTTAACCAAGCACTGTTCCCTCCCTCCGCATGCCTGAGAACTTTTACTGGAACAGGTTAACAAACACGAAGCTGAAATGTCACACAAACACATTCACAGCATAAAAAACCCAACAAATCCATCACACTTTAACAGAAGACGCATTAATGTTGTGGGTGTTCACTTGGAAACCAGAGTTCAAATGCTTCCTGGAGAGTCTTAAAGTCCCACGGGATGAATCCAGAAGCGATGACTCAACTTCCAGGGCCTGACACAGTTTGGCTCATGGTTCTGAGTCTATTTTCTCAGGTTTCTAACTGGGATCTGGCCAAAAGCAGCGTTTCGCTCCGAGTCTTAGGCCCCGTTTCAGTTATTGTAAGTAAAGGTCAAGTTGGGAGCAGAGGCCCGGATCTTCTCGTCAGTCTGGAGAGGAGCAAGCTGGTGCTGGGGATTATCCAAGTTCTTTATGGGCGGAAGCTGCTGCTTCTTCTCCTGCCTCGTCAGGGACATGTTGTAGTTGTTGTAGGAGTTGTCGTTGTGGTAGTCGTCGTAGTGAACGGCCATGTGCTGTTGATGTCGTCTTTTGATCTTGTTGGCACATCGAGCGATGCGCTTGGCGATTAGATAAATGATCTCACAGATGTTCAGAACGATGCAGAGGGCCGACGCGCCCACCATGAAGTAGGTGAAGATCTTCTTCTCTGTGGGGTGACCGATGTAACAGTCCACCAGATTGGGACAAGGAGACACCTCACACTTGACCAGCCTCGGCAGGTAGAAGCTGTCGTAGATTCGGTGGAGGATGTAGAGGAAGGAAACTTCGATGCCCGTCTTGACGAAAAGGCTGAGCAGGTAGGTCCACCACAAGCCGCCGTGTTTCCTACCCGTGTTGGAGTACAGCTTGGAATCCTCGCCGTGCTTGGCCTTGTACTTGCGCTCGCGCTCGTCTCGGTACGCCACGTGCATGACCACCATGAAGGACGGGCAGGTGACGAAGATGAGCTGCAGGGCCCACAGACGGATGTGGGAAATGGGGAAGAAGTGGTCGTAGCAGACGTTGGCGCAGCCGGGCTGCTTGGTGTTGCAGTCAAAGTCCTTCTGCTCGTCACCCCAAACCCGCTCAGCTGCCACCACGTACACCATCACCCGGAACACAAACACCACCGACAGCCAGATCCGTCCAAACGCAGTGGAGTACTTGTTCACCCCACTGAGGAGGCTTTGGAAGGTCTTCCAGTCCATCTTTTATCTGGTGGTCCAGAATCTCTATCCTGGTGGTTGGAGTTTCTCTTTAGGCCTGGAAGAGGCAGAAATCAGATAAGTGGCAGTGGTTTCATGAACTCAGCAGGTGGTTTCCCCCTGAAGGATGTTTAACTCAGATAAAACATGTTTGAATTCATGTTGGGAAGCTGATTTAAGCTGAAACCATCAACAGAATCAGGAAAAAAAGACGAGCAGGCCTCAGCTGGCGAACAAAGGAAACCAGTTTAACCAGCTTTATAATCTGTGTTTTAACTTATTATCATTTAAATCATATTTTATCATTTTTATGCAACCATCAACCCTGAATCTAAACCCACTAAGCCTATGTTTGTGTTTTTTAAACCTCAGTTACTCGAATCTTTCTGCGTCTGGAGGAAAAAACAACACAAAACGTGACTTTTACGCACGGAGTCGGAGCTACGCGGACATAACAACAGCCGTAAACCTTGGAGGTTGTTGCTTTTTCGCTTCTAAATCAAAGTTATCAGACATCTTTCCTCAAAGCTCGTGTCTGAGTCACCGAACCACCGGCTCAGACGTTACCGACGGGCTCCCACGCGAACCTGGACGCTGTAAAAAACTATTTTTCAAAGGAAACTTTCATTTTCCCCACTTACGGTCAGTTGAGAACAACCATAGCTGTCTGAAACCGTCGTCTCCGCTGGGCTTCGTGCGTCTCACCGAGTCGTTCTGGCCCCTTGACGCGCGGATTTGGCTCCCCTCTCCAGGTAGAGGAGCGCAAACGCGCCTGTGGGTGTGGTTAAGACAGAAAGAGAGAAAAAAGCTGCTGCAGATGTTTGGTTCTCCCTCCCTCTCTGTTTCCTAGTCTCGCATTTATGCTCCACCTTTAAAAAAAGCAGCACAAAATCATTTTATGTCGTTATTTTGCGCCAAAAGTCCAAAAGTCTGCGCTTCTGGCGCTCTAGACAGGAAAACAATCAGTTTACTCAAACAAATAAAGAGGCAGGGGTCTTCCTGAGGAGGGGTTTGATTACTCCAGATATGTTTGCCAAAAACCTCCCCCACAGACTCTTACATAACACCAGAAGCTCTTAAAACAGGATGCAACTATTTATTTGAATTTTTACCCTCAAACACAAATAAATGAACTTAATTTAAACCCAAATAAATATTTTTTCTTCTCCAACAAGTTTTCAACCTTTTATAATAAACAATATGATCATAATAATAAAAAACAAACATCAGAGTCACTATTTTCAGTGTTTTCACATAATTTTGAATAAAACCTGCAAATTCAGATAAAATAGCATTAAATAGAAATCCCATTGGTGGGTTTGAGGTGTTCAGATTTTCAGCTGGGATTATCTATGTCCATCCATTTTCTGTGACCGCTTATCCGAGCAGGGTCGCGGGAGGCTGGTGCCTATCTCCAGCAGTCATCGGGCAAACAGGCGGGGTACACCCTGGACAGGTTGCCAGTCAGACAGGGCAACACAGAGACACACAAACAACCACACCTAAGAACAATTTAGAGAGTCATGTTTTTGGACTGTGGGAGGAAGCCGGAGTCCCTGGAGAGAACCCAGGGAGAACATGCAAACTCCATGCAGAAAGACCCCAGGCTGGGATGTGAACCCAGAACCTTCTTGCTGCAAGGCAACTGCTCTAACCACTGCGCCACTGTGCAGCCCGGGTTATCTATGTGTCCAACTTTAATTGAGTCACACTGAAGAGAAAAAACTCCAAAAAGCTGAACTTTCTCCACATTTACGCCACAAAACTACATTTTTATACAGGCTGATGGGCACGCCACCATAAACACCCTGTCTCTTTGTTTCCCTGTTTCCAGGAACAGGATTGCCACTTTGTCTGGACTTGTTTGCCCGTGCTAAGCAGCGCACGCAAGAGGAAGGCACACCTTAACGCATGTTTTTGTTGTTATGCATGTTCTCTGACTCTTTTAAGTGTCTCTATAAAGAAACGACATTCTGATGGAGGACGTTGTTTACACATGAGGGACAATAGATGAGCAATAAAAAAACTTCTATTTTTCTCTTTCATGGAGAACTTTTACACCTTTAAATGTTTCTGGCTCTTCCTATGATACAAAGGAAAGGTGTATTGTGTCTCTTTCATCCTTTTCAGACTTTTACTCTGCTCAGGTAACGAGGTCATCATTTTCTAACCCACCCAGTCGTCTCAATAGAGGAAAACAACCATATGATACACCGCCGACTCTTCAAGTTTTCCCACCTAAAAAGAACGGAGAAGGTCTGGAATTTTCTAAACTCTGAACTATGATTTTTAAATAATTAATTTGCATTTTAAATAAGTATTTGATACAATAATAAAACAGAGCCTAATGATTGTTTACAGTTAGGTCAGCTGTTTCCTGCAGCAGGGATTTTGGCCATTTCCTCCTTAAAGAACTTCTCCAGATCTTTTAGGTTTCACGGCTGTTGCTAGGCAACACAGAGTTTCAGCATCCTCCAAAGATTTCCTCTTGGGTTCAGGTATGGAGACCAGCCAGGCCACTTTAGGATTTTGAGCTGGAGCCGCTCCCTATTACCCTAGGTGTGTGCTTCAGGTCATTCTCATACTGGAAGACCCAGACCAGCCATGACCCATCTTCAACGCTCCTGCTGAGGTTGATTACACGGACCTGTTCATCCTCTCCTCCATACGATGCAGTCGCCCTGTTCCCTTTGCAGAAAAACAACCTAAATCATGATGTTTCCACCCTCGTGCTCCACAGTTCTCTCAAACATGTCGAGGGAAGTTTATGCCAAAAAGTTCTATTTTGTTCTCATCTGACCATATGTTCTTCTCTGATGCCTCCTCTGGATCATCCAGATACTTCAGACGGGCCTGGACATGTGCTGATGGAGCAGGGAGGCCATGCACGTCACGTGCTGCAGGATGTTAATACGGGTTAGTCATCGACAAGGTCCTCCCATAGCTCTGGACTGATCCTTCTTTGTTCATCATTAATTCTCCACAAGGCGAGACCTTACATGGAGGCCCAGAGGCAGATTGAGTCATCTTGAGGTCCCCCCCCCCCCGTTGTCTTTTCACTGAGCAGTTTGCAGCCCAACTCAGCCTGGTGCAGGTATTCAATCCTGTCCCTGGTGACCTCTGAAAGCCCGTTGGTCTTGCCTCTGGTGGAAAGGTTGGAGTTGGATTGATTGTGTGTGGACAGGTGTCTTTTATGCAGGTAATGAGTTCAAACAGGTTCAGTTAGTACAATAATGAGCGGAGGGCAGGAGAGCTTCTTAGTGAGGGCCAGGATTCCTGTTGGTTGGTAGGAAGCAACAAAAATTAGACCTCTCCTCTTTTTGTAAGTGGAAAACCTGAAGAGTCTGAAGTGTAAAAGTTTCGTTTGACCCTCAGCTTCTTGAATTTCCTGAGATTTATTTCCCGTCAAACGTGATTGATGTTATGAAATGAGAAAACAATAGAAACACAAAGACAGTTACCAGAATTTGGTGAGGAACCTGAGCTCCAGGAAACTGCAAGTCCTATCAAACCCAGATGGGTTTGACCTGAAGCGTTCTTGCATTCAGGTATTCAATGGAGCGATTGCACAACATCAAAGAATTAAAGACTCTAAAGTCAAGTTAGAAAGAACAGAAAAAGGAGGAACAAGGATGTGTTTTTTTATTTCTGCCCGGATTCTAATTACAGATGATAATGAAAGCATCTATTGTTTGAAGACCACATGCAAACATTTCATTGTTGTCACAGATTTCAGCTGCAGTCGTGCAGAAATCCTATCTGACCTCGCAGAAATGTGGACATTTCTGAGGATAAGTGTCACATTCAAGACAAAAAAGGGTGTATACGTTTTCCTCTGCAAACTGGTCCCGGCGGTCCGCAGAGCTCACACCTAGGAATGCACGGTTGTTGACTCAACCAGTTTAAGCCGACTAGGGCCAAACCAACAGGACAAACATGCGACCCGTGGAGCCGAGAGAGGAAGGAAGTCATGAAAGGCCAGAAGAGGCGGAATATTCTCACACATTCCCAGTCAGACTGCACTAACAGGCTTTTACACGCGTAAAATCACTCGTGTGTTTTAGCTTCAGGGACATAAAATTTTGATTTAAATGGTTTTTTTTTTTGTCAAGAAATAATCAGAATTTGTCTCTGATCCTTAAAATAAAACATGTTCTTGTTAGATTATCCTCAGATACAAATATCCGTCTTAAAGCTCTTTACTCAGAAAATTATTTTTTATGCAGCGTCATGCGTATGTAGGGAAAATTCCAAACCATCACTTCATCATGCAGGAATGGCTGCGACACAATTGTATTATAAATGTGTGAAAGCTGTGCTCATCAGCTGTAATTCCAGTTTCTCCTTACAGGAACGATTCACCTCTGGTTTCGAGTTTGATCTGCCAAACATTTCTGCTTCAGGTCCACCTACAACAATTATGAAGAGGGTTCTGGATGTGATCATTAATCCAGCTCATCAGGATGAACTAATGAGATGTTTTAATCAACAGTTTAACTAAGATGAGCAGAGTGTTTGTGACAGACTAGAGATTTAAATAACTCCACTCCAGACAGGTCAGAACATAAAAACTGAAAATATCAAAAAGATAAATGTTTGAAGTCAATCATTTAAAATTAAAGCAACCAGTCATTAAAAAAACCAATGTTTTCAGCAGAATAAAGTGGGAAATTTATCATTCATTATAAGAAATCCTTCTGATTTCCTGCACATGGAACCCCAAACCATAATACTTCCACCACTTTCACATTTCAGGAGGAAAGTTTCTTTTGCAACATCTAATCATGTTTTATTAATCAGAACATAGACTAAAATCACTCTCAAATGGTTACATAGCAATAAAATGTTCTATTTTATAGTAAATATTAAAGTTAGAAGATGGCTGATGGGGATATTTTAGTTTTTTATGGGATTTTAACAATGCACCATGACCATGACCTGTTAGAACATCCCAGCTGCACTAACATGAAAGGTTTCTGTGTTTATCGGCTCAGAGACTCATTATGGTTTTTAATCTACTAATAAATCATTTGAGAGAAGACTTTATTCCAAGGAACAGCCGTCATTCCTCTTGTGAGCTGTTTAATATAACTGAGATTCCAGGATAGAATAAAAATTCCTGGATTCATTTTTTTTGGGGGGGTGGGGGGTATCTTTGTTGATGGATAGCTCTTATTTAATAAATTTGACTTTTTAACATTTTGAACAAACAAAAAGCAAGAGAAGTTCCACTTTCTGCCTCATCATAGGCATTTGAGAACAACCCTAACCCAGTCATTCTGCTCAGAAAAATATAAAAAAACCACAGAATTTATCATATATAATCAAAACATTATTAGGGACCATCAATTATTTGGAAATATCCTCCATCCATCCATTTCCCTCCGCTTATCCGGGGTCGTGTCATGGGGGCAGCAGCCTAAGCAGAGATGCCCAGACTTCCCTCTCTTCAGCCACTCGGGCCAGCTCCTCCGGGGGAATCCTAAGGCGTTCCCTGGCCAGATGAGAAACATAGTCCCAGACCAGACAGAAGACCATTTTAATATTCCAGCCTGCTGGAGATGACCACATGAATGAGTTTCTCTAGGTCTGGTCTGGACATGAGACCTCTGAGTCTTGCTATTTGATGAAGATGATAAAACGCTGATCTAGTTATAGCCTTAATGTGACCAGTGAAGCTCAGGTCTGAATCAATTATGACACCAAGATTTCTAACCTGAGTCTTTATTCCTCTGGAGTCAAGCTGGTCAATAATCTACATCCTATCCTTTTTATTTTCAACGACAAGAACTTCAGTCTTGTCTTTGTTTAACTGGAGGAAGTTTGACAGCATCCAGTCATTAACTTGCTCCAAACACTTACAGAGTGAGTCTAGGGGCCCACAGTCACTAGGTGATAGAGCTAGGTAGATCTGGGTGTCATCTGCATAACTATGAAAGGTAATGTTGTTATTGTGTATAACCTGACCCAGGGGGACCATGTGGAGATTGAAGAGCAGTGGTCCAAGAATAGAACCTTGGGGGACCCCATATGTCATGGTGATCTCCTCAGATTTGTCATCACCAATGGAAACAACATAACCTCTATCTTCGAGAAGATATGATCTGAACCAACTGTGCCTGATAGTCCCACCCATGCCATGAGCCTATCAAGGATAGTTAATGAAAAACTGATCTGACTTTTAAAGTTCCAGTAAAGCACTAACAGAGGTGTCTGCAGATCCTCTGTTTGCTAAAGGTCATTTGAGTGTTTTGTTTATGCCGTTCATCACAGGAGAGTTGATGCATTTAAAAACTGGCGAACAGTGAGAGAGAGAGAGAAAAGTTTTTAACTCTCACTGCATCTCTGCTGCGTGTGTGAAAGCTGCAATCATCCAGAATCTGTGTGTACAGACACAAATTCTTCAGTAGGGTGGAGTCCAACGCCAATTTGGGTGGGAGGTTCTGCTCCTCTAAAAGTACCAGTCTGCCCAAACAATGAAGGCAATGCCGTGGCAACAATCAGAGCAGCCAATGAGGAGGAAGGATTTCATGAAACTAATGAAACACGCAGAGAAATCAGAAGAACAAAGGAGGTGGAAATCTTTACCCAACTTGTGTAAAGTCAACAAATCCTTTTTTTCCTCCTGCAGGGGTGGGTGGTTTACTTTGCTCTCGAGTACATTCCCTGTCTTACATCAGATTTACGTTCATCCACACGAACACTTCCTTACATGAAAAAACCAACGCCTTTTATGTAAAATATAAAATACAATTTATTAAAAATCTCATTTACAAAATAAATGCAGTAAACTTAAATCTCAACACTGTCAAATATGCACATCCTGGCTTTTTAGAAGCAGCAAAAAAACGAAATGTACAAAAACAACAACGTTCACAAAGAGTCTGAGTGGAGGAGGATCAGACGTGTCAGCACAGGGCTGAGCGACTGAGGTTGGGCATGAGCACAAGGAAAATCTGACACAGAAGGAACCACATGTGCCAAACCGAGCGATGACTCACGCAGCTCCAACCAAGGCTAAGTCAGAACATGTGAACTTGTGCCGGTTTCCTTTGGAGGAGCTCCATCAGAAATACTCCCAACAATGTACACATTCCAGATTTATGACACGTAATATTCCTGATTCAGAAATCCAGACTCATGAATGGAGTTCTGTCTTTTTCAGCTTTGCTTTTCACGTCTTTATTAAAACGTTCTCAGGCCACGGCGACGATATACGACGGCGCCGGCGTTTCGGGGGTGTTTTTGTTGCTCGGTTTTAGAGAGTTTGCCGCCATCAGGGTGCTGCCGCTGGACATGGTGTGGGTAATGATGGAGTGAGAGTGATGGCTGCCTCTGCTTGAGAAGCACTCATGGCAGCGTTTGACAATCAGGTAGATGATTTCCAAGATGGAGAGGAAGATGCAGACCAAACTGGTGACCACCATGAAGATGGTGAAGATTCTTTTCTCCGTAGGCCGAGAGATGAAGCAGTCAACCGTGTTGGGGCAAGGCGCCTCTGTACACTTGATGAGCGAGGGGAAATCGTAGCCTTCGTAGATGTGGTAGAGAAGGTAGATGAAAGTGGTGTCCACGCCGATTTTGAAGACCAGAGAAAGGACGTAGGTCCACCACAGGCCGCCGCGCTTTTTACCGGTGTTTTGGTAGATGCTCCGGCAGTTCTCACCATGCTTGGCTTTGTTTTTTCGCTCCTTGTCCTCCCTGTAGGCCACGTGCATCACCACCATGAGAGAGGGGCAGGTGACGAAGATGAGCTGCAGGGCCCAGAGACGCACGTGAGACACGGGGAAGAAGTGATCGTAGCAGACGTTGTGGCAGCCGGGCTGAGCCGTGTTGCAGCTAAAGTCTTTCTGCTCGTCTCCCCACACCTTCTCCGCCGCCACCACAAACACCATGATCCTGAAGAGGAAAACAATGGAGAGCCACACTCGGCCGAAGGCTGTGGAGTATCTGTTCACCCCGCTGAGGAGGCCCTGGAGGAATGCCCAGTTCATGATGAAGCTTTGTTCACGGCCTGTCCTCGCTTCCTGTTGATAGAAGACAGAGGCGCTTCCCGGTTTAAATGGCACAGATTAAGTTCAGGTAACAGTCTGCAACAGAAAGGAGAAGACAGTTAACTTATAATGCTGAGACAAAGAAACTAATCAGGTCTGACTGGATTGTTTACATCAAGTTTTATACAGCTGTGAGCCACATTTCCTACATCTTTGCTCTAAATGTGCCTTAAAATGGACTAAAAACGTATAATAATCTAAATATTTCATATTTATGACACATTAAGTACCCCGTCCCACAGAGACGGAAACAACTCCTACAAGCAAGCAGCCATTCACTCACTCCAAAGTTCGGACTTCCAAGTTCCAACATTCCGCGCGTAATTGCGCACGTTTTGTTTCCAACACCCTAAAAAAGGATGAACTAAAACAACTTCGCCTCACTATTCCGTTTACTTCTTTATAATCTGGATTGAGTACTCACAGATTAAACGCTGCCGCGGAGCTTCAGCCTCGGATCGGAGCAGCAGTCCGGAGCTGAACAGCGAGGAGAATCTCAGCGGAGCTCCAGCAGCACGGAGGTGGCGGGGGGAGGAGGAGGAGGAGCTGCGCGTGCCATGACTCCTCACCGCCCAACCTGCTCAGGTGTGGCTTCTCCACCTAAAACACGTTCGGCCAATCAGGTGGAAGAGCAAGGCGGATCTGAAAAGCCTCAGATTAATCTGCTGGATTAAATTATGGTAAAGAAACGCGCGAAAACAAAACCTGGTTTCATGCGCTCCGGGATTATTTAATCATACCTGAATTCATCTGGACACGAGGTTAGGGTCCAACATAAGAGCAGTATGGAGGACAGTAAATAAATAAATAAACATCGTGGAAATAAAATTTAGAATAAAGGTAAATAAATATAAATACGTTGAAATAAATGCCAAAATAAAATTTAAAATAAATTAGATAAAATGTAAATAAATGAGAAATAAGAGGAAATTCAAATAAGCAAATATGGAAATGAGAAAATGAGAAAATGCCAAAATTAAATTCAAAATAAATGAATAAATACGATCAAATGTCAATAAATGAGGGAAAAAAATGGAGGAAATACAAATAAACAATTATGGAAATAAAAAAATGTTAAAATGTCAATAAAATAGAAAATAAATTAATTAAATGAAAATGTAAATAATTGGAAATAAAATAAAAAAACTACAGACATTAATGTGGATATTTAAAGCATATCTTTTATTTCTAAAAATATTTATTTTCAATTTTATTTCCTCATATATTTGTCTATTTTGGCAGGAAGAGTCCTCCAAAGAGCATACTGAGAGTTGAACTGCAAACATCTGCTTTAAGAAAAAGGAAAAAACATCAACTTTCTTTATAAAAAATGTGTTTATTGAAATATTTACAGCACAAAAGAGGCAGGTTCAGGTAAAAAAAGACCAACACTTTTTTCCTCTCTTCATACACACTTACAAAAATAGCCTCATTTTTATTTTCATTCATATTCTCCACAGTCTGAAATGATCACTTTCTGCTTCGGTTTGCCGTCCTTTGTTCCTTGAGCCTGCAAAAACAAACTTCATTTTAAAATAATAATGATCCAACCTGGTTGCATTTACATTCTTAGAGATTTTATTGGGAAAAACAACAACTCCAGAAGTAAAATTTATATATAGAATTCATAAATATATATATTTCCAAACAGAAGGCAGGAGGGTTTCCATTTATGGCGTTCTCACCACTATTCAAAGCTTGAATCACCTCTGGTTGTATCTTTCTCTCTTACCTCCATTGATCGGAGCACGTCCATCCCCTCCAGCAGTTCTCCAAACACCACATGTTTACCGTCTAGCCAGTCCGTTTTATCGGTGGTGATGAAGAACTGGGATCCGTTGGTGTTCGCCCCAGAGTTGGCCATGGAGAGCTGCCCTGTGTGCATGAGCGTAAATCATTTTAGACTCAAGTGGTAAAACAAAAGCAACACGTTAACGCCCACACGCCTCACCTGGAGCGGTGTGTTTCAGGACAAAGTTCTCATCGTCAAACTTTCGGCCGTAGATGGACTTGCCGCCGGTGCCGTTGTGGTTGGTGAAGTCGCCTCCTTGGCACATGAACTGAGGGATGATGCGATGGAAGCTGCTGCCCTTGTAGCCAAAGCCTTTTTCATGAGTGCACAAGCAGCGGAAGTTCTCTATAGAGAATTTAAAAAAAGGAGGTTTGTCAATAAATAAAATTTCATTTTATAATTAGAGACCATTTGGGTTCATTTTCTCTTTTTTTAAATGAAGAAGCTAAATTTGCAGCAGGAGACTCATTTTTCACACAGTCATGCTGGAATTTTGGGCCAGCACCAAGTCCACCTTTATGCTGCAGTTCAAACGGGCAGTTGGTGCCAAGATGGAAGTGGTGCTGTGCATGAATCCCCTACTCATCATCTTATTTCAGCCTGCAACTCTCCAGTTAAGAGCGGGCTCTTAACTCCTCTGCCACCGTCGCCCAGGGCTAAGGGTTATGTTTATGTTTAGATTTTTACTAACACGCTTATTTTGAGAAGTACAAAAAAAAAATCATTTTTCCTCAACTTTTATTTTATCTGCAGGTAAAATGTTTGAGAACATGTTCTCCTTTACAAACATGACCTGGCCCAGATGTCTCAGAGCAACAAACAAAACAAAAATTTATAAAATCTAATTTTTTTGTGGACTGTGAGCCCTCATCTTAAAAAATTTGGACACTCCTGATTTGAAGCAACAGCGCTGCAACTGAAAAAGGGGACATTTCTGAACTCAAAGTTGATTTCATTAATCGAAAAACACCATTAGTTTATTTCCTTCCGGCTTCTTCCGGCCCATAGTGCATGCTGGGAACAGGGATGCATTCTCGTTGATTGACAGCTCCCTCTAGTGGATACCTAACTCCACTGGTCAATGCTCTAGGCTTCCATAAATGATTTGCTGTAGAGGCCATGGGAGGGACTTTGGGGAAATATAAATGATGAAAGATGACCTACTTTATATCATAGAACAGGGCCAAATAGTCACATTTAAGCATTTTTAATTACTTTAAATATTTTAAACTACGTACCCCAGCTTTAAAAGATCAAAATAGGTTTAGGTGCATGTCAAATTTTGAGTATTTTAGGGTGAACACCTTTATCAGACAGGAAATGGGGGAAAAAAGTGTTTAAAGACGCCAAAAGAAAAACATTTTACTGTTAAACACAAGCTTTGATCAACTATTGTTCATTCAGTTCAGTGAATGAACATGTTAGCTAAACTCCTGACCTGCTGTCATAGGAACGATATCAGCCCGGAGGAGGAAGCGCAGTCTTCCTGCTGGCTTGTTGCCAATCTTGATGTCCATGTAGACTTGAGGATTTACTCTGCCCTTTTTAGCTGGAGGCTCTCCCTGAAAAGGAAAAAGAAAGATCAGTTTGGTATCGTATATGCAAAGTCAAGAACCACAAAAAAAGTGTCCATCTGAAGAGATTAAGGAGCCAAAGCGCTCATTAATGAACAAGTCCTTTTAACTGGCTTCCAGCCCAGACTGAAAACAATCTGACCTCCTGTGTTGTGGTGGTCGTTTCTCCAGTTGCTGCTTCTGCCTCAGCTTCCTCCACAGTTTTTCCTGAGAATTTCTTCAGCCAGTCATCATCCGACCAAACTGTGGAGAGACAAACCATGATCAGTCCAAAACAGATTACTTTATAAACCGAGACACATAAATCTCATCTTTTTAGTCACCCGGTCGGGAAGAACCCTCCTTGATTCTCATGGGTTTGGCGATGTTAACACGAATGGTTCGTCCAAAAAGTTCAGACTCATTCTAGTGGGTGAAAATATTTTAACACATTGAAAATGGAAACAGGAAGCTCATTTTAGGGGACATTCTAGCAACAAAAGCCACTTACCATGTTATCGATTGCTGCTGCTGCATCCTGCAACAAAGAAATTATTATGAGATATTGAGCTGATTTATTTAAAAACTTTTACACTTTGGAGTAAATTAATTTTTTTGGCTCATTTAAAAACTAAGACCTCTTAAATCTCATAAACAACCACTGAATCAGATGTGTTATGCTGCTTTTGGTCCTTGTTTACAAACATGTTTGAAACAATATTTATGTAAAAAGAAATCTGATTACAATGCGTTATTTATTATGTTAGTGTAACTTTAGTCATATTTCCAACATGTTTGATTAGTTCATGTCTGCATATAAATAAAATGTGCAACTGAGCTGCTTTCAAGTGCAAAACAGACAAAATAACATTTCTATCAAAACAAAGTGAAGCAGTTACAACAAGCTGCTTCTGGACAAGTTAAAATCACATTTAAATCAACATTTTGTCAAATTAAAGCCTGGACATACCTCTGCCAACTCAAATTCAATGAAAGCAAAGCCTCTGTGCTTTTCTGAAAATAAAAAAGAGACAGAAAATGAGTGGATTTTTGTTTTAGAAGCAACTTTTCACAAAAATATAAATGTTTGGACATACCTGTTTCATAGTCTAACGGTATCTGGATGTCTATGATGTCTCCAAACGGAATAAAGGCTGCGTGTATCACCTTTTCATCCACCTCTTCCGCCAAACCACCTGACAGAAACACACAATGCTACTTTGTGGTGTTTGAAGGCATTTCCAACAAATATATTTCATATTCAATGAGGAGGACCTCTATATTTGACATTATTCAGTAACTTTTCTTCCATTCTTACCGCATTAAGTCATTCAAATTAGGTTAATCAATTTTAATTTAAAGCGTAAACAAATAATGGAGCTAAACTATACATTTTTCTGTCTAAAAAGACATTTTTACATTCATTAGCTGCGCTTAGCTCGTGTTTAATTACGTCGTTTCATTAGCAAGCGCGCTAAATCCTTTTATACACAAAAATACAAGTTTTAAAAGGTTTTGATGAAGAAACTTACCGACATACAAAACTCGTTTGTTGGCAGCCATATTGGTGTTAACCTTTCAACTTTGACCCGGCCGTTGATTGGTCGAATCTTGCAAACACCGCTTCCGGGATTTACTTCACTCTGTCGCCCTCTAGTGGCCAAAGAGTTGAACTTTTATGATAGAAAATCATATTTTCCCCAGCTTCAGGCTAAATAATAGTTTAATTCTGTAAGACAATGTGAAGAATTGATCACATTTATGGTCTAATTTAATAATTTTTCGTTTGTTTGCATTTCATTAGGGCTTAAAAAGTAAAAGAGTCTGAGGCATTTTTTACCTGTTATATTTTTGGACTTCATGAAAAACAAAGAATTCAAAGCTTTATTGTCATATGTGCAGAAGGAAACGTGTTTCCCTGCACAATGTAACTCTTTCTTTCCTGCTTACTCTGGATGCCAAAGAATAATCAGGTGTAAAAATAGATCAAAATAAAAAATAACATTCAAAATGCAATAAACAATCGAATTATTTCCTATAAAAAATTATAAATTATAATTGTACAAATTAAATAAATGGAAGTACCCCTGGTTGTCAAAATTGGGACTTCTTTGTGGGATGTAAAATGCAACGTTGGGGTCACAAAATCTATGGAAATCAAATAAAAAATATTTTCTAAATTGTATATATTTACGATCTTTTAAGTAGTAAATTATAAACTGTCGTATTATGTTCTAGTTTATTTACCTTTTAGCATTGCTTCTGTTGTTTAGCCAGCAACATTTGGGGCCACATCACCTTTCATTTACCATTTATGGACTATTAAACTTTTTTAAGTGTTTTAATCTTTGACATCCAGTTGGAGTTATTTATTTTAAATCATTACATCTTTTAATTTTATGCACATGCTGTCAATATTAATTTTAAAAATAACTGCTCTTTTATAAAAACTTAAAATCAAACTTGCAAACAGATTAAACATTTTAACTGATATTTATAAGCACAGGGTAAGAAGCATTTATCTGGATCAATTATATACGTACTTTTCCTTTATTCATTGCTTGCATCAGTCATCATTTTAGTCAGAAAGGCAATTTAGCCAACCAAAGCTTTACATTATTGCTTCATTTTCAAGAATTTTTTCCCTCATCCTGATCCAGAGTACACCAATGATGTGGTAAAAGGACATTTTTCATGCAGCATTTAAAATAAAGAGACTGGGAATCAATCCATCATGCCTTTACTGAGAATTCCGCACACCCATGGAAACATATGAAGGCAAACTCAAATCAAACGTGAAGTTTTCAAGCGAAGATTCAGACCCGACGTTTCTCTCCTTTGCAGCAAAGTAGGGCCAGCGTTGATGTTTCTGTTTGCATTTTATAAATATGATGGAACTAGAAAACTATCCACTGTGATATGTTTCAAAAGTATTTTCTGTTTTTTTCCTCTTTAATTAAATTTTTGCATGTTTAATCGACTCAGGTGTTTGGAGTCCCTGTAGTGTGATGTTCATCTCTGCCCAGTTTCCACCCTAAAACAACACAATCACCTGATTAGTAACAAATAACAGCGTGTTATCTAATAAGCAACTGTTTTAGGATAACAGAGCGTACAGTTTTCAGGATGTTGCAGCAGCAGCGGTCGTCATGCCGCCAGCTTTCTGCGTGGCGTCTTTCTTCGCCTGGTGGGCCTGCAGCACAGCAACGGCCTCCTCCACCTTAAACAAGAATAACAAGGGTAATCCGCAAAAAGGAGATGTTTCAGGAGCCAAAACGGCGAGGTAAATGAGCTACCTTTGAACGGAGAGATTCATGCGACTCCAGCATGTGCAGCAGCTCTGAGTTGTCGATCTCCAGCAGCATGCCTGTGATCTTTCCAGCCAGGTTGGCATGCATGGTCTGAATCAGCGGGAACAAACGTTCTCCTGTTTAAAAACAAAAAAAAAATAGTTATAAATCAGTCTAGTGACCAAAACGTCACTGCAGCTCTTTTATTTTAAAGCTGCGTTTTACCTAGCATCTGCTTCTGCTCCTGAGGAGGTGCAGCAGCCAGCATGGAAGCCGTGAGAGGCTCCTGGCCCTGAACGTGCACAGCTGGCTGAGCCTGGATGGAACAGATAGGATCCTTCAGAGATTAATATTTACAGAAACAGGTGTTTTATACGACAGGACAGTAAAATAATACCTGCTGTAAGGCAATAGGCTGCACCACTTGGGGGTTGGGGTTACGGACACCGGTGGCGTATTTGTAAGGAGGCATGGCCCGGGGACCGGAGACTCCCATGGATGGACGAGGAGCCATGCCCTGGCTCGCTGCTGTCAATGAACACAAGAAATAAAGCTGCGAATGTGAGCTTTGGGGGTGTGCAGGAAAAACTGTTCAAGGTTTAGCTTCAGAGAGCCGATCTTAGTTTTCAGTCTCAAACACACCTCGTGGGCCTTGAGAGCCGCCGGGACTCATGTGTCTTAGGTTGGCACGGGGTCCAGGCTGACGCAGCTGGGAGCTGGGCATTCCCTGGAAACCACCTGGAAGTGTTGAAAATCCCATCAAATCTAACATTTAACCATTTTAAAGTGCCACTGGCAGATGCAGCACTAGGAATGATGTCCTCACCTTGACCTCTGCCACCTTGTTGCTGCCACCTGGGGTTGGGTCGCATTTGGGCCAGCTGATTCGGAGCGTAGTATGTCGTCCTATTTTGGGCCTAAAGGCCACAAAAAGTGACAAATAAATAACAAACATACAAAAACCTCTGATGAGACTAATTAGACTCACATTTATGTTGAACTCACAAATGCTTTTTCACATTTGAACCATTTTTGTTGTTTTTGCTAAACATACCACCGTTTTTAAGTTCTTGTACACATTAACCCTGACAGACACGGTAGTTTAAGCTATTATTTAAAGCTGGGTTCCGTAGCGTGATGTAATCCAGGATTTTGAAATTTGAAAGGCTATAGGATCCCGCCCCTGCGCCCCCCCCCCCCCCCCCCCCCCCCCCCCCCCCCCCCCCCCCCCTTCTGGAAGGAGCTGAAAGCCACGCCTCATACTGCGCAGGTGCACACAAAACGCCTTGTAGCGCTAATGGATGATTTTGATATGTTCCTGCTCAGACACACCTGATTCTAGCTGCTGAATTATCTCTTCAGCCTTCATCGGGTTCTGCAGGAGCTGCTAATCACTCGTCTTAAACAAACCTGCAGTGTTCAAGACTGACATTATTTCAATGCAGGTTGAGTTAGCATTCAAGCTAGGTTGGTTTGCTTAGCTGACTGAGGCGTGTCCGCCTCACCCTGTAGTGCATGCTGGGAACTGTGGCACATTCTCGTTGATTGACAGCTCCCTCTAGTGGATATGCAATTCTATTGGTCAATGCTCTAGGCTCATGTAAATGATGGTTTTGCTGTAGAAGCCAGGGGGAGGGACTTAGAGGGAATATATGTTGTGATAGGTTACCTACTTTACATCATAGGACAGGGTCAGTTAGTCACATTTAAACATTTTAAGTTACTTTAAAAACATTTAAACTACTTATCCTAGCTTTAAAGTGTTTTTGACTTTTATTACTTTATGACTTAAACATTTACACGATCAAATTTATTATTTAACGCTACTATTCCCAAAAAAGGCAAGATAAGGTCCATATATGATCATTATTCAGATTAGAAATCCCACACCTGTGGCACAGCCGGCATGAAGTAGCCACTGGTGGGCTGGAACTGGCTGATGATGGCATTAGCAGGCATGGCCCTCATGCCGGCGATACGCTGCATGTACTGGTTGGTGAGGTGGGCCTTGCGCTCCTCTTTGCGCTGGGCGAGAGCCACGTAGAGAGGCTTGGAGCCAACGATGCGTCCATTCATCTCTGTCACGGCCTTGGTGGCCTCCTCAGGTGAAGAGAAGCAGACGAAGCCAAAACCCTTCGAACGGCCGTCTTCTAGCATCACCTAGAATACAAATAGAAGTAAGTTTCACTCACATGTTTTATTTTAAAGTTTAATTCTTTGACAGTATTTTTCACACCTTAGCACTTGTAATGGACCCAAATGGAGAGAACTCCTTACGTAGTTTCTCATCATCGATGGTGTCGTCCAGATTCTTGATGTAGAGATTAACTCCCTGAGAAAAAATAAAGGCAAACATCAATCAAAAGAAAACGATTATTTGATGGTTCAATTGAAAGCAGGTCTGTTGGGACTGATTCCTGCACACCTGGTAGCGACTGATTCTTTCCTGTTTCAGCTGCTCAAACTTCCTTTTCAGCTCCGCCTGACGCTCCATTTTCTTCTGAGCTCTCCCCACAAACACGGTCTTGCCATTAAGTTCCGTGCCGTTCATTTCCTCCACAGCCTTTGGATCAAGACACTTTCTTCTGAGAACATTTATAACAAAAAAATACACTTCAAGTGTTCGTGTAAGTCTGAAATACCTTGTTAGCATCTTCGTGTTTCTCAAAACTGACAAATCCAAAGCCTCTGGATTTTCCCGTGGAGTCTGTCATCACCTTCACGCTGAGAGTTTTACCTGCAGACGCCCAAAACAAGGACTTAAAGATCAAAGCTGAACATCTGGGTTCACGAGTCATACATGAACTTTGCCTCAACTTACCATGTTTCTCAAACAGCTCCTTCAGCCGTTCGTCGTCCATGTCGTCCCCGAAGTTCTTGATGTAAACATTTGTGAACTCTTTGGCTTTGGCGCCGAGTTCAGCCTCCCGTTCTTTGCGAGATTTGAAACGACCCACAAAGCTGAAGGAAGAAGAAGAAAAGGCGCCAAAGACACTCTTTTAAAAATAGTCTTTAAAAAAGATGAGAAAGAACACCCGAGTCCTTTTTATCAGTGAATGCGGCTCGAAGGACAACGACCAGGACGATATTCACGAAAACAAATTCACAGGTTCTGTCACTCATCATTCCTGAGGTCAACAATGGGAAAAGGGAGGGAAAAGCATCCAATTTTGTTAAATAAAACCAAAGGCAAGCATCAACATTAGCATGCTGGACAATCGTCATGACAACCTTTGTGGTCCCAAACGTGATCAGGAGGTGGATGGAGAAGGATCGAGGAACAGAATCTCAAAATAAATAAAAGATAATCTGAGGAGGATCAAATGATCTTATATACCTTGCCACGAAGACCTCTCCCCTTCTGCCATCCAGCATTGCATTTCTGCATTCGATCCATCACTAAAACACACAAGCATGGTCACACACACACACACACATTCAGACACGCTATGGGTGACCAGCAGGTGGGCAATGAGGGAACGGACACAATGTCTGGTAAGGAAGAGGTTTTAGTTGGTTATCTCTGAGTTTGGTGCACTTAAGAGATGAGTGTGTTAGTTGTGTTATTCACACACAAACTCACCAACTGGAAAAATAAAAACACAAAAGGTCAGTTCACTCAACAGAAATTATTATTGTTTCTGCAGAAACACAAACGTCCCCCAAATCTGCAACCGGACTCTTAGATGGAATCAAAGTTTACCGATGAAGGAGCTCCATCTGAGCTTTGAGAGTAAAAACCAGAACAGAGCGATCAGACACTCACACCTTGCGGTCATTCAGGAGCATCCCGTTCATCTTCTCGATGGCTCGGTCTGCTGCATCCTGCGTCTCGAAGTGGACGAAAGCGTAGCCCTTAGAGCCGTTCTCATCACACACCACCTTCAGGAGAAGATGTGCAGATTAATCCTGAACTTTAACCCAACATGCTGAGGTAATAACAGCTGCTTTCTTGGTCAGAGTAAAGAGATTAGATTCTTAGACCATTTGAATAATTAAAAAAAGACATATGGGGCGCAGAGTTTAAAGTAAAAATAAAACATTTCATGCATTTTAACCTGAATTAACTTCAAACAAAAAGTTAAATGAAAATATTTAGACCTGAATTTAAAAAATTAAATGAATTAATAAAAATTATAATCAGATACAGATCAAATTATACAGTTAAAGGAAATTAATTTGAATCAAATCTAAATAAATTAGGTTAACTGTTATACAAATAAACCTGGCTTCTTTCTTAAGTAAAAATATTTGTCATTAAACACAAAAATGAAGCGATATTTAAATATTTATAATTAAATTTTAAAAAGTATATATTTTATTATATATATTTTAAAAAAATATTAGTATCAAATAAAAAAATAAGTCAAATTTAAAACTTTAGATTTAAATGTGAATAAAAATATAGCTAAATGAAAATATTAAAATTTAAATAAAAAAATAAAGTTTAATTTAAATATTTAAATTTCCATATAAAAAAGAGGGAAATGTAAATATTTACAATTTAATCTAAAAAGTAAAATTAAATTTAAATATTTATAATTAAATGTGAATAAAAATATGTAGTTTAAGACAAATTAGAATCAAATACAAATATATAAAGTTAAAGCTTACATATTTAAAATCAAAATGAATAAAATCAAATTTACATGTTGAAATTTAAATATTAATGTGAGTTTCAACATGCAGATTTCGACTACTTTAAATTGTAATTAGCCTACTAAAATAAAAATTTAAATATAGGAACATTTTAAATTTATACAAATTTAAATATCTAACACACTGGAGTCCCTTTTATGGTAAAGGTGTGTGAATCTGCTTAATGATGGATCAGCTATCTATGAGCAGAGGGGCAGGAAAATCAATAAATCACTGATGCATGTCTTTAAATATTTATTATTATATTGTAATTTTGAGACCGACATTAATTCAATGCAGGTTGAGTTAGCATTCAAGCCATGTTGGTTTGTAAACATTGAAGAAAAACATAAAAATTTCCTAAATGATGTGGTGGATAAAACATTTCACCCCAATTTTATTGTTAGGAGGAGCTAAATGCGACCAAATGTTGATTTTTAATGTTTTATTTTACAGTCTGTACCTCATAGGCTACACTAGACCAGAGGTTCCCAAAATGTTTTCTTTGAGGACCCCCCTGCCCGTGTCCAAGACAAGCCAGAACCCCCAACCCCAACTTCTACGTGCATAAACACATTCAATGTGATCATTTACAAACTTTATACAGACATACAGAGTTATAACTTTTATATGGAGTTGTGATTATACTGTAGGGTGTGCTATTGGGATTTTATAATTGTAATTTTTACAAATAAAATCTTGCTAACCTCACAACCTCAGCAAAGACAATATTGTGGGGACCCCTTACAATCTTGTGGGGACCCCCTTGGGAGTCCCAACCCCCAATTTGGGAACCCCTGCACTAGGATGTGCATTTATGGTCTGAATGCAACATGAAACATATTAGATGCATTTATCAAATGAGTTTTCACTTTTATCTAACTGTACCTTGCAGGAGAGGATGTTGCCAAAGGCGGAGAAGGTGTCGTACAGAGCTTTGTTGTCGATGGACTTGTCGAGGTTCTTGATGAACACGTTGCCCACACCGGACTTCCTGAGGGAGGGGTCTCTCTGTGACCACATGATTCTGATGGGCTTCCCTTTCACCACGTCAAAGTTCATGGTGTCCAGGGCTCGCTCGGCTATAGAGGCAAGTCAGGACACACGGATCACATGTTGTTTATGTAAAAAACATGCACAGAAACAGGATGACAATTCAGTTTCTAAACACTGTTTTCATGTGAGCCGTGTGTGTGTGTGTGTGTGTGTGTGTGTGTGTGTGTGTGCCCTGCTACAAGCCACAAGGTTCTGATCCAGCAGGAGGCCATGTGGCTGATCTGGCAGCAGCTGGGACGAGTGAGGGGCAGCTGCTAAAGCCACATGTCGTCAGCTCGGACAGAGCACATGCTCACAGCAACAGCAGCCCCAAACACACACAAGTACCTCTATATGTTACACTTTATTAGGCCCAGCGAGCTCGTGTGTAGAATACCCTTTTGTTGTATCACACACACACACACACACGCACACACACACACACACGCACACACACACGCCGGCCTTTCCAGCTGAAAAGTGTCTGGTAAACAAAACGGAGCTGCCTTGCGTCTGCTGGCATCAGCAGTTTGGCCTGCAATTGTACTTCCCAACCAGAGAGAAAGTGAGCGACCGCTGTCAAACACACGGATTTCTGGAAGGTTCAGAAGAGGAAACTCTGGAATAATCGACTAATGAAGTCATTCAGGGTGTGAAACAGTCAGAAATGAGCGTGATTGTTAACATTTGTCTCAAGTGTCACGCAGCAGGCAAATGTATAGGACTACTCAGAGGGAAGAGCTATATTTAGAGGGGGGGTCCTGAGAGGTATGTGCTGGCATGGAGTTCAACACGCATCCACATTCAAGATGAGCAACAACAGGTCTTGTGTGTGTTTACACAAGTGAGGAAATCCAGAGATCACAAACTCCCCTCAGCGCCACTTAATGCTCCAGCTTTTTGAACGTTACACCAGCAGATACCGTCTATGCCCCAACAACTGGTGTGTTCTCACTTCTGGGCTCCATGGGAAAAATCCCACTGAGCCTTTCACCGTGACTTTATGGCCACAAACCCAAGCTCAGATAAGCAGCAACAGGTGTTTTTGTGTTGATACAACACAAGAAAAGTTCACCAAGCTTCCAACGACGGCCACAACACCTGCTGTCTTTACTCAAAGCTCCGGTGTGCCTCGATCCCGTTGGCCTTAAGCGGAGCTGATGATACACGTGTTTATAAAGACAGTCTGAATGGTTTATAGTAATTTTGCAGGGTTTAAAATCAAACGCCTCAATTTTTGTGAATTTGGGCCATTTTAAAAGAAAATAAGGCCACAGTTTAACCTAAACTGCATGCATAAACATTTATAGTGGATAGGGGTAAATAATAAGCGGAGTCTATTATAAAGTTATTCATTAAAACATATTTAGCAGCTATATTTTGCTCTTTGTAGCAATAAAAATTTAGTGAGTTGCAATGTTGTACCAAAATGCCAAAACAATATAATTAAATCTAAACACATAAAAATTGAAAGTTAAATGTGTGATTTTTAAAACTAAATTTCGAGCTAATATGGGATTTTGGGCTGCTAGCCTATCAAAATAAAAGTCTAAAATCTCAGAATCCCTTATGTTAAGACTATGTGAGTCAATTCAACCAAATAAAAATGATAAATGACTCATGGTTAAATGAAAACAATCATTTGAAGAGTTTATAAAGTTTGATTGGGGATTTCCTCTGAATTTGCATAAATGTAGATTAAAATTCCCACTTTTGCAGATCTTCAAAGCTAAATTGATTTTCCATCTTTTCATGACATCCGCTGCTTAGTGGATCCTTGGTTATTTAATCACAGTCAGTTGTGTTTATTAGGTTTTATCCTGTTGTGTGTGGTTTTGTTTTGTTTTATTTTATCTCTATTTCATCTGTTGCGTTTTAGTGTACAGCACTTTGGACTACCTCCATGAAGCTGTTTTATGAATAAATGAAGTGTAGATATAAATCTAAATATTCATTTTTAAATTTAGAATTTGGATCCAATTGTTAAATACTTTTTACAATCGGCACCCCATATTTTAATAAATGGCACGTGCATTTATAGATCAAAACAGCTGCAAAGATTCCTTTTAAAACTTGAATGTCATCCCTGCTGCAGGTTTCAGAGTGATCAGGTTAAATGTTAAATGCATGTCATGCATGCTCAGATCGCAGGTACTCTTACCGTCAGCTGGCTGGGAGAAGTTGACATAAGCGTATCCAAGGGAGCGCCGGGTGATCATGTCCCTGCAGACCCGAATGGAGAGCACCGGTCCGGCTGGGCTGAACTTCTCGTACAGCATCGCCTCGGTGATGTCGGGGTGCAGGTCGCCCACGTAGAGAGAAGCCATCGGATAACTCCCAGTCGCTGTGTTCATCTCTCGGACTTCGCTTCTGGATTTAACGGAAATAATTCGGCTCCGCGTCACGATAATAAAAGACAATTTCCTCTGATCCGGTTTGTCCAAAAACGTTGCACCCCGACACGTTTTTCTTTTTATCTTTTTTCAAAACTTGTATTTTGCTATTTTTTTAAAGTTTGTATAGCTTTAGGTATTTTTTAGGATTTTGTAGATTTTATACTTTTTATGCGTTTTTATTTTTTCTTCGAGAACAGTGAGCTGGACACTCACGGTGGTTTTGTGGCCGGGGAAAGAGGCTGCGTGTGGGAAGCATGGGCACTTTATAGACGGGGAGTTGCGGTGCGGAGGAAACCGTGGTCAGGGTCAGACTTTGGAGAGGAAAAACACCGGAGCATGTGGCGTAAAAGGGAGAGCGCACCCTGCGTAACGGCCAACTACCGAGTCCAGCTGCCCACAGCGACGCCTGCGTTGGAGAAGCTGCAGAAATGATGTGCACCACTACAGTCTTTGGCACCACCACCCAGACAGCAAAAAAAAAAAAAAAGTGCATAAAATCTAATGCAAGTTTCACTACAGGAGCGATTTCATCTTTTTAAAAGTGCTTTATTCCTTCATGCAAAAATTGGCTTCAATTTGTTAAGAATGATATTTGATGGATCCAAAGACTCTGGAAAGAGATATCCAAATAAGACCATACTGACCCTGCAAAAGGACGACTACAGGGACCCATGCCTTCGTCTCAAACTATTAGGGCAGTAACTCCCAAATTCTTCAACTTTGACCCACAAGTTTACAAGGCCAAAGACTACAACTCCAAATATCACTGGATGGGTAGCAAAACATTTCAACCCATTTTCAGCCTAAAAACTTAAATATTTCTTAAATGTAGCCAAATGTTGGCCATGTTGTCCCTCGCTGCCCTAGTCCAATGCAAGAGTCGATCTGCAGAAGCACGAATCTTCATGCAACTTTTCCTCCAAAGTGATTGTTGTGCAGGAGTTACAAATGAAGGTCCCATAGAGCTGAATGCATCACGCAGAACAACCCTCTGCTCCACCCAGGACACCTTGTAAAAACCAGTTTATAAACACACTAGCCCGAGTTTGTAAGACCAGTTACAACTACCTGAACTTTAGAGCCAATATTTCAGTTTCTCTTGACATTAAACATGGGTTTTAGAAAAAAGGTACAAAAGCCATTGAACTGCATTTTTATTAGTTAAATATTCATAGAGTTGCATTATTCTGCCTTGTCCATCCTCCTGTTGGAGACAAAACAAAAGTCAGTCAAGAATTAACGATCACTAGTTGAACATTTTAGCTTTACCTCAACAAATCTAAGAAAGTTGAGCGAAGTTCCTTCAGTTTGGGAACTGGTTTTCCTTTTGAGCGTTGAACTTTTTGCTTCACTTCTTCCTCATAAGTCAGCTTCTTTGAGCCGTCGGCACCTTTGGAAAACTCCAGTTTTGTACGAATTATTGGTTGGACCTCTGCATCCATCGGCATCTGAGGGGAATCTACATCCAGCTCAGCTGGTGGCCCTTTTGTTTGAGGTTCTTCTGGTGCGACTGGTTTGGGCTTTTCAACCAGCATGAGATTTTCAACCTTAGTTGGGAGCGATGACTCGGTCTGAGTCGTTTCTGCAGCATCATTCCCAGACCTTCTGAATTTGTTATTCCTTGGAAAGCTTCCAGCAATCACTTCATAGTCTTGAGGAAGTTTCCATCCATCAACCAGCGTCAGCAGCTTCAGATCCCACAGCGAAGAGTCACCTTTGTTCTTCATTCTTAGCTCTGAAGATTTCCAAGACTTCTCATCTGGTTTGAGAGATTCTTCATCTCTTTGCTCAGACTGGTGGATGAGGTTTTCATGGTCCGCCTGCACCTGTCCAGGTAGCCACAGTGTTAGCCTGGCATCTGGATCCTGCCTCACCATTACCACACCCTGTGGGGAAGGCTGGAACGTGCTTCTTGATAGAGGAGCAGCAGCAGAAACGGTTGCATCTTCAGCAGGATCAGGGGCGTCAGATCTCATGGTGGTGGGTAAAGAGGAGCCGAAAGTTTGGGGTTCAGATTCTGGAAGGGCAGGACTCGACTGACCGTCGTCATCCACAATAACCAAGGGGCCAACGCTGACTGTGGCCTTGGCGTCTGCAACGACAGCATGCAGTGAGCCCCTTTGAGAGCAGAATAGATTTTTGCAGCTTAAGAAAAACAAACCTCACCAATAGAAAGGTTATTGACAGATGGACCTTTGCACTTTGAGCTACAGCAGGCACAGACTTCTACGTCGCCGTTTAGTTCCTCCCATCTGAAAGGAAAAGTGAAATCTTGCAAACGTCTACAGGCAGAAGAACAGAGCAAAGGTTCCTACAAATACCTCGATTTGTTCACGTTGTAGTTGCAGGACTTGAAGGCAGGAGTGACTACTGGATCTGAGATGACCACGCTACAGTGGACATACAGCTGCAGAAACCAGACATTAAACACGACTCCTCACCATCAAACCCATGCATGCAACCCTTACCTCAGAAACGACGCGAGACGTATTCACCATGAAGTTAACCACACCTCTGTTGGAGGATGCAAATTGTGCAACCATGTGCAGGGAACCCAGAGAAGATGCACACCTGAAAGAACTTGTTTATAAAGAGGCTCAATAATGCAATTTAAAGGTTTTAAGGCTTCATGCTTACCCTTTGTTTAATATGACTGCATGTCTAGGTCTGGTTCGAGCTTCAGGAGAAGCCGAGACAAAACAGGAGTGGATGAAAAGCTGCTGATCTGGTCCAGTCGTGGCAGAAACCTGGAGGTTGACTACCTGGCCTCTTTTATAGACGTTGGACTCTGCCATGTTGGTCCAGGATGCTTCAAGACAAAATAAATGAGCCTGCTAATGAAAATCTCCAGGTAGATGTTTTTGGAGGGACTCACGATTCATGGCTTGGATGTTAAAGGCCTTTGCTTTCTTAGGTTGAGAGACGAGGTTTGGATCAGTAAACGACCTGAAGAGATGGTTGAGTTTGGTTAGAAAAAAAAAAGGGTGTTTTAAATAAAAATAAAGCCACACCTCTTTGGGATGCAGGACACATGAATTGTTGGAGTTTGCCACCAAGGAGGAGTCGTTTTCTTGACATTTAAGTGAAGAGAGTTGGTGAACATCTGCACACCATTCTGGAGCTGCAAGAGAACAAAGAATCAGTAGAAGTTGTAAAAATAAACACAACCAACGAGGGAAAGAACTTACCACAGGTGTGGTTCCACATTGGTCCAAATTATAAACAAAAATAAGCTGGTTTGGTAGCTCTTTGTTGCTATAGCAGCCATCACCCAGCTGGACGTCCCCCAGCGTCAGACCGAAGGTGTTCTTGTCCACCAGCAACGTCAGCTTGGTTTCGTCACAAAACACCTGGATTCTTGGAACACTTACGACAGGAGGCAATTCAGCGAGCATGTCGGGGTTCCAGGATCGCCAAGAGCTGAAGAAGGTGTCAAACGTTGGGAAGTCGAAGTTTCTGTCAAATGGAGACAGCCAGTTTCTGTCAAAGAATCCTCCAAAATCCTGGGGAAGCAAATCGTCTTCATGTCTTCTGAAAGACCGGGCAGCAAAACAATGGCCAAGGAAAAGGAAAAGAACTTGATGTACTGGTCCCATTTTGAGCCACAAACTGGGCCAAAATCTGGTTTTGCTCCTGGGTCCAGCGTGTCATTAATAAAGGGAAGAGAGACAGGTGTAACCAATCAGCTAATGAGGCTCACAGCCAATCAGATGCCTTCTACTCAGCCATTAATTCTTTGTTTTTTTTCTATAGAGCCAAAAAATGTAGATTAAGGCTTAAAAAATAATTTTGTTCTGTTTATTTACTTTTAGCACATCAATCAGTCCGGTCTGGTGCTGCAGCAAAGATCCGATTACAACTTCATTCATAAAGACCACAAAGTAAAAATAAAAGCTAAAACACTTCAGATGTTTGGGGTTTTCTCCTGAGCTAAAAAAAATCAGAATTAAACGCAAGAACTTGTGTTTTTATGTGATTATACACATTTTTTATGATTTCTTATCTTTATGTGTATTTTATAGCCTCTTGTTAAATGGAAAAACATGCAAATTATGTTCTTTGTGTTACAAAATAGGAGAAAAAACACCTTTAATTAATAAAAAACACTGTTTTTCTTGGTGTGACCCACAAAAGTATGGATCAAATTTTACCCGGTGTACAAAAATAATGATTTAAATACAAAATTATATATATTTTTTTCTTTTTTTGCACACACTAAATAATATAAACAACGTAAATCAGTGACTTTATGACCTTTTGGGTTATAAACTGCAAAATATCACAAATCTGCTTGTTAACTATGATAAAAATGAGTTCATGAACAGTTATTTTGATACAAGCCTCTAAGAACGTTTGACAAACCGCAGCTTTTGCTCAGCTCTTTGTGGGCGTGGCTTCCTGTCTATCCGCCAGGTGAGTGTCGAAGCAGGAAGTGAGGGATCAATCTGAAGTGTAGCGATACAAAACTGTTAGGAATGACTTTAATACGAGTTTCATAATAATAGCCGCGATCTGAGGGGATTGGTGGTCCAACATGGTGACTACAGGTATGTAGCTACACACCTGGTGTGTTTGCGCGCGCGCGCGCGTGTTTAGTGAATCTGAGACTTTTTAGGAGTTGTTTTGTGACCGTTTTAGGCGTGGCATTTAGAAATGGAGCTTCAGCGAGGAAAACAGGCAGATACTGAATCACTTTTGTGGTTATTTGTGTTTTCTTTAGAGTTTTGTCTGTTTCAATAAGAAATAGTCACATTTTACATGTTTATTATGGGATGTTATTAGTAATCACGAAGCTTTGAGGCCTGCACTGAACATTATGTTTCATAATTTAAATGCAGCTGTTGTCATAGCTTTACTATCTAAGGGATTAAAGTCAGATTATATGTAATCTGATTAGATTTGGATGTGGTTACTTTTATTCTAAAGACCTCAGGTGATTATTCTAATCCATGAGTTTAATTTAGTATTTGCAGCTCTGAAAGCATGATAAATAACGTGATATTTTAACTGCATCTGTGATGTGAAATATTCTGACAACCCTTAAATAAAACTACTAATATACAACTTTAGTATATTTTACACCAACATTTACACTTAAAACTAATGTTAACAACAATCAGAATTATTTATATCAAAGATAAATTTAATTTAAAGTGAAAATATAAATATTTACAGTTGTTTTGTGTATTATTGTGGTAAAACTGAGGCATAATGACCAAAAACCTGTCCTTCATTCCCACGCTTTGCATCAACATGAGAGGAGATCAGCGATCTGACACCTGAGCGACCCCTCAGGTCTGGTAAATGGGGCGGTGGATGTTTGAACACCCCACACCCCAGGGCTTTGTCTTGTGGGCTCAGGATCGGGTTCACTGGCCCTCCATATGTGGAAGCTTTTCCCTCTCATCAAAGAAACAGGAAGTAATAAGATTACTTCTGCTTCACCAGGAGTATGCTGCGCCAGCCTCAAAGACAGCAGAGCCCTGATGAAGATGGGGCTGGCCCTGGTGCTAGTGGGCCACGTCAACTTCCTCCTGGGAGCCCTGGTGCACGGCGCCGTGCTCAGAGACATCAACATTCTGGCTAGAACCCAGATTTTGGTGTCTGCCATCACCAACGTCATTGCCATAGTGGCAGGCTTAATGGTGAGCCATTTTTTTCACCTTAATCCAAAGTTGTGATGTCATGTCATTCATGTGAAGCCTGATCGTTCCACATGTGTTCCTTCAGGGAATTATCAGTGGGATAGCGGCCATAGTCCTGTCTAAAAACAAGAAAAACAAGATCCTGGTAAACACTTCTCTCTGTTTCCTGTTAGAACTTGTTCTTGTGTTTGACTCAGAGGAGCAGCAGAAAAACACCAGACGCTAACACGTTGTCTTCCAGATATGGGTCCTGCTGGTCTTCAGCTTCCTGGCGGGTCTCTTGGGAGTTGCTTCTGCCGTGGGCTTGTCCGTTTCCACGGTTCAAGCTTTCAGATTCAAAGGACTGAAGATTTTAAATACGTATTGCTCATTAGACGAAAACACTGGTTCGTCAAGCGTCACGTACGAATGTCCCTTTGACCCCACCCGTATCTATGTAGGTCGTTTTTGTTCTTACTAGCAGGTTTGATGGATAAAAAGTGTTTATAACTTTTATTTTTTTGCATTCAGCCGACTATAGTTATCCTGTGGGTGCCTCTCATTGTGATGTCTATTGTGGAAGTGGTGTTCACCTTTCGCTGCTTTGCTATCAGCACTTCCTTCCTTTACCTGTGTCCATGCAGGAAGAAGCCCAAGAAGCCACCCCAGGCTAAGAATGTAAGCTACAATCATGTTATTACCAAAAAAATCACAATCGTCATTATTTAACGCTGGTTAACCAAAGATTTTCATCTGAAAAGTGTTTTTATGTGATAACTTCAGGGCACAAATTACCTAGGAGCTTCTGGTGGGAGCCACGTTGGGGGTGTGGGGGGTGTTGGTTGGATGATGCTGACGATCTTTGTGAACGTGGATGTGAGAGCGAGCGGCGGGGGGTTGATGCCAGCAAATGTTTGGGCTCCCCCTGGGTGTGTAAGTTGAGGGCTTCTAGGGGAGCCGGGCTCCCCCTTGGATAACTTTACATTTTCAGATGGAAAAATATCTTAAATTTCATGAGTTTTGATTAATTTCATTGAAAAGAATCTCAACTCTAAAGAAAATTTAATTATTTTTGTGCTAATAACACGTAATGCAAACCGTTAACCTTTATATTTCTGCAGAAATACATTTCTATCTGAACTTATGTTCACCAGCCAGATCAAAGCTTTCTAATGTAAGTCAATTTAGTTTATAAACTACTTTATAACACGGGCTGCACCAAGGTGCTTTAGAATACTATCAAGTGCATAAAAAACATAAGAAAAGCTCAAGAACAGAATCAGGTTATTAATTAGGGTCTCGTTCATTTATTGTGGTTACACGCTCATCTAAATCGAGCTACGCTAATAATCGAGCTAATACCTTCACCAGAATGGAAGCTTTTATCTGAGTTTCCGTTAGAATATTAAAATACTGAACAAAGTGCATTCAGCAGTGAATACTCAATAGGACTTCAGCAAAAAAAAACATTTTTTTACTTATGTTTGTCAGATATTAGAAATTACTGACAAAGGAAAGACTGAATGTTGTCACAGAGCCAATAAGGGCATCACATCGCGTGGTTGATTTTATCTGTAATTTACTCCTTTTCAACCGTTTCAGGTGCGCTTCCAGAAGAAAAGTGAAATCCCAACACCGCTCGCTGATCGAAACCCGGAGACGGAAGCTGAAGGAGAGCCTTCGGAGAACGAGGACCTGATGGACGGCAGCAGAGCAGAGCAGCGTGATCAGTGGGTCTAAACCTAAAGAAATAGGTTGTTTTCTCTGCTTAACTAGGTGAACGAGTTCTGTTACGTGTTAAAAGGTTTAATGACGTTTGGATTTAAACCAACAAGCTGTTACATTTTACTTTTTATGCCTTTCAGTGATGAAATTACAATTTTAATGGAATGGAATGCTGCTGTTTAAAATGTTTGTTTTTACCACTTTATTTTTAAAAATGTTTCCGTTTTAAATGATTTGTCAGTCATCAAATCTAACATTTTTTATACTAATAAAAAGCAAAAACTGATTTATTATGGAAGTTGTTGGAGTTTCAAATGTAAACATGAAGGACAAAATGTGGAACACCTCTACTAATTTTCCAGGATATATTTATTTATATACATACAGTGAATTTTTCCTGACGCTTGTCTTGCTTCATGACGGAACACCAAACCTGATGATCAGGCTTCCTTTTAAAGGAACATTTCCAAATAATTATGCAGCAAGAGTCCCAGAAATCTGCCAAAGATGTCACCGTATCTGTGAATTACGTCACACATGACCTAGAATAAAAAACACTATCTGCTTACAGTGGGCCGTGTAAAAGATGTTATTTGGCAAAAACAGAAAAAATAATTTCTACATCATTCAACTACATCAGAAAAGGCACAAGACAAAAGTGGGTCTGAAGAAAAAAAATACCCCAAATATAGGATTAAACTGAAATCCAGACGTATCAAAACAGACACATGATGAGCCGTTTTACAAAAGTGTTCACAAGGACAACGCCGATAGAGCAATGAAAATATGAAAACGTATCTAAAAGAACTAAATGTTCTTGAAAAAAGTTTGGATCTGCATCCCGTCCAGAGGAAGTCAGACCTGGTTTTAAAGTCCTTTATCGATTTCTACTGCAGCAAAAATCCAAAAAAAAGACCATTTTTCCAAAAAGCCCGGCTCTGCTGCAGCGGCATCAATGAGAGCCGAGAACCTTGTGATGAAGACTCGTTAAGGACCTGGATAACCACCGCCCTGCTCTCACTTTGACGTGTCCATCTTCTCCTCCTCTGGCACCTTTTCTTCCTCTTTCACTTCTGTAAACATAAATTATTAATGGAGCCGTCGCCAAACTTCTTCAAATGAAGTCTTTGAAGATCGTAGAATCTTGAGATTTCAAAAGAAGTGAAATTAAAAAAAAGATCGATACCTTTTGTTTCTTCCTCACCTTTCTTCTTCTCTTCTCCCTCCTTCTCTCCTTCGGTTTTGGCTCGCTTGACTTTTTTGTAGCTGGCTACGTTCCTGCGTCCGCCGTCGCCTTCGGTCTCCGAGTCAGAGAACTCCTCCTCGCACGCTATCCGTTTGTCCTGAGCGCGTACTGCGAAAAGAAAAGAGCTGATTTAGAAGGCGTTCTCACAGAACCACAACATCCGCTGCAGGATCAGACGTAATGATGATCGTAAATATTGTTTTTACTAGATATGCGCTTGTTGGGATCTTCCTCCTCGTCGCCACTGTCCTCCTGCACAGCGTCCTCTGGAATGGCCTGCATCTGGACTCCGGGAGCGTGAGGCAACATTCGCAGGTTCTCAAACAAGCGCTGCCTAATCACAGTTGAAACACAGTGATGTCTCATATCAGAGAGACGTTTCACGACTCGTTAAGATCACGTGTGTCCGGGACTCACTTGATCTTCTCCAGGTAGTCGTTGGTGTTCTGATTGGTCATGTTGGACGGGCTGATGTGCAGCTTGAAATCTGGTCCAAAGTACTCGAAGTAGTCGTTGTATGGAAGCTCTGTCAGGTTGAGAGAAAACGTTACTAAAAACCCACCACTGGTTTATACCCAACATACATGCAGGTTGAGAATGATGCAGAAAGTTAAACCCCAGACAGACCAAAGGGTGATTCATTTAGCAACAATGTATCAAAAGATCACTGGATTTTGTGTGAAATCGCCTAATTTAGTGCTATGTTCACACGCCATACCATTAGGGATGGCGCAATCGAGCGCCACGGCGGTCTCGAATGTCCAGCAGCGTGCCACGTTACGGATGGTGTAGCCGCCTCCACCCAGCATCAGCAACGGCAGGTTGAAGCCTTTGATGTACTCCACACACTTGGCATGACCTAAACAGACGAGAGACAGTTAAGAGGGCTAGGGCTGCTTAATACTGGAACAAATTCACTTTTCTGACACAAGAATACATTTTTTATTTATTTATTTATTTATTCTTTATTTAACCAGGAAGGTCCCATTGAGATTAAAAACCTTATTTTCAAGAGAGTCCTGGCCAAGAGGCAGCAAAATTTATAGTTACAATTTTTTTTCCCACATGGTGATGTTAAAAACAAGATTTTTTAAACTTGAATGTCACTTTAAAGGATCCTAAAACTTAAATCTACTAGTAACATCACACGTTTATTAATGGTGAATTTTACTTGCCTTTAATGGTGAGATTAAAACAACCGAGCCTGTCCCCGGAGAGGGAATCGGCTCCACACTGGAGGACCACTGCACTGGGCTGGTACATCTCCATCACCTTGGCCATGATCTACAGAAAACACAACAGCGGGAATGCTTCCGTGCTAGAAATGGGTCTAAAAACACACAAGGCCGAAGAGTTTCATGTACGCACTGGTTTGAATATGGCTTCATATGACTCGTCATCGATTCCATCCCTCAGCGGATAATTCACAGCATAATATTTACCCTTCCCGGCACCAATGTCCTAAAGAACACAAGATGATTAATAATCACTGTATCAAATCATGGAAGGTTTTAAAAAGGTTTAAAAGCCGTACCCTGAGGTCACCGGTGCCTGGGAAGTACTCCCCATACTTGTGGAAGGACACGGTCATGACACGGTCAGTGGTGTAGAAAGCCTCCTCCACGCCATCCCCATGATGGATGTCAATATCAATGTAAAGAACTCTCTGGTGATATCTACAAAAGGAGAAAACAACAGTTTTTAGATGTAATCCAAATCATTGGGTTGATATTTAAAGCTATCACAATCCACGTGAGAAAATTCTTGTGTGTCAGAGCTTTATACTAACTTCAGTAACTCTAGAATAGCCAGGACGATGTCGTTGACGTAGCAGAACCCCGAGGCCTCCGACTTCTTAGCGTGATGCAGACCTCCGGCCCAGTTGATGGCAATGTCTGTCTGCTGTTTGTTCAGCTTCACAGCACCAGCTAGAGCAGAGAGAAAGTCAGAGTTTAGGAGTCTGCCAACGCCGGCAAAAAACGATCACTGCAGAGTGAAACATTCAAAGCCTTACCAACGGACCCTCCAGCTGAGAGCTGGCAGAACTCATACAACCCGTCAAACACCGGACAGTCCTCTCCTACGTTAACTGCATAGAAAAAGCTCAGAATCAGCCTTACCGGTGCTATTTAAGAGACGTGATTAACCTTTCTGATTAAACTCACATCTCTGCATCTGTTTGCTGTATTCTGACATGTTGTCTGGCCTGATGGAACGCAGGAACTTGATGTAATCGTCGCTGTGGTACTTGGTCATCTCTTCTCCGCTGGCTTTGTGTGGGCGCTGCAACACAAGAGAACTTTCCTTCAGATTCCTCAGACATTTTCAAACGGCATCTCTTAATTCCACATACGTATATCTCCATCTTTCTGTAGAGGCCATAGTTGAGCAGGAGGTTGTGTGTCATGCGAATTCTGTGGGGCTTCATGGGATGACCCTGGCCATAGTAATAGTTTCCAACATCACCTAAAATGAGAAAATATGAAGAGAAAATGTATTTTTTATGTGCAAGACAAGAAAAGCCCGAATTAGCAATAATCACTTTACTGCTCAAACGATAGAAAGTCAATATTGATGTGTTTGGGTGTGAAAACACATAAAAACATTAGCTTCCCAGGCACATGTTTGGATTTTTGCAACACATTAAGATTAAAGTATTTAGTAAACATTTTTATTCTCATTTTCTTAACTTTTAACAGCAGAAACACGATATTTTTAGCTCACTGACAACTAATGTTAACAATGAACTACTCACATCCTATTGTTAGCGCGCTAGCTAGTTAACCAATCTAACTTAAGTATTAATATCTCAATACAGATGCATTAAACTGCACTTTTAAACCCGTGTATTGCTTTATCGAAACAAATTAAACATTTTTTAGAGTTTAGTTAGTTTATAATGCCATTCTGGGATGATGAGAGACGCAAACGTCTCATGTTAGCTAAGCTAAGGTTAGCAGGAGGTGGAACAAACTGAGATCTGAGGATGGTGCAAACCGGAGGATTTCATCCATCAGCCTGACCGATCGCTAAAGCGCAACCACATGTGTGCTTACCGTCATAGTAGTAGCAAACTTTTTTCTTTGTTCCTTGAGAAGTAAACGCCATTTTTGGTCCGGATTTTAACGCACGCCGCAGGAGAACAGACTCCAGCAACGGGGGAGTTCTACTCGATAGGGGGTGATACCGGCGGCCGTCTACAGGGGGCGACAGAGTTTCACAAACTGTGGACGGGCGCTGCCGTAGTGGCTGGC
This sequence comes from Aphyosemion australe, assembly GCA_006937985.1. Taxonomy (NCBI): domain Eukaryota; kingdom Metazoa; phylum Chordata; class Actinopteri; order Cyprinodontiformes; family Nothobranchiidae; genus Aphyosemion; species Aphyosemion australe. The sequence goes on from SSNS01000092.1 coordinate 1,126,861, forward strand.
CGCCATCTTAGTTGGGTCTCCATTCGCCCCCAGTACATTCATTTCTACTGAGAAAGGTGCTTACCCATAGCCTGGCAAGCCATCCTATATGCAAGATTTGGTCTAGTTCACTAGGCTAGCTTACCCAGCTAAAAAAAAAACAAGTTTTATCGAGCCTTTTCAAAAAACCAGACACATGGTATGGCATGATAATTAAAATATAAACATAATTAAACAAAATAAATTAAAATATAAAATCCCATCAGGTAGGCTAGAAAAGTCAATAGTAATCCTAGTGATCTGTTTGCAATAGTAGACTGGTTGTTGCAACTGTAGGCTGCACAAAAACGGGCATAGTTGCACACCCTGCATTGACTTTGGACAGTGGGGAGACCCATCCAATATGGCGGCGACGCTCTCCAGCGCCCAATGTCTTGTACGTTTACTACGTGCAGATATCATGGGGTGCTGTTTGTACATTTACACAGATAAAATTAAAAGCATTATTTTGGGTTATTTGCAAAAAAAAATACTCGTTATTTTTTTTTTGCTTATTTATGTAATTATGTCAAAAATATTTATATAGTTCTTGTTTTATTTTTCTTCTGTTTTTATTGTTTACTATTTTTTCCTGTGCCAACTGTGGATGTGAGCATGTGAAGCTAAAGCCAAATTCCTTGATTGTGTAACAATCTTGGCCAATAAAATTGATTAAAAATAAGGGGGGTTCATTTTTCAGGAATTTTTTTTTAACATGTCATGCAAACATTTAAAAATGTCCCTGTTCTGAACTAAATATTTACTTAGAAAGCTATATATTTTAATTTTGCAGCTGTGAAGGGTCAAGGTTTGGCTTCTTAAGAATGGGCTCAACTACTGCTTTTTTAAATGAAGTAGGAACCACGCCGGTTGCAAAGGAAGTATTAAAATGTCTGTAACACAGGGACCAATATGGTGGAACACTTCTTTCAACAGAGATGCAGGGAGAACATTAAAATTTTCACCCTATGAAATAAATTAGACACATCGTTTAGTGTCACAGGCCTAAAAGCTGACGAGTTATGAGAAGGACTCCCAACGAACACAACAGGGTAAGTGATTTTTGAAAGAGGGATATTTGCCCTAATAACATTGATCTTATCTGTAAAATATATTGTGTGTATTAGCATCAGATGCTGTAAAAACTGGAGCCTGAGACAGGTGGGCAAACAATAGAAACAATGGTGTCAAACAAAAACTTGAGGTTTTTCCTAATTAAACAGATATGAGATGAGAAATGTAATCAGTTCTGGCTTTTGCTATGGCATCATTTAAAGAAGATCCCTCAGGTGGAGTCTATGTACCTTTAAATCAGAAGATTTCCAAAGGTGTTCTAATTTTCTAACCTTCTCAAGGTTCTAACAGATTCAGTCGTCCAGGGATTTGACCTTTTATGCGAGTGGACCAATTTGACCAGTGCAACTTTATCAAGAATCCTTTCACACAGTGTATTTAAAGATAAAACTGAGGTCTCAACATCATCTGACAGATCAACTGAGCTAGGATCAAACAAAGCAGAAAAAGAATTGTGATGGATTCTTGGGTCAGATGCCTGGTTTTCATAGATGTGGAATCAGAGGGAGTATTAAGACAATCAGGTGTGAAACATCTAAGCCCAAAGAAATAAACACATCCAAAGCATGACCTTTATTGTGGGTTTTTGGGCTTGGAAATGTGCTGGCTAAAACCAAAAGAACTTGTCATGTATCCAGAAGCATCATCAACATGGATATTAAAATCCCCAACAATTAAAACTGAAAAATGGAACTTTAAAGATTTAAAAATTCTCCATTCTACAGGAGACGTAGTCCCGGGGAACAGCAGCGAGTTTCAATTAACTCAGAGCCAGCAGGAAGTAGTTCACTTAAATGATTTTGTTTCTGCCAAGTTTCAGTCAGAAACATAAAATCCAAATTCCCAATGACAAAGAAGTCATAAAATAACAATTTTTAAAAATCCAATTAACAACTTTATCACCTGGTTAAACAAAGATTTAGATTTTTCAAACATCACAAATGTGAAATAAACAAAAGCCAAAGAACAAAGCTGCATTTATGAAAACTACAAAACTTTATTTTCAGTACTTCCCTGAGCTGCGCTGAACTCAGACCATGCACAGAAACACTTGACTCTAACAATTTTATATTAACATATATATAACACACATTTAGTCCTTGAAACAATAAAACATAACATTCAAAAGGAATCATCTGTGTATTTTATATACAAAACATTATGGAAAAGGTTCAGATTGATGGTGAATTAATGGTGTGGTATAATGCAAGAACATCCCTGAAAAGCAGTGAAACAGTTATCACGCTGCAGAAAAACAACTGAAGCAGGTATTTACATGTTTTTTTAGAAAGCACCAGCAGAGCAGCCGTTTATTTCAGCTACACCAGTGAGTCTCCAGTTTGTTCAAGCAGATTAATGATTGCGCTCCACTCTGCTGCTTCCTGTGACCCAGCAGGTTCTGGTTCAGCGGAGGCTGTTGCATTATGCTTTCAGTAATTAGTTTGATGCAACAAAAACAAAATTATATTTAGATGCTCTCAGTTTGCTTCACTCATTAGAAAAAGTTTGGCATCTGCAGTAAATCATTCAAAATCCAACACAGGCTCCGAAATGTCGTGCCTTTAGTTTGAGTTAACGTCAGTTTGGTCCACAGCTACTCCTGGTACTGCCTCTCCGTGGCAGTGAAGTAGTCCTCCAGCATATCCTTCAGGTACTCGAACGTTGGTCTGTCCACTGGTTTCTCCTTCCAGCATTCATGCATGATGCTATAAAGCTCATCAGGACAGTTTTCAGGCTTCGGCATTCTGTATCCGTTCTCCAGGTTCTGGATCACCTCTGGGTTGGACATACCTGAGCGGGAGGTCAAATGTTATCAGGGTTTGTGTTTTCTTAATTAAACGTTTATTATCAATAACGAGCGTTTACCTGGGTAAGGAATTCGCCCATACGTTACTATTTCTGTCAGGAGAATCCCAAACGACCACACATCAGATTTTATGGAGAAAGTGCCGTAGTTTATCGCTTCAGGTGCAGTCCATTTAATGGGGAACTTTGCACCTATATGGACAAGAAGAAGAAGCATTGAAATAAAAAAAGAAAAGATGCATGCTACTTCATCTTATATGAGCACTGACCCGGCCTTTCCACTGCACACGTAAGTGGCGCGTAATGTAATAGATGTGTTTTAACCACAAGCTAAGCAGCCTTTCCACTGGGAGAAAAATGGCAGCGAACGCATTCCATGCAGCTACGACATGACCACGCGTGATTTCGGCTGTTACACAGCGGCATGTATCCAAAAGGTCTGTGTGAGTTTTCTGTTCTGTTTACTTCAGCTACGGAGGTGTCACAGGTAACAACGTGCTTTTTTATTACTAGTTAAGCACCTGGACATATGCATGTGACTATTATTTTGAAAGTTTCCAAATGTTTTACACCGCTTTTGAGTTAATTTTGGCAAAGCAACGCATCATTACACTTCTGGGACATGTCCAAAATGCTCCACTTCACGGCCGGTGGAATCACAACCACTGACTATAGCTGCGGCTAATTGCTGATCGCTACGCTTCGTGGACGTTTTGCAACACTTACGCATCCGGTGGAAAGGCCGGGTTAGAGAATAATCATATTTAATTCTACAGAAGAGACATCAGGACATATGGTGTTACCCTCTCTTGCTGTGTATTCATTGTTCTCAATAAGCCGTGCAAGTCCGAAGTCTGCGATCTTGCAGGTGAGGTCGTGTGCAACAAGAATGTTTGCAGCTCGAAGGTCTCGATGGATGTAATTTTTCTTCTCAATGAACGCCATACCATCAGCCACCTGCAGAGGACAGCATGTCATAAATAAACCCACCTGTGTGTGTGTGTGTGTGTGTGTGTGTGTGTGTGTGTGTGTGTGTGTGTGTGTGTGTGTGTGTGTGTGTGTGTGTGTGTGTGTGTGTGTGTGTGTGTGTGTGTGTGTGTGTGTGTGTGTGTGTGTGTGTGTGTGTGTTAAAGCTGGCACACAGAGGGTATGTGTGTTGGACACACCAATGAAAAGCAGGGAGTTTACCACTTCCTATAGGTCAGTTGTTTGTACCCTTCTACCTCTGCTCTACTCCACCCGTGTACACAGCTGTGCTCATGCAACCAAATCTCTTCTTTGTGATTCAGAAAGCTGAATTCTTTTGCCTCGCTCTGGACCTGGCTTATTCACCGTCTGTGTTTCTGTTTCAGTCACACGCTGCCTGACTCATTTCAAAGCAGAGGGAACCTGATACTACACCTATGGAAGGAGGAAATGCGTTTGTCAGGTGCCTAAAATGTTAAAATGTTGATTTCCTCAGAACCTGCTACCCATAATGCATCAGTCCGTTCAGCTCTCTAACTATGAAGTTTAGTTTGAGCCCGTTTTAGGCGCAGGAATGTTTCACGTAGGTGTAAATGCGTGCCTCGGTGTCGTCATTAACCTGAGATGTACGTTTAGTTGTGTGTTGCATGGATGCCTACTGTTGTCATGACAACCGCCTCAACCTCCTTCCTTGTGTTTTATTTAAAGAAGGGTTAAATGAACAAAAACGATGTTCTTTTTAAACTTTTAGACCAATGATTACTTGATGCTTTGAGCTTCTATGATGTGACCAGTGAAGTGTAGATCTTCATAAAGTCCCTGACTCGGCTGCAGATGAAGAAACGTTCGTCATCTCAGATTTTGAAACATCTTTCTGTCTTCCTGTGGTTGATGTTGTCATTCCCACACCCACACTGCATCACGCAGTCAAAGCCTTTTCACAGCCAACGTAGAATTTGAGACGTAGATGCGAGCGCCTCATGAAATTCCCCCAGAGTAGAAGATCAGAGAGTATTTTAAACATGCGAGGAAAAAAAGGCTAGCTTAGTATCAAGGGTATAAATATGAGGAAGCAGGAAGAATTCATCTGAAACAACCCCCCCCCCCACTCTAGAGATCACATCCTGTTTACACTTTGCAGGTCAACAGATCATATTATTATTACCCTGATAATAAAATTATTAAACTGTTTTTACACTAATTATTTTTTATTGCATCTATTTATTTAAATTTAAAGTAAATAGTTTTTTAAACTTTAAGCTAAAGCAAAAAATAACTTTTTTAATTGTTTTGCAGTGAAGACATTAAATTATTTAACATAATGCAAAAATGTTAATTGCGTCCTGTCCTCCTTTCTTCAACTCTTCAATTAGAAATTTGACAATAAATTAATTCAGATTTTATCACTCGAGTGTCTGTCTTGTCTTTATATGTCAATAAAATACAGTTGGACATATTTAGTTTTATCATTCATCAGTTTAGCCTCAGGTTGCAAAAACGATGCAAAAACTCCCCAAAGAAAGTTTCACTTCAGCAAGTTTCTTAAACCTTTTTAGCAATAAGATGTTTATTTGTGCCACGGCGTCTAGACCGAAACTAATCTAAACACGTGCACTCCTGCACACACACACACACACACGTTTCTGGACTTATTAAAAGATCAGCGTTGGACATAAAACCTAGCTGCTCGTTTATTCCCCTGAAGACTGACGCTCTGAGGAATTAAAGGAAAAACAGTGAAAGGAGAGAAGAGAGAATTCCCACCTGAGCTGCCATGTCTATCAGAGTGTTCGACTGCAAACTGCTTCCCTCGGGAGTTTTCAGGTAGTCCACCAAGCAGCCTGCAGAAAGGTGCATTTATTGATTCACGTGTCAAACAACATAAAGTTTATTATCACTGTAACATTTGTCATAAATACTGTCTTTGTGGGATTTCTGTTTGCAGATCTTTGCCAACAACCTTTCAACATTTCCTGTTTCTAAACACCGTTTTTTTTTTTTCCTGAGTTTTTCTGGTAAAGGCAGCTTTCAGTTCTCTTTAGATGCTTTCTGTGAAATTTAGATCAGGACTGATTGTGCCTCGCTGTGAGAGAATGTGTGCTCCTCCACAGATTCAAACACAAGAACATAAATCCTGTTTATTATCCTGATTTTTTAAATGTGCACTGCATTTCCCAGAGGCTCTATTTTAGTTTCCACTGCTCCTACAAAAGAATAATCAACCTGAACGGTGTTGTGGTTCGTATCTGTCTTTCTGCCTTTGGGACGTCCTGCTTTATTCACTCAGAACCATCCTTTGTTGAGCGTGCCGTGAGCTGAAAACATCCCTCCAGCTTAGTTTGAAGATCTGCTGATTTCTTGTGTAGTGATTTAAACAATCTGCACAAAGTTTTTCAGGCTTATCATTTAATTTCATCTGCACACCACATCCTGAATCTTCCTGAGGACTTTACAAATAAAACTGTTGTCAGTGGTATCAGTTCCTGCTAGAAGGAGTTTTATAAATAAACAGCTTTTTATTTATCCACATTTTGGTCATGCATTTGTGCATTTGAAGATGTTTTTTTAAGATACCGGTAGCCCTAAAAAGTCTGCAAAATTCTCCAGAAAATCTGTATTTCATTCATTTATTGAGACTTCAGAGATGCCAATGACGTGTAAACACTTTATGCATCCAACTAACACAACGTTAAAAGTTCAAAACTGCAAGAGGGAAACCTGCAATCAGAAGAAAAATGACTTTTTTAACTTCACAAGGCCCCACAGACATAAATAAACCAAGTTGGACCAGAATAGCCGCTGAAATCAGCGAGCACAGCGTTTTGAGGAAATAAACAAAACATTTGTCAAGTTGATGCAAACTTTCTGACAGCTGACCTTGTGTTGGGTTTGATTAGCACAGAATAATACCTCCATCTGAGCCTCGCCAAAGGAAACTCTTAAAGGGGTAAGAAGAAGAGGTGTTTACTCCTCTGCTTAAGTCCGGAAGACGCTGCTTTTAAGTCTGAGAGCCAGAGCAGCGCTCTTTATCAGAGCTACAAAGGGGAACCAGAATGACGCACCTACTAGATTCAGTCTTTGTTGACCTTGATAATAAAAAACTGTAAAAGACGGGAACGCTAGTCATCTTTTCTCTCTGCAACAGAAAGAGCAATTGTGTCCTGTCCACACATGAATCCCAGACAAAGAGTCACTGCTGCTGGTTTACAAGCACGGACACACACACACACACACACACACACACGCACACACACACACACACACACACACACACACACACACACACACACACACAACGACACAAAGGCACTCCTTTCTCCTCCGCTTGTCTTTGTCACTGAGAATCTCTCGGTGTGTGTTGGTAGTCAGTCAGAGGACAGATTTAAAGACCTCAGAGGTTGAGATGAAACAGATATGTGATCGCTATCGTGTGATTGTGGGGTTTTAGGTTTAATTATCTATTATTGAGTTTGAAGTTTAGCATGATCAACTCTTAATTTATTACTTTTTATGATTTTCAATGAGGAAAAAAAGAGGAAGAGACCCTGTCTGACACCACTCTGCACACACGGCAGTGAGCAAATTACACTGTAGAATGCTTTCACAGGTCTGATCAGGTCTGATTCTACTCTGCAGAGAACATTTTAATATATTATTATTTTATTGTATTATGAATCTTATCGCCTCAAATTTAAAGTTACAGTTGCAGCAAACTGAGCGCACGTGCGAAATGCAAACCCTGGAAAAGAGCCAGACATCATGAGGGGTGTATTCGAACAATAACACTGTTTTAGCACCTCAGAGTGGCCAAGAGAAACTTCCTCTCAGCGTGTGAACACCGCTGACCTGTCCTGTCTGGAGAGCTCCGCAGAAAAAGTGAGAGTTCATGTTTGATTTGAAATTTGCAGCCTGGGAGTACAAGGGAGGCTGATGAGGGGAGGCTGAAAATAGCCCAGCTGAGAACAAACAGGAGCCTTCGTGTCTAATTGTGAGCCACCATTACCAGTGTAGAGCTCATATCTGACGTTATATGGCAAACACAGGTCTGCTGCAGATGAGTGATGAAAACACATGAAGTTCATTCATCAGAGTGACTGGAGTGGAGGGTTCTGGTGAAAACATAGTGACTCAGTGAAGGGGGTGAGACTCACTCTTTTGTTTGAACGCTGATATCGACATGTTTGATCCTGAACATCTGGGACTCTGAGCTAACACTCCTCCGTCTCACGGAGCTGTTTTATGGTTACGAGGCAGGAGATTATGAAAATGATTAATGCAGACAAGCTTGGGCATACTTTAGTCGTTGACTAAACTCATCTGAAAGGAAATGAGAACTGCTTTGTGATGCAGGAGTGTCTCTCTGTACGTCTGAGTGCTCTATTACCATTTTCCATGTACTCTGTCACAATAAAGATGGGCTCCTGCGTGACCACGGCAAAGAGGCGGACCAGGTGACGGTGCTGCAGGTTCTTCATCATGTTGGCTTCAGCCATGAACGCTTCCACTGACATCGTGCCTATCTTCAGATTCTTAATGGCCACCTTTCTGTCATTGTTGTAGACACCTGAAAGTGGATTTATGGCAGAAAAGACACAAATTAATCAACAGAAAATAGGTTTAATAATAATTAGAAACTATTTACATGAAACAGGGGTGGCTCTACAGGAAAAGGGAGGGGGCACCTGCCCCTCTGCTGTAGAGCCTTGCCCCCCACCCCACCCCAGCTACTTTTATATTTTCTGAATATGTCTTAAACGCTGCTAAAAACGATGTCTGAAATCAGTCCTGTACGGTAATTTGACTCTCTTTCTGATTAAATTGTCTTTGCGTTTTTAGAAGAAATTGTGACACGATAAATAGATTTAAAGTATTTTTGTTGGCTCCAGTTCCATTTAGGGGGTAAGGAAGTGCAGTTTGCCACCCTGCCTAGACCTTTTGTGTTTTCTTTAACCCCCCACCCCGCCCTCCCCAATGTAAAGTTTTCTAGGTCCGCCACTGTCGTTAGACACAAATTGAATAAAATGACAATAAAAATATTCCAAAAGTGTGAAAAATGACAAAATAATGCAAATTTCTGACTGTTCTTCATCAACAAAAATCTTAATTTTGTAAATTATTGTATCATTAAATAATATAAGTAAAGTCATTTACATTTTTTCCAGGAAATGACTTGAAACATGATGTGTAGGTGGAAAATGTTGCAAAACACATTTGTGGATTTGAATTTTACAGCAGTTGCAACCCCAGTGTTTTTGAGCCAGCCAGTATTTTCAGTTTTATGCTAACGTTTACAAACCTGCACCAAATTTAGAATAAGTTTAGCAGAGAAAAGGAAAGGAACATTTCTGGTGACAGATTCTCACCAAAAGGATGAATTCTGATTTTTTACAGCATTGCTTTGATTGTTTTGAGTAGAATTTTATCCGCTGCAAACCAGAGATTCATGCAGCTGAGAGCTAACGTTGAATGCACCAATTCCTTGAGTCACAACTCAGCTTGTCTGGATCAAATATCAGTTTCCCATGACTCTGGCATAAACAGGATCTCTGGAACACTGACGCTCACTTACATCTCAACCGAAGCTATGACCAGTTTTCCTCTCAATCACCTGAGAGCCTCCCATCATGCATGAAGTGCAGCAATGTGAGAACAAACCTCTGTCTCATTTTTCTTTTACAGGGTGAACATTTTCATGTTAACTAGCATCGTTGGTGACTAATGTCACAGAGTCCAGAATAAGACAATACAGCAAACACAGCGGCGGTGAAATGAGGACAAGGTCCACGGTTTTGTCCAGGAGTTTGTTAGTGAGGTTAAATGGTGCTGAGAAAGGAGCCTGGAAAATAGAGGGGAAATTACCCCTTCAATTGGGTAATAATGAGGTTGTGGCCTAAAGGATTTGCTTGTGATGCTGTGATTTTTTTTGTTTGTTTAACTTTATTCTGCAAAATCCGATTTGTTGTCCTCAGATCCATCAGAAAGTGAGATTTCCAGTTGGAGCGACGCTGCATTTCAGGGGTAATACCACACGTCATTCAAGCCTACAATTAAGTCTGCACAGAGGAAGCTCTTCTGCACACACTGCAGAAAAATCCCAGGCTCCTGGCAGGAACGCCGTCTCGCTTCAGCCAGCCTGGGCATCACTGTGCAAACGGAAAAACAGCTCACCCATCCAGACTTCTCCGAACTGCCCGGCCCCAAGCCGGCGCTCCAGCTTCAGGGACTCGCGTGGAATCTCCCACTCATCCTGCCACCAGGGTTTCTGAGGCGCCCTGGACTGGCACGGCTTCGCCAGGATCGTGCACAAGCCGTCTGCTTCACCTGGATGACAGAAAAGAAGCGTGAAAATCATCCGTTTATTTTATTAGTCAGAAATTTTTAAATCCACGTCCCAAATGTGTTTACACACGTGAGTAATGCTGGACGAGCTCCTTTAGTGAGCTGAAGGATATCTTGGCTGTGATGTAGAAGCCACCGTTGTCCAGGTTGCGGATCCTGTAGTGCTTCACCCCTTCTCCTGTGGTTTGGTCCAAATCCCTGACCGATAAAGAGTACGACCCTGGAACAGCAACAAGGGAAGTTTACCCCGGGGCAATAAATTCAGACAAATGCACCAGCTGTAGGGGTGTGGATTGGAAAGAATCTGGTGATACGATCAAAATCACAATACGATATATCGTGATACTAAAAACCAGACGATATTTGCAATTTTTGAAACAGAATTTAATCGGAAAACTCAAGTCAGACTCTTCCAAGACACATCCAGTGATATCAAGAGATCTCATAGTTCCGTCAGCATTAAGACGGTAAAAACTGCTGCCACCTAGCAGTCGGAGTTTGAATTGCACCACACAAAAGAAATACAGTAAATCCAAAGGGGTTCGAATGAAGGCAACTGTTGCCTTCATTCGAACCCCTTTGGAGTGCCATGACCTGCTGGATGACTGAGAACCTTCACCAGAAATACAGTAAATGTAGATTCTCAATAAAAATGCTTCAGCTTCATAACGTGAAATATCGCGATATTTCAGGGTATCGATATTTTCTTATATCTCTAACCAGCAGCCCAGGGCCACGTGTTCCCCTGAGCTTTTTCACAAAGCAGTTTGGATCCATTCGTGCTTTCTTAGTTTTACTAAAATGAGGTAGAATGTTGCGTTTAAGTCTAGTGAGCAGATATTTGAAATCAAAATGACTTCACTGCCAGCAGCCATACTTCTTTTTTTTTCAGTGAGTGAAAAGGAAACCCATTTTTGTAAAGGGGTCAGCTCGCTGGTTTGGGGGTTAGTAGATTATGGTAAAAGTGTGTCACATTTGTTTGTTTGTTTGCTGGAAACCATGAATGAAAAGTTGTTATTTGAGACTCCAAAAACATGAGCAGGAGTGTGATTCTAGCAAGATTCTCCAACATGAGATACTGTAAGTGCAGGGTGTAGCCCAGTGAGAGGGAGGCATGAGTTAAATTCTGGGGTTTTTTGCCACCTTTGGACGTCTCGCTCTCTCGAATCAGGAAGGAGCCCTGCGTATTCCCTGGAGCGAGGAGGTACCTCATGGCGTCGTTTCTAGAAATGTTGGTGAAGAACCACCTGCAGCACAAAGACACAATGAGCTTCACAAACTCGGAGCTAACCACTTCCCTTCCCTCAGGGACACAGCTCTCGAGCCGAGGCGGCGTTCAGAGCCGTGACATTACGCTTCCTGTGTGACGTACGGTTCAGTCTCCATCGTGGTCATGGCGATGAAGTTGTAGGGGATGTACCCCCGCTGGCCGGTGGTAAGGGACTCGGCCATGTACCACTCCGCGTCGTCCCTGGAAGGCAGCAGACATTATTCAATGATCTCTCAAAGAAATGTAACTTCAGAGCAAAAACAAAAATGTGTTAATGACCTCCCACAATGCTTTGCAGTTTAAAAGCATGAAATGAACCACATCATACTGAGTTAGCCGAAAAGCGCCTCAGGTTCAGGGAAAATTTACTTTTAACCTTCACCACATTATGCAGAACTTTGAAGCTCAAGAAAAGGAAAAGTTGTCCTTAAAGTTAGATTCATTTGTGTTTTTATCTCAGTGCAAACTCTAAATATTTCCGTTAAATTTGGTTTAATAACCACATTTTATTATCTAAATAACCCTGAAAATGTAGGATTTGAAAATTGCGAGTGTCGACAAATTCCACAAATACCTTTTGTGCGTGTTTGTTTAATAAAACCCTTCACGCACGTTCCCGAACATACTAGAATGAGCTGAAAGACGAAATTACTGTTTTGCACAAATATCAGAACGTCTCAAAAAGCAAAAACAACTTAAAAGTTTCAATGAAATTAAAAAAGATCATTCCTGCTTGTGCCAGCCTGGACTTTAATTCTCATTTACTGGCAGCTTTAAATCAACGTTTGCATTACAAAAACTACAAAAATGGCAGAGACGACGTAAAAGACATCCTATTTATGGTTTTGTCCTAACCCTACAGGAAATACATTATAAATATATTTCAAAGCTTCTATTATTTATGTTAAAATGTAAAAATATGTGTTTATTTCAACTTAAATTATGTAACTAAAACAAAAATAAGTTTCTATATGTTGAGGAAGAGCAAAGCTAAGACTGTACTTGAGTAGAAAAATTAGTCTAAATTTGAGATTTTAAAAGTAATTTCATTTATTTCTGACATCATTTATGTGCATCAGATTGTAACTTCAAAAGTTCTGTTCTCTATAAATGTCGATCATTTTTAATGTTCTTCATAATTCAGTCAACATTGAACGTTTGCGGGAAAAACTTTGAGTGAAGTCACGTTTTTGCTGCATCCTTGATCAGAAAATTTACCGGAAACATTTTGAGTTCATATAATTTAACCAGAACCACAATTTCACCAGCAGAGAATCAGCATTATGAACATGGTTAATCTAAAATCTAAACGTTGGCTTCAGAAAGATGTTCTACAGTCTCATTTATAATTGAAATCTGAACATTTTATGAGTTTTATGAGTTTTACTGAGTTGAAAAGCTTACTTGTTGATGATTTTCAGCTTGTCTCCTTTTTCGAAGCCCAGGTCTTCTTCATGTTGGGGTTCGTAGCTGTACACGGCCACCCCGATGTTGTCTGAAAGAAAAGTGTTTTAGTTTTCATGATAGCAAATATTTTAATCCAGGTGTCTGCGACCTGTGACCCCTCAAGGTGTCTCCTTGTAACGTTCAGCTACTGCTTTATGAGCACGCTCATTTTGTGAAAACTAAACTTTTTTTTACATATTTGAGTCAAATTGTTGTAAAAGCAGAAAATTCCTCATGGGAATAAAACCAAAAATATTCCTAAAAATTCTTATAATTGCTCTTAAAGGTCTGGTACTTTAACAACTTTGTTACTTAAGTCATAAATAACCACCTTTTTTTGTTTTTATTGCATTAAGATTCTAATTTTGAAATAACCAAAATAGCTTCGTAAAGTTTGAACCATATTTTATATTTAAATCTTCCTTTTGCCTGGAATTTAAAATAACTGATCAACATGAAATGTTATTTTTAGTATATTTATATATTTTTTTAACTACTCATCCTTGAAAAATAGGTAAAATGTTTTATTTCGTATAGGATGCAGACCCCTGCCTGGCTTCAGCTGAACGTAGACAGTTTGGACCCCAGCGGGTTGGTATTTATATGATTACTGTGCAGTAATAACTTAGAAATAAACATTTCAGTTGATTTAATGAAAGATTTCTGTGTATTTTGGGACTTTTACTGCTCATATGTGACATGTAAGCAAGACACCAGTAGAGCAAAGTAAAAGGGCTTTTTTTCCCAGCGATTGTCGCTTTTTTGCAAAAATAGTTTTGTTTCAGGCGCCAAACAATGATCAGCTGGTCCCCAATTGGACCAGTGAGACACACAGCTCTTACTGGAAATAACACGTAATGACATAAAACCGTAAACATGATCAGATTACGAGTTCAGTTATCCAACAAAAATTTACACTCTTTCATGAACTGATGTAAAATTTCCCTGATTCTGATGAAAGGTGTCGAATGTTCAACCCTCTGGGGCAAAAGAAAAGAAACAAAGGAATATGACAGACAAGAGGATTTACCTGGTAGAGGTGATGTCGGTGGGGTGTGCTGTGATTGGTATGGGATGAACTGATCTGTGTACTGGGAGGACAGGTAAACAAGATTAGGCCTGCACCTCCAACAGGTTTAAGGATCATTGCAAAAAAAACACAGGTTGTTGTGTTGACAGGGACCGCACAGCTCTGACGGTAAATCGTGGGCTGTTTGGGTTTTCACACAGCATGTTACACACACACACACACACACACACACGCAGGTGGTTTTCTCCTTAATTTCTAATCTAATGGGACATCTAAGTCACAGCGAAGGAACAATCAACCTCAATAACAATAAGCAGCCAGTTGATTGTACTACCCATGAATTCTGGGAGCCAATGTAATGTTCACACCTATTGCTGCTGACTTTATCTTTAACTTCTGTTCAGCATCATCAAGGTTGCTAGGCAACAGGACGTTTGCCGAGGTAAGGGCGGGAATAATTCTGAAGGGTAGACCTTTCACTTCCGGTCTTCCTGGTCAATGAAGGACAGGGTGTCTGGTACCGACACCAGCCTACGTCCACCGGGTAGGTCGGGTCCTTACAAGGATGCAGGGGTAGCATCCTTGTAAGGACCCATTCCATGTAGGTCGAGTCCTTCCTCGACAGCTAGGACTGGAAGTGAATTTTGACGGTCATGAACAACTACGGGACCGGCTATACAAATATGCAAATGAAAAAAGTCGTAAAATGTGTTTAATTTTTTCACCACCAGATATTAATAAACTGACATTTAAAACTATAATCCTCCAAGAGCAGAACTCTCCCAGCCTTTGCTAATGAGGATACACCAAACCTGTCCTAGAAATCCAGGATAACAAGGACGCCTTTGAGGACGGGTTTGGAGGATCCTTCAAATGTGGCGTAATCAGACCTAAAACGTGTACTCGGAAGGTTGCTTGTGCTGCTGGCTAAAGTGCGATGACACTTCCGTGTAGGTACTTGTGTAGGTATGCCTCTGTCCAATACAGAACCAATACATGTTCCATTTCACCCCTAAGCTACATCTAAAGTACGCACTTACTGGGTTGCATGACTGTGGTGGAATTGGACAGTTGCAGTGTTCGCAGATTTCATCCAAGTTCTCGATCCAGTCGCTGTCTGAGTCCGAACTGCAGGTGCATCCCATCTTTCCTGCAGTTTGAAAGCGTGAGTTAGTTGCTGCTGCTTTTAGAGTCACATAAAAGACTTTTCTATATGTTCTGGTTCGTGGCTGAACCCGAAGATTAAGACGATGCCAGACGGAGGAAGATATTTTTCTAAACGCTTGAAGGCCTCGACACAAAATGGAGGTGATTTTTTTCTTCAGTCTAGACATATTTTGGTGACATTTATTCACACGCAACAGAATCTGAGTTTTACAGTGCAGGTTCTCTACTTCAAGCTTTAGAAACTCAGGAATTTTAATCTGGTGTAATCCGTCGTCTGCATGTGCTGCGTCTGGTGTTTTACACCAACGAAGCGGCGTTCCCAAGCTCGCTTGACTCCTTTTGGGCTGGAAAAGGGTCAGTGGGCTAATCGCCGCCGCCGTCTCGTCCCAAAGGCTGGAAGTCGTGAGAAATCTGACAAAGTCTGACCCTTCTCCACTAACAACCCACTGGAGCTGCAAAAGGGACTCCATGACTAAATCACAAGGGGATCACCAGATTATGAAGAAATATCAGTTCTCCTACGCTTCACTGGCCCACTCTCAAAGAGTCAGCGTTTTCCGTTCAGGGGCTATCCTCTACTTTTATTACCAACAGCTGGAGGCCTCAACAAATACACAGATGACTGTAAATGACTGAGAAATGTTTCATTAAAAAACTGCCTTATTTGATAAAAAAACAAATGAGGAGTCCTTTAATTTCCCTATAAAATGACCATAAATCATTTTATAGGCTAGAAAAAAATGTTATTTAGTCCTAAAATACCACAGGTGAGTTTGTTTGAAGAAGAAATTACATTAAAAATTTAATTTATTTAAAATAAATAAGTAAATAAATACAGAGCCAGCTTTTAAAATGTCAACGCATAAATATCCATTCAATGACATTTAAAGGGAAATAATTAAATTTACTGCATGAAGGATTATTTCTTAAGACGTGAGAAGTGAAAATGCCCAAAACTGCTCAAAGTTTGACTTTTAGAGCTAAAAACCATCAGAAAGATCCAAACTCACCTCCTGAAAAGTGAAATATCTCTCCTTAAACGTCCGGTTGTGTCAGATTTCAGGCGCCGCCATCAAGATTTTCTTTGTCAGACATTTAGAGCGTTTTGCTAAAGACTGAGTTTTGCACCTCCAGCGCCTTGGTGTGAAGATGTCATCAGCCACCCCTCTTGTTTTAACTAAGTGAGCAAGTAGCACTGATGTGGTGTCACACACACACACACACACACACACACACTCAGCTACGCTGTGGAGGAGCGACCCAGAGTGTTTCCTGTCGTTGAAACGTTTGAGGGTTGCTCTGCAGGCTTTAACAGGTGCTTCAGTGTGCAGCTGTGTGTGAGCGAAGGGGAACGTTAGAGTCTCCAAGACAAACGGGTCAGGACCAAACATGTTCCAATACTTTACCCAAAAACGAGGGGCTCAGGAAGGCAGCGCTGAGGGTATTTTTATCCTGGTTTGAACCACAGAAAGTGGGAGTCGACCTTTGTCAGATCATCTGGTGTCAATCTGAATCTGAAATCACCCAATCTAAAATAAGAAGTGATATTTTTGTTTTTAAAAGATGATTTACAGATGGACGCCACATCTGATGCTGTAATGGCTATTTGTAGCAGCGGTACTTCCTGTGTTGTGGTAGTTTAGTCTCATAAAAACCAACTACAAGGCCCAGGCGTGTGGTTTGTGTCTGTTCCTCACCAGGATGTCATTCAGAATAGACTTTGTCCCCAGTTGTTTTTCACCATCACACAAAAATGAAGCACCAATATCAGTAGAGAAACAGAGAAGTCAGTTATTGTGATGGAAATCTGCAGTTCTTGTGCGTTATAGTTGAATTCTGGAGGATTACCAGCTCGTGCTGTTGTACTTTACGTTTCAGACATCTTGAGCTGTGGGCCGCTTTTCTTCTCTTGTGGTGAACGGATGCTGCTCTAGCGCTTGCACTGGCAGGAAGTCGGTCCAAGCATCACAGACAGTGCACCATGAATGTGCTCAGAAGACTGCCGCAGCATAGATTATGTCTTAGAGAGCGATGAAAACCACCTGAATTCAGTCTTTTTTCCGTTAGAGTAAAATTCTGGAGGATGTGTGAGGCTGTTTCACTTTTTTACACGTTGCAGAGACTTAAATATGATTCAAGCGGCTCAAGTAGGAGTTTGCTGGTGCAGGGAGAAGCTAATCCGCAGCAGAAACCTTTGACTGTTAACACAACGCCGCCATCTTTGGGGATGAGCCAGTGGCAGGCCCTTGTGAGGCTTTGAGGGCATTCCTGCTCCACATTTGTCACAACTTCCAAATGTGGTTGGAAATCACATTCTGTTACGCAATCAAACTGAGATGCTATCAACATGCGGAAAGTTTTCCAGCCCTCCTACAACGACGCAGGTGCTGGCCTCCTTCGCCTGGCTGTGACAGATGCTCTTGGTTTTGCTGCTATAAAAGCACGATGAACCGATGGGTGCTTTATCACGTGTGTGAGGATGTTCGGTTTGTGTGATACGGGGGTTAAAGGTCAAGAAAAACTATCCTCAGGGCAACGCGGGAAGCCCAGGGCAGTCTTTTATCTGACGAGGGCCCTCATGAGGTCATGTCTCCTGCTTTATGATCTCTAAGACCTAGTTTTGCTCTCTTTTTCCTCCTCAGTCACTTTCTGCCAAGACATATTTGGTTTCTTGTCTTACAAAGTATGTCCCGCACATCCCTCCGGGGACTGCAGCTTTATGTTTGATTGTTTGCCATGAATGTGTTGCAAATGAAAGAGGATCCTTGTGCATGGGATCCTTCAGGAAAGATAATAAGAAATAACAAAAATGTGCTTTCAAGTCATTTAATAATCTGTTTTGCAAACTTTTAACTACCTGCACGCTCATGAAATGCATTTTATAACAAATACAGAGATAAAAATGTCATTTCATCATTATTTAATGTGCAAAATGTTTCTTTTTCATTGCATGCAAAGATACACTTGTGTTACAGTGTTTGGAATCTAAAAATCTGTACAAAACATTCAAATCTGGTGGAAAATAATAACATTTATTCATCTTATTGCTTGTTAAACCATCAAACAAACCACTTATCATGCCTGCCGTTGTCCACCGAGCTCCAAAAAGCATTTGGTCACTTTCCAACCTTATGTAACCGGCGCTCTGCAGCATCTAGACGTGCCGCTGGGAAACAAAACAGCCTCCTGAGTCTTGTCACTGTCGTGCTGAGGTCATACAGATATTTGTAGTTTGTTAAGGAGAGGTGCAAAGACTGTGTGTACTTCCTGGAGGAAGGATGAGAGATTTCTGTTTATTTTAAAGATTCGCTGAACTTAAAAAAAAACCTGATCTCAAAAGGCCCAAAAGCCCATGACGTCTTTGATTTCATCAAAGCAACTCGCTAGGAAACAATAATGCATGGAAACAAGTTGAAATGTGGATATTTTGCTTTAAAAAGGCACTTTTCTTTCCTTTTTGCAGCTCTTATCACAGTAATCGCTTTCTAATTTGGGGTCATGACCCGTTAAACTGAATCTGAAAATGTGTGTTGCATCTTTTCCAGCTCCTCTCTGCACCTCTTTGGCAAAAGCAAAACGTTGTTTTTGCATCAACAAATCACAGCTCCTAAATTAAATGTCATAATATGAATTCTGTTTCATTTCAGTCATGGATTTCTGAGTAAATCTGCAACAGAGCAGCTCAGATTCAGTCCAGCAGGAAGCTCTGACGGGCCTACAGGTGTACAGAGGCCTTCTTGCGTTTAATTTTCTCGCCACCTCCAAGAGGAAACAGTTTCAGCACAGAGAGAAACGTCTGGAGTTGATGTTCATCTTGGTGAGGCCCAGGTGTTTCAGAGGAGTGGACAGGGCGAAGGCGGCCTTCATGGGGATGTCACACAGCAGGTCCGACTCCTCTTCGCACTCCTCCAGCTCGTAGGTGGCATCGTCCAGCATCTCCTTGTGACGGTGGCACACCTGCTCCACCTTCAGCCGGTGGATCTCCACACGCAGACGGATCAGCTGACGGGCCAGGCGGTTGTCCTGGACTTGCATCTCCCTCTGAGAGAGAAGCCGAGGGGAAAGAACATTAATAAGAAGTCTGATGGGGTTTTATCTTCTTCTTATCAAATAGCTGCATGAGGAGTGAGTGAGTGAGCTGCAAGCTGAGACTATAGGAGGAAGCAGTTATCAGATTGTTTCACCAACTTTTTGTTTAATCTGGGGGCGACGGTGGCATAGGAGTTAAGTGGACGCCCCGCAATCGGAAGGTCGCGGGTTCGCGTCCCACTCGGTCTGTCACCGTCGTTGTGTCCTTGGGCAAGACACTTAACCCGAATTGCCTCTGTTGGTGGTGGTCAGAGGGGCCGATGGCGCAACAATGCAGCCTCGCTTCTGTCAGACCGCCCCAGGGCGGCTGTGGCTACTCAGTAGCTTACCATCATCAGCAGTGTGTGAATGTGAGAGTGCATGCAGCGTCTTTGAGTGTCCTAACAAAGCGCTATATAAATTCGATGAATTATTATTATTATTAATCTGAATCAGGCTATATAGGGTTAATCAGATTATTTATTCTTTACCTTTATGAATGAAACTGAAATGCACTCTTGTTCAGAGGGTGACAGATTATAAATGCATAGGAGGAACTCACGAGCTCTTTCCTCAGGAACTCCAGAGCATCATCAATGGTTTCAAAGCCGCAGATGTTGCGCACAGCCAGATCCGAGTTCTCACTTCTCAGAGCTGCAGGGACGGAAAAGACGTCTCCTCCAGAGTCGGGACTGTCCTCTGGGTTTCTGTCCATCCACGGGCGACTCTGCAGCCGCTCCTGCCACTCCAGATAGGACGGTCTGCGCGTCTGCAGCTTCAGCTTCTCCGTCAGCGCTTTGACGCTGTCCAGGTCCTCCGCGTCTCCCTCCGAGCTGTCAGCTCCGAACTCCTGGAAATCCATCTTTGCAGCAGGAGAGAAACCTTCACAAGTCATGGTGGAGCCGCTCTGCGCGGCGCAACAGGTCCATGCAGCCTTCTTAAGGGAGAAGTGAAAGGGTGACCGCCCATCCCAGAGGACGGGAGGGGTGAGGATTTATTAGAGAGAGAGAGAGAGAGAGAGAGAGAGAGAGAGAGAGAGAGAGAGAGAGAGAGAGAGAGAGAGAGAGAGAGAGAGAGAGAGAGAGAGAGAGAGAGAGAGAGAGAGAGAGAGAGAGAGAGAGAGAGAAAGAGAGAGGGAGGGAGGGAGAGAGAGAGCTTGTTGAACTTGTTTTGCGCACATTTACTAAATGAAATTGCGCACAATTCGGGGAAACTTGCAGGAATAGGATGCTATGCTATTCAGATCGTTTTCTGACATCAAACACGTTCTTAAAGCACCCATTCACATTCGGGAGCAACTTTGTTTAAAATATGAAACTTTGGTTATGTTTAAAATCAGGCAGGTGGCGCACAAAGCTGCAACCTTTGGTTCCTCTCATGAACCCATCCATGGGCGTACCTTTGGATTTTGGGAAAGGGGACAATGAGGATAAATGAGGTAGAACTTTATGTAAATTGATACATACAAAGTAATTACATATATTCTAAAAAATAAGAGTAAAAGTTAAATCATTGTAATCAATGTAAGTTATCCTCAGACAGACAATGGATCCAGTCATAAAGTTTCCTAACACCATTCCAATCTCTAAAATGTCATGCCAGTTGATGCAAACTTTATTAAATAACAAGTATACTGTCATAAATTGAATATTTCATTATTATTATTGAGAAATTCACCAATACACAAGCTAAGTTGGTGCCTAGCAGTCATCAGGCGAGAGAAGGGGGACACAGGTCACCAGTCCATCACAGGGACACAGACAAACACCCAGTCACACCCAAGCTATTTAGGATTGCCAAGAAACCAAGCATGCATGTTTTTGGTCTGTGGAGCAGAGTACCCATGAAAACCCAACCATGCATGGAGAAAACACGCACAAAGGCCGCAGCTGGGAATCAAACCTGCAACCATCCCACTTGCAAGGCAGCAGTGCTTCCAACTGCTCCACCATTTATTTTTTTTTAGCTGAGTTGTTGCTCATTTTTGCAAATGGTAAAAATGGTCATTTTTAATATATGTATAAAATAATAATAGCTTGGATTTAAATAACACATTTCAAGCAAGTAAGAAAAAAGTCCAATTGTTACTTATTTTTTTAAAGTTTACATTAAAACATTAAATTACATTTTAATGTGTGACATCAAATTAGACTTAATTAAAATATAATATAATATAATATAATATAATATAATATAATATAATATAATATAATATAATATAATATAATATAATAATATAATATAATATAATTCTAGAAGGACGCGCACTAAAGCTGTTTTTAACCACTTGCTCATGCCGCCACCTAGTGGTGGTTTGTTATATCACACACACGCTGCTGCCTGGTCTCTGAAAGCGTGAAGAAGTTTAGTCGTTAAAATGAGACCTACTGACTCTCAGAGGAAACGCGCACTTCCGTCTTTTGTCGCCTCAGCCAGATCATTTTCCACTCCCACAGCTGCCTTGTGTTCAGCGGGCTGCTGCTGCTCAGAGAAAGTTTCTGCGATGATCAGAGAAACATGAAGCTTAAATCTATTTATAGGCTCCTTATCACCGTGAAGCAAACAGAGCGCTGCCCAACCAGCTCGGGGCACATTAGAGGAATCTTACTTTCATTTTCCTCAAAAAGAGGCGAGGAGGGATTTTTGGAGACGAGATTTAAAATAAAAAGTCACTGAAGCAGGAGCAGCTTCACCAGGAGCTGATGGAGTTCTCTGAGCACATCAAGACAGCCAATGTGGAGGATGTGGAGCTCCGGCAGCCGCTGCACCCACCGAGCAGAGGGACCCTCTGCATCACCGGACACCACCTGCTCTTCTCGGACAGGGAGGCGGGCAGCTCCCGGCATGTTCTCCTGCTGCTCAGGACCATTGATGCCATTGAAAAGAGGTGAGGAAGAAGAGGAGGACAGAAAGATGGAAGGTTGAGAACTTTTGCTTTGAGGCAGGATTTCTGAGTCTTTGCACCACTTTTCAGTTCACATGATACTAATTTCTCATTAAACTTCAGATTTCCACAACTTTAAATCAGCTGTTTGCTATGAAGTGATTTTGCATTTCCAAAAACAAATGAAACACGCGTAAGTAATCTGTGACTAAATGTGTAACTGAATCCCTGAAATCTTTTTGAACCAGTGTGGAAAACCTTTTGGGCTATTCCGGCTTCTTCTCTAAAGCAGGCCAGAGTGAAAGGTTAGGACATTGTTGGTGTTGCCATTTGCCTGCTGCCTCTGCTGAAGAAGGATGTTTGCTAATACGATTGCAGCATCTTTTTCTCCCTTATCTCACGTTTTGCATTGCTTGCTGCTGCTTCTTGCCATCTTGTGAAAGCACTGCTCAGATTCCTCGATGTCTGTCAGTGACAGAAGAGAAAGTAGTCATTGCACATGCAGTTTATGGGGAAGAGAACACCCCCTTCCACCCAGCATAGGTTTGTCTTCCTCTTCTATGGCAAGTTGAGCCTCCTGCCCTGCTAAAGCATTGTCAAAAAACAAGGAACTAATATTCTCGTTGTGAAAACCCAGAGTTCTGTTTTGTTTTTGTGCAGAATAACAGCCTCCTCAGGGACGATTACCATCAAGTGCAAAGATCTGCGTGTGCTTCAGCTTGACATCCCAGGCATGGAGCAGTGCCTCAACATTGCACACTCCATTGAGGTATAACAACGCAATGACCAATCGACCGAGCAAACTGCTTTTGGAGTATACACAGTTCAAAGGCTCAAGCCCTTTTCTAGTTCCTCCCTAAGCCACGCCTCCAAAACACAGGAACGAAAAATGCTTATTCTCGAGGTTTTTGTTTCGACTTGTTTTCTCGCCATAATTCCTGATGTAAAACATCTACCATATCCGTGTGACATCTTAGGATATAGCTAGTATTGTGGTGAAAAAACGAGAACATTTTTAGGTTCCTTGGTTTAATCTTAACTTCAAAATCACAGCAGCTCAGTGGCACCAACAATGTGGGAAGACCCCATATCTTCACACGTGCACAATAGGTAACACGGACAGCTCTGCCAGCCGACAGAGGACAGGCTGCGATCACAGACAACAGGTCCGTCACCTAAACGTCTCCCAACAAGAACAGAACCAGACTCTAAACAGTTCATGTAAAACAACTCCTTAAATGAATTTTACAAACGACAAACATAACGGAACATTCAGTCCGTTACACTAGCTAGCCCAGCTCTGGCTTCGCTTCCTGTTCAGCTGCTCCAAGCTACGAATGCGGGATTTGTGCACAAAGGGGTATATGTGCAGTGGGGGGAGAGATTGTCAGAGAGCAGTTTGATGGATGGATTAGGATCCAGTCATACAAAATGGGACGTTCACAATGACTGGATGAGATTTTTCCAGAGTTGTACTTTTCAAAGGCGATTTTTGACAAAACATTTCATTTATTATTTGCCATCAGCATGTTCATTTCAAGCAATACGGCTAAAAATGCTCCAGAAAAACATCTATTGCACCTTTAATGCAACTAAAATAAACCAAAGTGCAACAACTGCCAGCTCACTACCTCTCTTTATGACTCTCCGTAGACCCTGTCCAGTCTGGACAATGTGTCGGAGATGTATCCTTTCTTCTACAGACCTGCTGACCTCAGCCTGCAGGACCAGTGGGACCTTTCCACACCTGAAGAACACTACAGGCAAACGAAGGAGCTTGTAAGCAACACTTTACATGTTTCTGCCACACAGGGAGGGACTTTTAGAAGAGAAGCATACATTAAAAAACCTAAAAGGTGACCTTCTATGACAGTCCAGCAACAGGAAAATGCCAGGGCGGTTGACTTTAGAGGTCACTAAGCAGGATATCCTGGTTGCTTAGCTTTCATTTGTTTTTCCTTAACATCAGAATGTGCTGCACAGCTTGAATTCACAGTCTTCTGGGGACAGAAGGTTGCTATGGTGAGGGGCTAGGTCCTAAAGAGGGCATTGTTCTTAAAAAGGTGGGATGGACGTTCTTGTCTTGAGCTTCATCAGGGAAAAACCGACAGGAATTTGCATGGCTACATATTTCTGCCATGCTTGTTTTTGTTACTTAAACAAGGATTTCAGACTCAGATGAACTTCATTGATCCCTCAGGAAAGGTCCTCTGGGAAATTCTGTTTTCCAGCAGGAGCAGCAGTAACACATCTAACAGTAATTAGTAGCATGCTTGCATGTAGGATGAAGGATGTTGGTCCTTGACTTTAGGAGAAGAAACCTGTCCCTGACCACTTCTTTGGTTGTTTATGATGGTGTGCAGTAGGTGCCGGGTTAGCGTTCTCTCCTCATCCACGATCAGTTTTGTTCTGACCACAGATCTGACCCTCAGCTTCTCCAGCCTGGATGCATCCTTGTTTTTTGTGTCACAGCCCCAGCACACTACTGCACCAAATATTAATGATGGTGATGAATTTGTGAAGTTTGGAGTTTAATTACTTCTGCAAATTGCAAACTGTGACATTTACTGGTTCTCTACAAAACTCTAAACAGAAGTCAAAGATTCCTTAAATCGTTCACTTACAGTGATTTTAGATTTGTCAAATTATATTTCAGGATTGTAAGATTTAACATGCCTTGGTGTTCAAAGGTCAGTATTTTCTATTGAATTGCACACATTCTGCCTTAAATACGTTGTTTTATGTCACCGTGTCTTTAAGAGCTCATCCTGCGCTCTGATTGGCTGTCTGGTAGTTCAGAAAGGCAGCTGTTAATTGACTTTATGAGACTATTCAAACTAATGGTTATGTGCTCATGGCGGTGTAACAGAAACAAGCCTGGTTTGTAAACAAAGATGTTTGAAGAACTTCAGGAAACTTTGCCAGGTGCAGACTGTTAAGTCACGGGTCTTATCAACAACGACGAGTCAAACCACAGAGATGAGGTTTGCAAACTGTCCACATGTGCAGCAGCAACAGTCTAATTCTCAATCTCAATCTGAGGAACATGAAGGAGGCTGGTTGATTTGAGACAAACGAACATCCAGAATCTTCCACTGAGCATAAATGTGCACCAAATTCCTGGATGTGCACATCATCGAGAAGCTTTCCTAGAATACCAAAATTGCATCATTGGCCAAGAACCGCAGCATCGTTTCTACTTCCTTTGCAAACCGTGCAGTGCCAATGTGCATCCTGACCAGCTGTACAACTGTGTGGTACAGAAACTGCATCACTTCCTGCTGGAAAACCACCCCTCTCCCCTCCTCTCATGACAGCGACAACAAACAACTGGCTTGCAGGGTGCTTCACATGACCTGAGAGGATCATTTATTATTTCCCCTCTGTGTTTGCAGCATAAAATGTGGCGGTTAAGCACTGTGAACAAAGACTACTCCGTGTGTCCTTCCTACCCTCCGGCAGTGATTGTTCCACAAAGCATCGACGATGAAACGCTGAAGAAAGCAGCTAAGTTCAGACAGGGCGGGCGCTTCCCTGTCCTGTGCTACTACCACAGGAAGAACAGCATGGTAAGGTGTTTTTAACGTCGCCGTTCCAAACGTGGCGGATTATTTCTAACTGCGTTGTGTCGTATCAGGTGATCATGCGCAGCAGTCAGCCGCTGACAGGTGCTAACAGGAAGCGCTGCAAAGAAGATGAGCTCCTCCTCCAGGCTGTGATCGACGGGTCAGACAAAGGTTACGTCATCGACACCCGCTCCAGTCAGCAGGTCCAGCAGGCTCGGATGACGGGGGGAGGGTTTGAGTCCAAATCGTGCTACAACGGTTGGAAGAGACTGCACAAACAGATGGAAAGGTGTGTTTATTTAATCTACAGGGGATGGATGATACTTCCTCTTCAGATAACCCCTCACACTTCCGTCTCTTTTTGCAGAGGCAAAGCGCTGCAGGAGAGTCTGATCAAACTGGTGGAGGCCTGTGGTGATGAGTCCAACAACATGGACCGCTGGCTCAGTAAGCTCGAGAATTCAAAGTGGCTGTCTCACGTCCAGACGGCTCTGTCGACCGCTGGCCTGCTGGCAGAGTGTGTGGAGAGGTAAGACAACCACATGGTGCGGTTTTGATCTCAGCAGCTGTAAGTTGTGAGGTTTATCAACTTTTATTACCTGACTCAGACAATTTGGACTTACTTTTAAAAGCAGAGAATGTTGTCTTTATCGTGGCTGTAGGATGAATTTTTATTTTCTTCAAGGGACGGTCACTCAGCTCTTGTTCACGGTTATGAAGGCACAGACTGTTCTTTGCTCATCAGCACTTTGGCTCAACTCATCATGGATCCAAGCTGCCGCACGCTAGAGGGCTTCCTGGGTCTACTGGAGAGGGAGTGGGTGCAGGTGAGACTTGGCGCTGTCCTAGGTTAACATCTAGGCTTGAAATGTTGACCTCAAGGTAACTATTTGGGCCGTTTGGATGGTATTAAAGCCTCTAGATGGATTATCAGGATTAGTACCTTCATCAAAAACCTGCCAGATCATCCTATACATATCTATTGGGCGATGGTGGCAGAGGAGTTAAGTGGCCGCCTTGTAATCGGAAGGTCGCAGGTTCGTGTCCTACTCAGTCTGTCACTGTCGTTGTGTCCTTGGGCAAGACACCTAGCCCGCCTTGCCTGCTGGTGGTGGTCGGAGGGACCGGTGGCGCCAGTGTACGGCAGGCCCCGCCTCCGTCAGTGCACCCCAGCTTTAGCTACATTGTAGCTCATCCCCACCAGCGTGTGAATGTGTGTATGACTGATTGTGTTGTGAAGTGCCTTGGGGGGTTGTAAAACCCTAAGAAGGTGCTATACAAATACAGGCCATTTACTGCCCCCTGGTGGAGGATCTACAAGTTTTTATTTCTTCATTACTGTTATATTGTTGTATACTTACTAGGGGTGGGAATTTAACACGTTAAATATGATTTATTAATTAGAAAAAAATAACACGTCAGTCTAAATTCAGCATAGGTGTGACTTTTTCACCTTTTTTTCTTGCAAAAGTCTAATTTTAGGGCTTCAAATAAACTCATCCAGTCATTTGTTTGTATAAGTTTCACCTGATTTTTTGCATAGTGAAAACATTTTTGTGCAGCTGCAGCGTGAACCTCGGAGCTCTGCAGCAACACTTTACTCTGATAACAAAGTCAGATAAAACGTGTTTGAGCAAACATGGTGTCAAAAGAATGCTGCTTAACAGGAAGTGCCTTGACAGTCTGAAGGACACGTTATATTGGTATTAATAATAATAATAATAATAATAATAATAATAAGGTTATTCTGTCATTATTTTAACGAGTGGGCTTCTTTGCAGGCAGGACACCCGTTCCAGCAGCGATGCGCCCACTCAGCCTTCTCCCACGCTCGTCTCCAGCAGGAGTCTCCGGTCTTCCTGCTCCTGCTGGACTGCACATGGCAGCTGTGGCGCCAGTTCCCCTGTGCGCTCGGCTTCTCTGAGGCTCTGCTCCTTAGACTAGCCGCTGAAGTCTATGCATCTGACTACGGCACCTTCCTGTGTAACAACGACCAGGAAAGGTCGGCTCGGTCGTCACAGTTTGGACTCAGTAGAGCCTGAAATCCCAAACTCAGACGGGTGTTTCATTTCTCTTTCAGGTGTTCTCTAGGAGTCAAGACGAGAAGTCACTGCTTGTTCCAGGTCCTGCTCAGGCCCGTGGAGAGAAACTACTACTCAAACCCGTTGTATGAAGCCACCGAGCTGGCCATCTGGCCCTCAGTTCACCCTCAGTCCCTGCAGCTCTGGAGAGGTGAGCTTTCAGCGGTACACAGATTCAAACCAACTCTACATTTGTTAGGGATGGTCGATGCTGGCATTAAAATGTAACATCGGAAATAATCAGTGCCTGCTTTTACTAGTTTAATGAAACAACCTTTATGCACCATGCACCTATTATACATCAAAGTCCTCAACTACTTATTGTCTCACTCAAAATGTTGAAATATGATAACTTCGAGGTATTTTAAGAAATTTCATTAAATTAAATTGAAGTAGCTGTCATGTTTTACACAGATAATAAAGTTTAAATATGAATGAGAGAAGATATGTGATGTTGGTTACCTAAAATGATTTAGTTGATCTTTTTTCTAATGAGACGTGGAGCCTGCATATGTTAGTATCAGAAGTTAAGGGTTGTATACCAGATATTGGTAAAAAGCTGATAGGGTTGGGTTTACATCCCTAAAATGTAAAGACTGATCTTTCATTTGATCCCCAGGTTTTTTCCTGAGGTGGACCCCACAGGCCCGCCATCTTGAGGAGGTTCAGGAGGAAATAAGGAACATGGTGGACGAGTGGGTGAAGGTGGCGCAGGGCGATGGAACTACGGTTCTGTAAAAGAACATTGCTCACATGCTGTAACGCAGCCACAGTGTTTTAATGTACAGTCGTTTTTACCTTTTTTAATAAAAGATTTATCTGAAGAAAATGAGTGATGTCATCTTTTTTAAAGTTCTATTTTCCCTAAATATTTAGCTCAATTGTTGTGTTAATTGTTGCTACGATATCTTCTTATAACGCCTGCATGACCGCCACTCCTCCCAGTCCTGTTTAGCTCAGCTAAACAGACCTCACAATGCAGCCCCCCCACCCCCTCCTGAATGACAGCGAGTCAGCATGTTTGCACACAGGGACCAGCTGGATGCTGTAGTTCTTTTGGGTGAAGAGCAACAGAACGGAGTGATCACACAAAGTGGAACCGAATCACAGCCCAGCATGACTTCACACTCCTGCATATTGATCCGGTGGTTACTGGGAGGACTGGGGCCATAACCCTTTCTAATTCTGACTCTTAAATGCTGTCTTCCAAGCTCTTAATTTATAGTTTTGTGTTGAATAGCCGTGGACATCTGTGTTGCATCATTTGGATCATCAGGAAAGGTAATAGATAGATTTTCCTTTTACTATTTTTAAGTCTATTTTAAACACAAAGATCGTTGTCAAAAAGGGAATTATTTTAATGTAATGTCTTTCCAAATGCTTCAGAAAATGCTGCCAGGAGTTCAGGTGTGTGTGCTGGGCCTGTTCTGTCGAGGTTGCCTCAGCAGGGCGCAGAATCGGACCGGTGTGTTTCCCAGGTACATGAGCAAGGGGAACAGCCAGGACGCCTGTAGCCCACAAGTTCCTGAGGAAGCCCCGCGGGTTCTCATCACAGGTGAGACACTTCCAACCTTCATTAGTGCCGTTAGTTCAATTCTCCAAAGTATTATTCTGCTTATATCCTCTACCACGCTGCTCTGTTGGATTTTCGGATTTAGGTCTAAGAGGGCTGCTGTGGTTACCTTAGGTCACTGCTCTTAAGTAAAATAACGTTTCAGAGTGTTTCCCGGTATTATCTGAAGCGTGTTGCCTTTTTCACCTTGTTTTCATGGTGCACTTGCTATAGGACCCCATTTAGATCCATCACAATAGCGCGTGTACAGACAGATTTAGGGACATAAAGGGCGGAGGATAATGGCCCAGGGCGAGTTTTTTTGTTCTGGAATAAAGCCTCAGGACAAACAAGAAGCTGTTTGTTTGACTCTTGTTTCCACATCCATGGTCAACCAGAGATTCAGGTCTAAAAACAAAGTAAATACTCATTTGGTGTTGTATAAAGTAGAAATGTGTCTGTGTGTTCAGGTGGTTTGGGGCAGTTAGGTGTCGGACTCGCTCAGATGTTGAGGTGAGTTTTACACAAATTCCTAAAAACCTCCAAGTTTGTCAACATATTAGACGTTTACATCCCATAACCTTTGTTTGAAAAACCAGGAAACAATACGGGTCAGAAAATGTCATCCTGTCAGACATCAAGAAGCCTCCTGCTCATGTTTACTCCAGCGGTAAGTGAAACCTGATTCGAGCGTTAGCTCATCTTTGTATTGGAGCTTTTCTCCTGAACCTGTTTAACGTTCCTTCAGGCCCGTTTGTGTACGCTGATGTTCTGGACTACAAACACCTCAGAGAACTGATCATAAACAACCAGATCACATGGCTGGTCCATTACAGCGCTTTGCTCAGTGCTGTGGGGGAAGCTAATGTGGCTTTGGCACGAAAGATTAACATCACAGGTCTACTCTGATACTCACTTTACATTCGCCAGCTTCTCAGATATCACCATTCCTAATCTCATGTTGCCTTTCCAGGACTACACAACGTTCTGGACTTAGCTCTGGAAAACTGCCTTCGTCTCTTTGTGCCCAGCACCATCGGAGCTTTTGGTCCCTCCTCCCCACGTGACCCGGCCCCTGACCTCTGCGTACAGCGCCCAAGAACCATCTATGGTGTCTCCAAAGTGCACGGTGAACTGATGGGCGAGGTAGGAATTTCAAACTGTGAGGAACTTTGTTTACCAAAGTTAGAATCAATGTTAAATCTGCGAGCGCGTTATGAGTGGAGGACCCAGGGAAGTGCGGTGGTTCGGTGAGACTAACAACCGGATGGTCCAATCATTGGTTTCGGACCGAGCCATGCTATTGGCGAGAGAACCACTTCATTGTTTTTTTTTCTTTTTTTATCTCCACAAAACATTTATAGCTATACTTAGCTATAGAGGCATGAAAAAAATGTTTTACGCTAGCTTGTTCTGCAGATTTGCCATTGTAGCTTTAAAGGCCTGTTCTTTCTGCAGTATCTCCATCATAAATACGGTTTGGACTTCCGCTGCCTGCGCTACCCTGGCGTGATATCAGTTAACACGCCCCCTGGTGGAGGAACGACAGGTATTTTCCCCCTCATAATCTCATCTGGATTCCATCCACATAGATTTACAAACTTGTTTATGTCACAGACTATGCCGTTCAGATCTTCCATGACGCTCTAAGCACAGGTCACCATGTGTGCTACCTGCGTCCCGACACCCGACTTCCCATGATGCACATCTCGGACTGCCACCGTGCCACGGTGGAGTACATGCAGGCTCCAGAGTGCCAGCTATCGCTGCGCACCTACAACATAGCTGCCATGAGCTTCACCCCAGAGGAGGTGGCCCAAGAAATCCGCAAGCATCTCCCTCACCTTAAGGTCACCTACAGTCCAGACTCTGTGCGCCAGAAAATCGGTACGACGATAATTTAACAAATGAATGTTGGAGCAGTATTGTGAAAGTAACACAACCAGGGTTTTTGTCACTTTGCAGCTGACAGCTGGCCTGTGAGATTTGATGACACCAATGCCAGGAGGGACTGGGGCTGGAAGCCGGCCTTCGGGCTTGAGGAGCTTGTGTCGGATATGCTGAAATCCGTTCGAGACAAGAGGATCACTGAGGGCTTTCCAGTCAGCTAGCAAAACCTTCCATGGATGACCTTTCATGCATTTACCAGCAGTTTTCTCCATCAGTTTCCAGGATTTATTCCTGGATGATTACAGTAATATTTTAGGAGTGGGTTGTAAATAAAGAATTCTCAGTCAGAACTTCTCAATATGTCATACTCAGCTACAAAGTCAGGATTTTTCAGTCGACTTCAGGGAATCCTACATTGTTGAATCTCCTCATCTTTGTTGTTTCTATTTGTTATTGCATTATATCACTTTACACATGAGAAAAGTGCCTCAAATGGGGTTTTTCCAATGTTTTTAATGCATGACCACAACACAATGTAGCAGTGTCTTTAAAGATGTCCAAGGCAACGTGGACCAGTTGCTCACTGGAATGGCTCGCTCACATCAGTCTGGACTGTCAACAGCACATGGTGTATTCTGCCTCCTGTAAGATGCAGCAGACAATAATGTAAAAAAATCACATCACCCAGATGTTATGCATCCCATTACTCTTGCTACACATTTACACACATGATTTTTTAGGCTCTAGAGTGACTTTGGTTAGAAATAAATATGAATTTAAGAGAATATGCATTGAATAAAAATGTATAAAATGCAGTGTATGTGGAACTATGAGTTACTAATAATCACAGATCATTCAAATGTTGTTTAGACAAAATAAACTGATTGTCGTTTTGTATTTTGCAAAGTTTTGTTTTTACAGACTTTTATTGCAAAGTCCTGCATTTTGCTGTAAAATGTTAATAATCACAGACGAAAATAATTTAATGTTTCAAATATACATACATAATTCATAAATTATTAATGAAAATATATAGTTGTTTTTAATGATTTTTCTGTGTGTGTGTGTGTGTGTGTGTGTGTGTGTGTGTGTGTGTGTGTGTGTGTGTGTGTTTAGAAATTCACCGTTCTTACAAGGCAACAAAACATTCGTGTTTGGAAGAATTTCGAAGTGTTTCTGCTAGGGAAGTCTGTGGTTGTGGGAGTCTGTATGAAGATTTGTCCTTAGGAGTGTTTTTTTTTAATGCTGTGTATGTGATGAGGGAGGGGTTCCCTCACGACAGTCCAGGTCCCACCAGCAACAGAGGCAGGTGGCCACACACGGCCCAGCAGCCGACAGCCCGCAAAGGACAGACAGTCAGCCTGGAGGATGGAGCCAACCTGGGCAAGAAGGGGAGCCAGCCAGAGGATGAAAAGACAGCCAGAGGGAACCCCCTATTGCATCATCGCTGCGCCAATGCAGGTCAGCCAGGAGTCAGACATCCCCAAGGCCTACACTAACACTCCATGAGGGGCCACCAGTTTAGCTTTCAGACACTGGAGGGCAGCAACTCCCCATCTTGCCTTTACTTCTAAAGACTGTTAGAAACAAGAGTGTTGTTCTGTTTCTTTGCCAGAGGAGGGCGGAAATTCACCGTTTCTACAAGGCAACAAAACATTAGTGTTTGGAAGAATTTTGAAGTGTTTCTACTAAGAAAGTTTTTTTAACTTTATAAATCCAGTTCCTTTATCTCCTTCTACTCCTCCTCCTTAATATTAATATCCCCAAGAGGACAAAAAGAAATATTAATTTTTTTAAGGCTTGATTAAGATAAAGAGTCTAAAATATACTCTTTTAAATGGCTAAGAACAAAAATGTAGTACAAGTCAAGCACGGGGGAACCAAACCAACATGGCAGCCCCCGCCCACTGCAGGGTGAGTCCAAGCCCCTCAACTGCGCCCCCAATCCATAGAGATAGTGAGGATTCTAATTCCTTATTTTTTCCAAGTGTAGCAGTCATAATAAACATGCCACTTACACATTTCATGTATTCCTAATATTTATATTGTTTACAATGAACTATTTTAAAGATATAAAGATGGAATGGACTGAATAAAATGTAGATTTGGTATATTTAGAAATTAGAATTGAAATTTTAAAGATTGCAAAATAATAAATGGAAAGAAATAAAAAAATGATCTGAGCAGGCGCAGTACTCGTTACATCCTGTAGGGGCACACGCGCACTCTCCATCCGGCTGGCTACTCAAGAGCTTCACCAGGGCGACGCACTTCTTTCTCCGCTGCGCCTGAAACTATCAATTTTCACCGAGAATGGACGCGGGATTCTTCCGCGTGAGTGTTTGGAACAAACATCCATTAGTTGTATAAATTACTGTCACAGTACATATAGATATTTTGGCACTAATATGCCGTTTATGGTTTGGTCGAGGGCCACACTTGATAGTAACGGTGCGGTGATGGCTCCGTCTATCAACTGATGTTGAACGATTTTGATATTTTTTGTCAATCCTCTTTCAATTTAGCTGTTTGGGGAATTTGTATTGTCTTTTAAAACTGATGATTTTATTATTACGAGCGCGTTTTGCGTTATTTTACTAACGCATCTCAGCATTTTCGGTTTAATTTTCGGACAGTCTTTTCAGGAATTAGACAAGCCCGTGCAGCTAAATTGTTGGCCTTGGCTTAAGATGGCGCCCGGTGTTGTGTCTAAAAACGAGCTAGTCACGACCATGTTACTCCAACGTTACTTTGGTACATTTGACATTTTGTCTTAATGAAGACTGGCATCACTCAGACCTTTAAAAGTACATTTATACCAACGCTGGTGTCGTTGACACCGCTTTCATGCTAATTTAATACCATCTTCCGTGTTAGGATTTAGCAACCGGCTAGCTAGCTTGTTGCTAGTTCAGTGTCATGCGTGACCCGAATAGACTGTAATTTCTAACTGTTGAATATTTATTTCAGGGTACGAGTGCGGAGCAGGACAACCGTTTCAGCAACAAGCAGAAAAAACTGCTGAAGCAGCTGAAATTTGCAGAATGTTTGGACAAGAAGGTATGTGAACTGATGGTTATTTCTCATCATAAAGGAGCCAAACTGGTTCTTATTGGATCTACTAAAATGTGCCATCCCTTATGTGTATCCGTATTAAAAGAAATTTAAGTAGTTTGCCTGAACAACTTTTTAAAAAACTTAAGTGGTTTTAGAGGTTTAGTTGTTAAAAGCAGATCTCTAAAGACTAACATCTACCAGGTTATCAATATATTTGGTTTAAAAACATCTACCATGTATTCTGTCCCCTATCTCTTATTTTTCTACATTTTAAGTTTTTAAATATGACATTTTTTACATGACTATATTCTTGTTTTAGCAGTTCAGAAGTAGCTATTGGTTAAAATAGATTGCTCTTTTACTGTTATATTTCTAAAGTAAACTGACTTGTCATAGTTAAACGTGGTGTATGGATTATTATGATGGCTCAGGAGTTAGGAGTTTGCCCTGTAATTGGTGGATTGCAGGTTTTTAACCCAGGGCTCGGCAGTCATGTCAATCATTGTGTCTTTGGGCAAGACATGTCACCCTCCTTGCCTACTTGTGGTCAGAGGGACCAGTGGCACCTCACTTCTGTCAGTGAGCCTCAGGACAGCTGTGGCTACAATGTGGCTCGTCACCATTGGCCTGTGAATGTGTGTGAGATTGGATGAGTGATTCACTGTAGTGTAAAGCTCTTTGGAGTCCTCTGACTCTGAAAGGAGCTTAACAAGTGCAGGTTATTTATCATTTAGCATATCTCAGGCAAACAGTAGGCTGCACAGTCAGAGGTTTTACTGATGATCGGCAGCACAGAGGTACAGTTTGGTGAATGATAACAATTTCTTTTAGGGCCACTGAGACATAACTTACTCCTCCAGATGTAATCTGCTCTTGTACATCAATATTTTAAAATGTTCTAATCTGATTTGTTGTAGAGTTTGGATTTGTGGCAAACACTTAAGTGAAACAGTGAAAATCCCAAATAAATTTGTTCATTGTGTGACCTGACATCATTAGAGAATATAACCCAGTAATGCATTTTTATTTCTCCACATAAAATGCCCAGTTTCACAAAAATGCCTTTGGTAATTGCATCTGAGTGTGTGTGCTCTTGCATATTCTTTGTGATGAGCATAATGCTGGGGCTTCTTATAATGACTTGTTTGTTTTTTTCTCAGGTGGACATGACCAAAGTGAACCTGGAAGTCATCAAACCGTGGATTACCCAACGTGTGACAGAGATTCTTGGCTTTGAGGATGATGTGGTCATTGAGTTCATATTCAACCAACTTGAAGAGAAGGTATTGTTTTTTTTCTCAGTTTGTTTTATTTTTGTTTTTCTGTCAGAACTGTTGTAATGTGAGGGCATTGCTTAGCCAGCAAGAAGGGATGTTAATAAAATACATTTACATCCTAGTCAAACTGAGAATGAATGGGTAAAGTAAAAAACAGTTGGTTTATTTGTGTAGATCTTGTTTTGCTGTTATGTGACAAAGTGCCTTTTTATTTAGCAGTCTTCTAATGATGATGTGATTTATGATTTAAAAGGCCTGAACCAATATGGATGTTATACCTTGCATCAGAAGTATAGCACCAACATCTAATTAGCTCTCTCCTGAGCCCAAAGTCTCTGAGCCCAACTCTCCCTTCATGATGCAGTGTGTGTTTTGAGGTGAGTTGTATACAGGGATCATCTACATCTTGTCAGTGAAAGACACAACTGAACAGTTCCATAATCATATTCTCCGTAGGCATTTTTAGATGCCAAGTTCCTTCATAAATCCAGAAAAGGGTTTAAAAAATGTCATGGCTTATTTAGTGTAAAACCCTGAAAAGTATTGTCTCACTGACCGCCCCTGATTGCAAGTTTTGCATCAGTTGCACATCTGTTGAGTACAATGTGCATTCTGTTGCACTTTTAATTAACTTCACTTGAGAGTTGCTGCGTTTCCATCCACTTGTCCATTTTGAACTAATCTCACAGCTATGTCCAAATATAAAACGCACATGAGGTATACGTTATATTTCTTTGTTGAGTAAATAAATAAAATGAAGATATGCATAAGATATTGTTTAAGTTTTATTAAGGAGACTGAAGGCTACTTCACACTGAAAGCATCAGCGGTGCGGAACGGCAGCGGAACGTCGCCGCTTCAAATAGAATCCATTATAGTCTATGGGGGTGTCACAAACCAGCCGCGATGCGGCGATTTCCAGACGCGTCCCAGAAGCAGCACGCCGCACCGCTAAATATAGGATTGGGTTCTATTTTTGCCGCGTGCCGCTTCTGGGATGCGTCAATTTCCGCAGTTAACATAGGGCTAGACAGGAAATCACACTCGGTTTCAGTGTAAAATGCCCGGTAATTTTCAAAATAAAAGTCTGTTACAGCGATGCGATTTCATATCTATGTAGATTACGTCTATACGTGTGACCTCACGGCTTATTTACTTACCGCATCGTTCGAGAAATGCAGCGGTGTTTTTTCATGGCTGTAATCCTGGCAGTGGTGAGTAAAAACATTATATATGACATCAAACAGCGATATCAAACGTCATTTCCTTCTTTTTGGTTTAATGGCGGATGGCATAAACAAACCGTGACTGTTGAAGTCTCGAGGGATCTTGTGATCTCGTGAGTCAAGCGAGGAGCGCGGCGGTGAATTCGCTTCGCTGCTGACTCTCCCGGTGTGCACATGATGTGCACAGGATGTCCGCAATTGTTGCGAGTAAACCGTTACGCTGCCGTTACACGCCGCTGATGCTTTCAGTGTGAAGTAGCCTTGAGAATTTAAAAAGCAAGCAGCAGCCAGAAACAACTAAGACAACATAAATGTTGATGCTGCTTTTATTTATTTATTCATGCATGTATGCATGCATGGGTTTCCCCAAATAACTCCAGTAGTTTTTAACTTTGCAGGAAAATAATTAGTATTTTAGTAAACCTGTAATATTTCATAAACTCAAAATAAAAATAAAAAATAATGTTGATGGAAACATTTCAGGTGTTGAAGGCCAGCAGAGTGCATTACTATTGCAAGTAGAGAACTTCAACCACTGGAGGTCAGCACAAACAAGATTTTCAACTGCCAGAAACAATACTTTTCAGCTTGTTTCTATAAAAAATCTGATTTGTAATCATTTCAGAATACTCATTTATGCCTCTTCTTTACCCTGTATGTTTTAATTTTTAAAATGCCTTCTAGTTTTAGACTTTTTAACTTCTATGATCCAGTCATAACCTCTAAGCATGCGAGATCTCTGCATAGTGACTGATAACTATTGCAAATATTATAATTTTTTTGTTCTTTTGCAAAATCATCCTGAGGAACAACATCAGAATTCTTTAGTTCCCAAAGTACCTGAATGCAAGTTTTGGCATCTATTCAGACTGGCCTTCTTTTGAACTTTAGCTCTTTACTGCTAATATCCATATGAATTTATTTAATTGTGTGTAAGATGATGTTTAAATATTTTCTACTTTTGTTTTTTCCTAGTTAAAGCTAACCGGGGGGGAGTGGTTCTGTAATAGAATTGAGATTACACTTTGGCTCAGTTTTAACACTTGTTTAAATAAAAATTAAAGTTTGTGTGTAACTGTGTACTCATTATTGCTTGTTCGTCTCTTGCAATTTAGATAAATGATATAACATTAAGCTCATGGTGGTTGAGTCTCAAGCAGTAGGGAGGCGGAAGCAAGCCAATGGAGCTCCGTGCCCACTGATCCCACGGGACTCACTGAAGACACCGGAACTGTACTTGCAGTGTTGGGTTTTGATGCACTCAGTATTGTGGTTATTTGTTTAACCCCTGAAGGGTAGACTGTGGGGAGACTGGGAGAATGGGGCTGGGTAAAGAGTAAAAAGTAGAGGGGTAGCACAAATATAATCACAAAATGCTGATTTATTATTTTTTTAATTTAGGGATTTACAACAGAATTATTGCATGCAGTTTTTTATTTACATTTCTAGAAATGTCTCCCCTCAGCTAACTTGCATTCTCAAGCGTTTGTGAGTTCAGTACAGAGAGTAAATCATTTAATTGATTAAGTTGCTGAGTCCAGTATTGGACCCAAAGATGTAAAGTATTGTAGTGGCATTGTGTATGATTTAGTTATGGTTAACTAGATTATCCCAGGTTTAGTCTAGACAGGGATAGATGGTGGGAGGCCCCGTGTGTGGGACCCTGCTTCCTTTTTATGTTTTCTATTATTTCAACGGCTTTGTCTCTTTTCTTTCCCCCTTTATTGTGTATGTTACAGCATCCCGATAGTAAGATGATGCAGATCAACCTGACAGGGTTTCTGAATGGGAAGAACGCCCGTGAGTTCATGAGGGACCTGTGGCCCCTGCTGCTGAGTGCCCAGGAGAACATTGCTGGCATCCCGTCTGCCTTCCTGGAACAGAAGAAGGAGGAAATCCGACAGAGACAGGTGATGTGTCTTAGAACCCCAGATAACCTTTCATAAAAGTGAACTTTCTTGGTTTTTGAAAGAGACTGGATAAAAAGAATACATGTAGTTACTGTAGGGCTGGGCCATGTGGCTTAAAAACAACTTTGAAAATGTAATATTCAAGTAAATAATACGTTCTGATCTTGGCAGAGACACTTTGGGTACATTTTATTTTGAAAATGGCAGCTTAGACTGAATTGTCAGTCAAGATTATTCATCTGTATTTTAATATTTGACAGATTGAACAAGAGAAACTGGCTTCCCTGAGAAAGGTGGATGAGGACAAGAAGGATAAAGACACCAGAGAGAGGGCTCAGTCCAAGAGCCCCAGAAGGTGGGCAGTTTTTGATTATTTTTTAAAAGGTTTTAATTGTTGA
This sequence comes from Aphyosemion australe, assembly GCA_006937985.1. Taxonomy (NCBI): domain Eukaryota; kingdom Metazoa; phylum Chordata; class Actinopteri; order Cyprinodontiformes; family Nothobranchiidae; genus Aphyosemion; species Aphyosemion australe. Next base: position 1,165,886 of record SSNS01000092.1, read on the forward strand.
ATGAAGCATTTCCTGTTGTTAAATTTATTATAGTAGCATAAATGATCCCAGAAGTATAAAATGTTTGTTTCATCTCAATCATTGAGAAACATCCGTTAGTTTTTTTTTAATCATATTAAAGTTTGTGCTGTTCTTGTGGTCAGGAGGAAAACAAGGTCACCATCACCACGACGACGGTCGCCTGCAAAACGGGAAAGAAAACGCAGCCCGTCGCGCTCCCCAAGACGCAAACCCAGTCCAGTCAGTGGGAACTCACCCCCCCCTCCTCTGATGCAGTCTTCCACTAGAACCTCACAGCAGCTTGTTGAACCAGACACATCAGAAAAAGACCCGACTGAGCCGGTTATCCAAGAGGCTTCTTCTACTGGGTGTGTGTCGTCTTTTTGTCCTGTGGAGGTTTGATTCTAACGTGCATTAATCCAAATAAATGCCTTTATTTTCTAGCGACGCAGCGGTGGAGTTGATAAAAGCCGACTCTGTTTCTGAGGTCAAAGAAACGTCCCCAGAAAAGTCTCACAAGAAAGAGGAGAGGCCGAGGTCTCGTGAAAAGGACGTGAGGAAGGAGAGGCCGCACCATCGTTCACGCTCCCCGTCTCATTCCCGCCCCCACAGACGACGCTCCCGTTCAAGGTCTTTGTTAAAATATAATTTTGTACATTTTATTCTCTACAAAAATGTTAGTTTTTTAAAAGTTAATCGTTTTGCTCTCTTCTACATCAGGTCATACTCCCCGCGTAGAAGACAAAGTCCCAGGAGGAGAATGTCCCCTCGACGATGGAGTCCCCCTAGACGTGGCCCAGCTGGCTCTAGACATCGGCACAGGCGTTCTCCTGTCCGCAGGTCAGTGAGGTGTAGGGCAGCTTTAACAGATTAAACCTTTATCTTATGATGACACATAGATTGATAATGTCTTCCTAACTTTTCTCATCTACTTTATCGTTTGTATTTCAGGAGACGCTCTCGTTCTGCCTCGTTCTCTGGCAGCAGCTCCTCTGGTTCACGTTCACCCAAAAAACCTGTGAAAAGAATATCCACCACGCCCCCCCGTAAGCAAGTGCACCGTTTCGACACGTCTATCAGTCCTGCACCAAAGGACAAACGATCGCTGTCTCCACGAGCAAGAAGAGGCCGGAGGTCTCCTTCCCCACCCATGTTAATGGGTACGACTTGTCATGTTAGCGTTAGCCTCCTAGCTGTTTGATTTTTAACGTTGATAAAGTATCTAAATGAAGCTCACATTTTTAAGTTGTAAAGAAAAACAATCCCATCCCTGTAATTAAACTTGTCAAATATAACCGTTATGCTTTGGTTTTAGGTTTAAAGCAAAAACAAAGAGGAATGGGTGATTCCCCATCTGCTAATGCAAAAGCAAGAGCTTCTGATGGGTCTGAGTCTGGTAAGTCAAATCCTCGGCCTAAAGAATCATACTGGGCTTAATAAAGCTCAGGTTGTACACCGTTTATACAGTAAGTCTATATAAAATAGATATTATCATCTGAGAGTGATTACTTATAATTCTATATGAGCTAAATTAGCTAATCAGTTAGTATAAACTTAGACATCCTATAAAAATCAAGATATCTAAATTGTTCCAGGTGTTTAATAAAATGGTTCTATTTAATAAGTTAAAGCCTTGCTCAAAGATTTTTTCAGAATATTTCCTTTTGTAAACGTTCCTTCAGTTATATAAATGTGTTTAAACACAGTAAAACAGATTAATTAAAAAGTCTTTTAACTCTTACATGATGCTTTTGTAGAGTGTTACAAACACTGATGAGACAATCGATGCTTTACTTTTCAGAGGAGGACAAAAATGAAAAAGGAGCAGCAGCAGACTCGGTGCAGCAGAGACGTCAGTATCGCAGGCAGAATCAACAATCGTCTTCAGGTTAGAAATGTTTTTATCCTTTTTGTCTTCTGTACCCACCCTTTGGTGTTTTTGCTTTACTGCATCCAGTAAAAGGCCATTAAAAAGTTATTTATTTGTTTTCTATGGTTTCAGATTCAGGATCTTCATCCTCAGAGGATGAGGGGCCTAAGAGGTCAGCTACAGGACCCGGTGCCAGAAATGGTGAAGTCAGGAGGAGGCGTAGCCGTACACCATCACCTCGTCGGCGGCATCGGGATGCCTCCCCAAGGTCAGATACTTATGTTTGCACGTCAGTGTCGGGATGATTTGACCTCCTGTTAAGGTTTTCTGTTTCCATTTGCTCTTGAGTAAATGTGTTTTTTTTTTTTTTTAATTCCTTCAGGCGAAGACGTTCTCCATCTCCTGGACGCAGACGTCGCTCCCCATCTCCCCCACGCCGCCGCAGATCTCCCTCTCCTAGACGCAGGTTAGTCACAATGATCTGTTTTTATGAACTTACTGGGTCAGATTTAAATTTTTTAGTATTTGTTTTTAACTATTTTTATTTTTTCTTCCCAGGTCTCCTTCACCGCCACCACGTCGTAGATCTATGTCCCCCAGACGTTACTCTCCTCCCATCCAGCGTCGCTACAGCCCCTCACCTTTGCCTCCAGCAAAGAGGAAGTTGTCTAGCTCACCCCTAAGACGCTCCTCTCCAGGTGCCAAGCGACGCTTCTCTAGGTCTCCTAAACGCAGAAGCTCTCCTGGTCCTAGACGGCGCTCTCCTCCCTCTTCTACATCTCCACCTCGACACAGAAGGAGCCCCATGCCGGCCAGGCCAGGCAGGGATACACGATCCCCTGTTGCGTCTGCCAGACGCCTCTCCCCATCACCTGCAAACCGCAGTCGGGCTGTTAGACGATCCACAAGTCCCCAGGGACGCTTTGCTTCTCCTAGTACATCTCCTTCTAACCAGAGACGACAACAGTCTCCTTCACGCAGCAGTAAGCTCATCCGCAGGGTGTCCCGCACTCCAGAACCACGCAAGAAGAGGTAAACAAGACTCAAGCTTTTGTAGGAACGGTTCTACTCGATCATTAAATCTTTGAACGTTTTCTTTACACAACTTTTATTGCTTTAACAGAACTTCACCAAGTCCTAAGCAAATGAGGAGAGCATCATCCAGATCAAGATCAGTCTCCCCCCTGCCGGCTCCGCAGAAAGGTCCAGCTCCTGCCTCAGCCTCCCCGTCTCCTTCTCGCTCAGTCAGTGGCTCTCCTCCACCTCCTCCAATCAAAAAACCCAGTAGTGCTTCAGGCAGCCAGTCTCCAAGCAAGGTTTGAGTTTACTCTTAAATACGACATAAAACAAAACTCATTAACCCAGTGGGAAATAAATCTGCTACGTTATATCTTTACCTGAAATAGCAAAATCCAGTAAATACAGAGTTTAATATTTTAATCATTTCATTTAACATGCTGATACTATTGCCTGTATAGTGGGATAAGTCCTCTTTTGGCTAGTTTGAACACAAACTGTTAAATAGTATTTTTACATAAAAATCTGTTTTCAGATTTCAGATGTTGAAGGTGGCGGAAAGAAAAAGAAGAAGAAGAAGGAAAAGAAACACAAGAAGGAAAAGAAACACAAAAAACACAAGAAACACAAGAAGGAGAAAAGCAGTGGCGGTGCTGCGCCAGGAGACGTACCGGAGAATCGAGGTGCAGAGGAGGACGGAGAATCAAGAAAGGTAACGTTTGTTCTGCTGTTTTTGTTCAAACTGCATCATTCAACACATTTGTGTAGGTGGGACCACATGTCATGTACAGTCATGATAGAGTCGTTAAACCTCCCAATCGTCTAACATCGAATCCGTTTGTATTCAGGCAGCTAAACTTTAGTTAAAGATCTGACATTCTTGTCATTCAGGAATCAGACAGTGAAGTCGACGACGGCTTGGACGACCTGGAAAAACATCTTCGAGAGAAGGCTCTGCGCTCAATGAGGAAGGCCCAGTTGTCTCCATCACAAATGTCATGAGAACAAGAAAGTTCTGAGTTTTCCTATTTTGATGTTTGTCATCAACCTGGTTCAGCTTTAGAATGTACAAATTGTCTATTCCTGGTTTTTTTTTTTATTGGTTTGTTTCGTACATTCTGGAGAGTGTTTTCCTTCACTTGATTTGTGGGATAGTTTATCTAAACTGTAAAGAAACTTGTGTTAATATTTTGAATTTGTTAAGCAAGAAGAACGTTTAATTTCAGAGGTTTGAGTTGGGCAGGTTAATGGTATATTTGTCTGTGTACAGTAGATTCCATAGAGAAATGATAGCATGTGCATTGTCTCTGATGTGCATGAACCATTGACTGTGGGGAGAACGCCATCAAGTAATCTGCTGTTACTAACGCCTTTTACTAGTGGAAACCGAGTCACTGCTGTGAAAACGACAAGGCTGTAACAAAACGTCCGGTTTTAGAGATGGGCATCATTTAACCTGCTTTTTTCTCTCCAACTTTGAAATTGTCTTGTTTGAAGATTAAATCGATCTTAAGGGTGAAACACGTTTTAATTTTTTTCTAAACCGATTGATATGCAATTTATGTTCAAAACCCCTGTCATGAGCTAATTTCTGTGGGACTGCTATAGTGTGGTTTGTATTTAGTAACCTGGCTCTTGTCACGTTGTCATCCTTTCAGAATTAAAACATTTTTTAGGATCCGTGTTTAAATTTTGTATTCACGTAGCTGTTTGTCAACCAAAAGAAAACAATTTATTATAAAGTGTTTTATGGTGAAGCGGTTAGCATGCAGTTGCTGGTATTTTCACATGAAGGTGGTTGATCATACAATTCCATAAACGAACAAAAAAAAAGAGCAAATTTGACTTTTTTTAACCAAGTCAATAGGGTTCGCCCTTTTCTAGTTTGCCGGAGCATGGCCCGGCTACAAGAGACGAAGGATATGTGTGAGGCGTCACCAAAAAAAAAAAAAAACCGAAAAATAATTTAAAAAAATTAAAATCATACAACAAATCAATTGATTTGTTAAATCTGAACGTATTTCACATTGGGTTTATAACGATGACGACACGATCACAAGCCCTATAAGCGCTACTAGTACTCCGCTCTGGGGCAATATGCAAACTCCGCCAAGTCTGTACGCCGGTGTTTAAATGGTGCGAACCCTTTAATAGTCACTAGACCGGACCCGAGCGCAAAGTTAAAAGATCCAGATTCTCATAATAAACTTCTTAAATTTCTATGAAGTTCTGTTTGATAAGGCATATTTTTTTAATTTAATTACTAAATACTATGGAGCCACCATGTGGCTCTGTGAGATCACCTACTAGAAAATTCCCTCCCCAGTCCCTCCCACATTTCTGAATGTTTGTCCTGCCGATCGATGACATCACGCTGTTAAATATTCCCGTGGATTCTTCCCGGCGTCATCGTCCTTCCAGCACGAGGAGCAGAGAGGAGCGCGCGCGCTTCAGTGATGCTTTTGTAGCCTAGCTAGCTGTGGGAAAGCTAAACATTTAGGCGTTTGTCTCTGGAAGACCCCGCTGCCTCCTCCTTGTTCGCTTTGTCTAACAGCCGCTCCTCCTCCCGGAGTGAAAAAGGGATAGCCACGAGGTTACTGAGCTAAAATAAAAAGGAGGTGCTGCAGAAAATAGACGGTCTTAGTCGGGCGTGGTAGCAAGAAGAAAAAAGAAAACTAATCTTTAGCCAAAAACTTCCAAGTAGCCAAAATGTCGCTGTCGGTACCACAGAACGGACTAAAGGGGGATGGCGAGCCCGTTATCGAGCTTTTTGTTAAGGTAAGACTGCTGTTCAATTTGCAGGGTTATGTTTTTTTATTTGTAAAACATTTTAGTCATTTGTGTTTTGTTATGCAGCAGTAAACTAAAAAGCCAATCTACAAATATGTTATTTTGTAGCCAAAACAACGCACGCTAGTAGCCTTGACCTGTGTTGTTTGAAGTAGCGGTCCAGACAAAACCGTTAGAGGACTTTTTTGTTGTTTTAAGTTTATTCTTAAGGTTTAAAACCATGGTTTAAACACACAGTTGTGGTCTTGTCTGCAGTGTCACAGGCAGGGCGGGTGCAGCTTTTCCCCGCAGCAGAGGAAATTTGATCTGTCAGAGCAGATTCAGCTATATAAAATATGCTATAAAGGCATTTTTGCACTGGTAAAATTCATTCTATTAAAGTAGACGGATCCATGGAGTGATTTGTTGTGTTTGGGAGGGTTCCCCGTCAACTAGTTTGTGTTCAGAGCTGAAAATAACTTAAAAAATATTTAATCTGTTGTGTTTACCAAATCAATGCAATCAACTTTGCTTTTAAGAGCAAAATAACTGTTTAATGAACCATACAAGCTCTGGTGAGGTCTCCTTTCTTTACACAAATCTTGCATCTCTACTGGCCAGGGTGATGGTTGTGAATGGGTGTTTTCTTTCTGCAGCATGGGTTTCTGTCCAGGGCGGGAAACTGGTAAAGTGGGGGAGAAAAAGTGGGGTGGATACACTCAGAAAGCTGATATATGGGGGGTTTGGGGGCAGGAGGTCCTGCACTGAAAGAGCAGTTGTTGGTAGGGCCAGACCAGAACAAGATTTAAGGGTAACGATCTCAGTGGAAAGTTGCAGGCCTCGGAAAAAAAACACGTTTAAATGCTGCATGTGAGGGTTTTTTATTTTGGCAGAACAGATGGGAACAACCAGCCATTTATTTAGCCATGTTTCACAGCCTACAGGAGAGGTTACATCATCTCAAGCCCTGGAAGGGTCACACTACTGGTGAACTCTTTTTATTTCAGTTGTTCGTCTGTGCTGCCAACTTTTTGGGTCTTTTTTTTTAAAAACTTTTTCCACGTGGAAGGTGCAATGTCCATTTTCTTGTCTCTGTCATGTGCTGGTGTGTCCACATCTATTATTGACCATGTTCTCACTTTGCTGCATTAAACACAGTCATGAGACACAGTGGCAGGCATGTATGTTGCCATAGGCACATTGCTTTGAGCTGAGCCTCTGTAAACAGCTGATAACAAACTAGGCTCTTTGTCACCTCTGCTACAATTTGAAAACCGACTAAATATTTCTGCAGACAATAAGCTGCTGCAGTGTCTTTCTGTACAGGCTGGCATCCATAAAACTCATTTACTCTTTAAAGTAGCTGACAGTCACGTTTTTGAGAAACTTTGATCTTGCATTCTTTCTGCCTGCAGTGTTTATAGCACTTGTCACTTTGCTATGGGAACGCCTGACACCGTGGTCATCACCACTTGCTTTTATAGCTCTCAACTGCTCATGGATATGGCATTATGACTTTGTAAGTGGGAGGATTGATCCTTGACCTCATCAACTAGAGAAGATATCATTTTTGAGTACTATCTCGTGGAAGCTGACTTTACTGCACCCACCCATGTCTATTTCCCTTAACACTGCCACATTTAAAGGGCTAAAGTAGCTAACCAGAATGTTGTTGTGCCTTATTTTTTTCTCAGAAACCTCATGTTTTGTTAAAATCAGTGGAATGAAACTCTACTCGAGTCATTCAGTGTTTATGACATTACTTCCCTGAGTTTATTTGAGAAATTCATGCTGGTGAGGCATTCCTCACCAGCATCTGACCTGACTGAATAGTAATTAACAGAATACAGATGAGTCGAGAAACAGGCCGGCTTTATCTCCCCTCATTGGTTCGTATGCAGACTGAAAACTGTGCCAGGGTCACACAACGGGTTGCAAAGCCTTCTGCTGCCTCCAGATTTCCATCCTCCTGCCAGCAATGATAACGGAGCCAGTAAACATGTTAAAGAAGTGCTTTTAAGTCTGGATGGCACAGGAGCCCATCTGTGTTTGTCCTTGAAGACCGTCCCATGGGAACCATTTAAATGGAAGTCTATGCCAACAGGAGCTGTCAACAACGGAGCACTTCTGCTTTCGAAGAGGACGGAGCATGCTCGGTACACACCTAGATGCCCTTTGAGATTTACCCATCGTGTCTTGCTTCAGTGACTCCTATTTTATTTTTCACTCTTTTTTTTCCTATAGGACTTGTTTGTGTCCTGTCTTGAAGGTCTTCAGATGGTCAAACCTGGTCATTTTTATGGGTCTTTTTCAACTTAAACGTAGCTTCAGCCGTTAAAGGCGAGACTAAAGGTGTAATCTCTTAAAAAGAACATTATGATTTTAATAACAAGTCTTAAATCTGTTTATTTACACACCATTCCATCTATTTGGGTTAAACCATTCCTCCCTCTCTGGGTGGTATTCTATCTGTCTGCTGCAGTTTAATTGAAAAATCAATAGAGCATTTATATTCTCCTAATTATATAGCCGTGCTGGAGTCGGCATTATGAGTTAGAGGACAGGGATTAATGATTAGTCTCTCTAGTAAAGTGCGAGGCTTTTTGCTGTGTTGTTATTGATGCTCAGTGAATTTGCTTCTGCAGCACCTGGCTCTTCACCGCTGCTCCTTTGTCTGGTTGAGTGAGTCTCTGGCTACTGGCCTAATCGAACTGGAAGTGTGTTATTACACCAATCTGACAAGCGGCTTTTTCATCAAGTCCTGTAATTTTTATGTAATTGAAGTTAATTTGTGCCCATTTAGTAGAAAATATTATCGTTTTTTTAGCCTACATCTATTCACCATTTCATTTAAGTGCAGTGATGTTTATTTTTTCACTATAACAGTTTTAAAAAATACCAGCAGCCCATTAGGATGAGGAGGAGCTTGTCTTATGTAGCTCGTCCAGGAAGCTGGTGGCCTGTGAAACATTAGGAAGGATGAAATAGATCCTATTGGAGAGGATTGTTGGGGAAATCGCAGCCAAACAGATGAAGATGTGAAACGAAAACAAGACTACTCTTGTTTATACTGAGATCTATGAGAGGGGTTATCTATCCTTTTTCTGATTCTTATGTGTACACACATCTGTCACCTTCATCAGAGCATCCTCAGGTGTTACTGAGGACTCTCCTGTCGCTGCTTGTGTGGGCTTTTTACTACTCTGTGAACGCGTAAGAATCAGAAAAAGGAATTTAAAAAACAACACAGAATGAACATAATGAAGAAGCATGGATTTAGTTTTATTTGTTTCAACAGAAAATTGCAGACTCTAGTCCTGCTGCACTCACTTTACACTGTGTAAACTATTATCTACTCTTTGTGCAACAAATATGAAACAACTTAGTAACTACTCTAAAAACCTAAAACAAAAATGTTTAGATCCAAAATAAACAAGTAAACATACAGTATAAATACGAGCTAATAAGAGGGTCTGCTTTTCTGGAGCTGTGCAGCACAATGGAAAAAACAAATTTGGCTCAGAAAAATATTTTTTTTTCCGGTAATATCTAGCGAATGTTTTTGTCAGTTCTAAAGAGGTTCTGCGTTTCAGTCACAGCCCTATTAAAGTTCAGACTCTTAAATCTAGCCTGATTATTCTGGTCAGTGTCCTTACTGCAATAGAAAAATCTATATAAAAATGTCGTATTTTTGTTGCACATCATGTGCTGTCTGTGTGTTTTGCTCTTGGTCTGCCATCTTTACTTGAGCTGATTGTTTTAGAAACGGCACCACAAGAAGCATCAGTTCAGCCTTTGTATGCGGAGGAAGATGAGAGCAAGCAGGCAAAGCTGAATGTGACTAAATCATTTTAGGTTTTGTGATCATTTGAACGCTCGTTTGATTAATTTCACATCACTACCTTTGAGACATAACTGAGGACACTCCTCTGGCTTATTGTCCATTTCTTGGGGTCTGGATCATTTTATGCGTTTCTCACATAGCAAACGTTTTGTTCAGATGCCAGTTTGATTTAGACGTTTTGCCTTGCGTCCAGAGTTACTCTAGTTATGCCGTTTATCCTGTTCTACTAACTAATCTACCCAAATCCAACTTTCCACAGACTGGTGGGGTTTAGATCCAGCACAGTAGTCATGTCTGACTGGAAGTCTTAAGGTTTCCACTGCCTGCTTGAGTCAGAGCCACACCGAGCATGTGTTGGTGTTTCCACGTTCCAGCAGATTGTGACTACTTGTACACTCATCTTTCTAACAGTGGTCAGAACGTCCGGTACCACCCAGTCCGACCTGAGTCATCCAGTCATCGGACCACACCTCAACACCTTATGTTTTTGGTCACAACCATGCAGATTTGTTTTCCTCTTTATTCAGCTTTAAGCCTGCAGACTTTTTCCAGCAAACACAGCGAGGCGTTGCCATGACGTTACCATGACTGCCCGCTCTCAAACGGATGTTCCTGCTCTGCGTCAGCAGGAGGTGGGAAAGCTGCAGCGGCTCCTGTTACATCTTTAGTTCCTTATTCGGTCAAGTGTGGCTTGAACTTTCTGAGCTGTCCCAACTAATTTAGAAAGTGGAGTGTGTGTTGGGGAAGGACACACACACACACACACGTTACTAAAATTAGTTCCTGAGCAAAGACTGGGAGTACGGTGTCCTGCATGAACAGGATTCGTTGTCCCTGATTGCAGACTATTCTTAACTATATTGTCACATAGCTGGGAAAAAGAAGAAGCTAACAGCTCTTATGGGTAATGAAAGCGTGTAAAATGTTTTCCGGCTGAACTCAGGGTGATAATATTTGCGCTTATCAAATGTGATTAAGGTGTGTGTGGTCCAGTTTTATTACTGGAATTTATTGTTCCAGCTGATAATGGCCATTACATCACAGATGAGAGGCATGACCTCATCGTGTTAGACCGTGGCGTCTTTTCTGAGTCTTGTCCTGGTGTTGGGTCTCTGTGTCCTGGACACAAGCTCCTAGATGACGTCTGGACTCAAACATGACTCACACCCTCCACTGATGTCAAAACGGTCGCTGACTCTCTGGTTCTGTTATTTTAGCCTATTTGTGAAAAATGTGTATTAGATGAAAGGAAATATGGTGTAGATGTCCCTACTGAGATGTTCTTGTCTGTATTTTTATTTAGAATATTAAACATGGAAGTGTTTTACCCTAAAAGGTTTCCTCCTGTGTGATTTAGCCCCATGTGTTTGTATTGGGTTGTGTTTTCTGGCTAATGTAAAACACGCCAAACAAAAAGTACTTTGTGCTTCCATGAGCTTCTCCAGAAGCCTTTTTCTTAAATGTCACAGTATAATGGTAGCCTTCTGAGGAGGACGGTGGTTTTGTGGGTGTGCTAAAACCTTTAGAGCTATTTTTTATATCGTTTATTTTCGTGTTTTTGCAGATCCTAACACATTTTTGGCCTTCTGATTCTAGAAGTGCTTCCTTTATTACACGACGTAGGGAAATGCAGCCCAGATGTTTATTGAATGTAAAACGGAAATGCAGCTCCAGCCGCCTAATCTCTTAAATTAAGGAAGACCTCCTCTCTGGATGGAGGTAACAGGACATTTCTGGAATAGTTTCTCCCTCCTTTTTCAAATGCCCAACCCCCCCGACTCCACAGAGGGGCCCAGGATAAGGGCAGAGGGATGAAGAGGGAGGAGGAAGAAAAAAAGCACACCGCCTGTACGACGTATCCATCCTCCTTTCTTTATTTCTCAATTAAAGCATCTATTATTACCGCCTGTTCTCCTTTTATGTCTTTTAGGGAAGAACACACGATCCTCGGTTTCTTCCCTGCTTCCTGTAACATCCCAGCCTCTCATTGTGCTGCAGCTGCTTTGTCTTTGGCAGAGAGCTGCAGTCTGTTCTGCTGCAGACTCCAGAGGCTCGGGGCTACGCCGCCGTTCTCAGAACAGACGCAGGCAGAAAGAAAAGTGTGCCATTCCTCTCTCAGGCCTTTCTTGGTCATTTGATACACTGACTCAGTTCAACTCTATTTAAAAGCTGCTGCTTAGAAATACAGTAAACCTCTTTTGGTTTACAAATTATATTTTGCATTTTTTTATATCACAACGAAGAAGAGAACTCCCTTGTTACAGGTCTGGTTATTACCATCCACATGCAAGCTCTCCTCTCCATGTCGTATGTTCTGACCATTGCCATAGGAACGGTTGCTGTGTTGCGTTTCCACCCTTGATCCGGACCTTGAATGGTTCGCTGTAGGTGCTGCGCTGTGGGTTAATCATCCCATTGATGTCTTTCTGATCCCGTAAGGACGAGTCCAGCCTCGCTTTGGCCACAAACCGCGATAGCCTCGAGGCCAGGGCTTTATTTTAGCACCGACTCTGTAAAAGTGTGAAAAGGGACGTTTTATCTGCTGAACAAAGCCGTGTGATTTAATCCAAGTGTTTTAGATTTTCAGTTCAAAAGTAGGGGAGTGAGAAGACAGTCGGAGTCAGCAGACAGATCAAACAGAGCGTCTCACTCAGGACAGCAGCAGCAAGCTTGTCCACACGAGCACGGAGCTGCTGGACCGGCTGAACTCTCTGGAACAAAGTCCCCCATTGAGAAACGATCAGAACCTTCATCTCTGATGATAGAAATGTTTATCTAAAATGTTAAATGAACTGATTTTATACCTTTTATCAGCGTGCTGTTTTATCTCCTTGCCTCACGCCGCCTTATCCGAGAGGTGAGACATGGCGTCCTGTGTTACTGACTCACATAAATTGGAAATGACATTTTTGCCAGTGCACCATCCGATCTGATCTTTTTCACAGCAGTGGCTCTCGGTTTTACGATGTGGTTTATATAAAGTAATAAGGCATGTCTTGGAGAGGATTTAAGTGTCTGCAGATTTTATTAAGATACTTTAGAAGACTCAGGTAATGAAATGAAACGCTTATTCTGCCTCCTGATGTGGAATCCAGATGAAGCCGTCATGGCTGGGAGCTGAGGGGTGTAATTTAAAGGGTTGGAAAAACAAAGGAGAGAATGGAGGGATGAGTAGAGACATCTCTGACAGTTTGCTGTGTCCTCGAATAGCATCCGTAATTACTACTTGGTGTGTATGAGAGAGAAGGGAAATCACTGCTTTCTTTTCCTTGTTTTTTATATCGTTCTCTCACTATTTCCTGTTTTATCTTCTACCTGTTAAATCAGCATTCCTCTTGTTTTATCACCTCTGCTCAGATTGTTCAGTCTTAGGAGAAAAACAAACCCTTAAAGCCTCTCTAAGGCTCTCGTTACGCTTTAAAAGTGGTTCTGGAGACTAATGAAGGGGAAAATGTGCTGAGGTCTTTAAGAAACAAGACATCTCCACAATTTCCCTCCTACTTCTTCTTCTTTTGCTTTAGAGAGGCTGAAAGTCATTATTTGAAATGGACCCTCTCTGACGGAGTGCAGTGAAACGCCCTGAAACTTGTAAAGGTTGAGAAACGGAGATATGATCTTTTTACGGTGGCGATTTTGACCTTCTGGTTTCAACCTGAGTCTGTATGTCGAGCTTTATCAGTCACAGAAACTCGTGTTATGATCTCCGTCTGTTAATTTGTGTTTACATCGATTAACTTACATATTGTTCAGTAAAGATTCCGGAAACATGATTTAAATGATAATCCAGTTCCCTTTCTGTTTGTTTAAGGCGGGAAGCGATGGCGAGAGCATCGGGAACTGCCCCTTTTCTCAAAGGCTGTTCATGATTCTGTGGCTTAAAGGAGTCGTCTTCAACGTCACCACAGTGGACCTTAAAAGGTAACGACTCCTGTTTTTAGTAACTCTCCTCCATAGTTTTCATCCCAGTTTGTTTCTCGTCTGCTTCTTTAAAATAAAGCCTAACTTTTCCTCCTTTTGATGGCTTCCTGCAGCTCTCCTGGGCGTTTCCACAAAGATTTCAGCCACACTTTGATTAAGCCCCACCTTTAACACGCTCGCTGCTTCCCTGCTGCTTATTTGGTTTTCCCATGACCCCTTCCCAGACCAGAAAAGGACAAACACACAGACTCCGTAGAAGCTATTTTAAGGTCCTTGACTCAACTAACTTCCTGCCTAGAATTTGGTGGTGAAATGTGTTTTCTACCCACTGGAACACGGCGATCGTCTGCTATTTTATTTTTCCCTGCAGCGGTATTTGCTTTCATGTGTGGATTCTGCTCCACCTAAACGGCAAACTATCAATCTGTTTTGTCTGTTAGATTCTTCTGCAGTGCAGTTTAACCTCATTAGCATGTCTGGTTTTTGCTTTGTTGTCACACGTTTAGCATCAAATTTGTTTAAAAAATGTTAAAATGCTTTTTTTCTAGTGAGTATTTCATTAACTAGAGGGGAAAAAACTCCAACCCAGTCTGGTTCTGTGGGGAAAAGTTGACCCCTCCCATTAAATAATTAAATAATTGTTATTAACCACATTATTTATTCAAACAGAGTTCCGATTCACCAGCTACACCCAGGCCTGATTATTGGCAGACCTGTAAAACGAAGAACTCACTTCAGTAGAACCTGTCTGACTTACTTGTTAAAGAGCAAGTTCACTGAGAAACCGTTTTTACTTGTTTTTTAAATATGACCCACATGCTAGCTAATCGTGAAAATAGTCTTCTACACGTTTCCTGCATTAGCCACTGATGGAAAATAGACAGGCAAACGCTCGGATTAGAAGAGCCAGTGACATTAGCACGTCATAATGCCACGTTAGCATCATGGACTCTCCCATCTTGGCTGTTGGTGGGGAAGGCTGTTGTTGATTTAGCGTCCAGGAGAGAGCAGAACACGTCTCGGCTAGTAGAAGCTAACTGTTAGCATTAGCAACTCCACAAATGGCAGAACTCCCTCAGGCTTGTGTTATTTGTGGAGATAAAACATCAACGTTGCAGAGCAAACGGAGTCAGTGGTAGAGTCGTGTTGCTGTTAGCCAATCAGAGCTGTCTGAACATCAGGAAGTAAAACTCTGCTGTTTTCTGCTCCCCTCCCCTCTGGCTAAATTCCACTTCCTGATACAGGAGCACAAGAACTTTTTTCCCAACAAGATCCACTCATAAGGCGTTCATTTATACTAGAGACCACTTCAAATGTGTTGGAAAAAAGAGTGAACTTGGTCTTTATGCTAAAAGATCTCAAAAAGCATCAAATCATTCCCTGTTCTTAAGAAATTCAAAAACTCTAAAGTGCTGCAGGTGTCACTTGGTGATTGTTGGGTCCAAAACGAAAACAAAGGCCCAAAAATCATTTTGACTATCCCTGAGACTTTTGGGAAACAAACGACAAAAGTGGAGCTTTTTGGTAGGTTTCATCCTGTTAAAATTATTATTGGTTTTCATAAAAACTGTTCTGTCTCCATAGCAGAAAATCCGTAAGGACTTTTTACCTTAAACAAGCTGTTCATGCTGGGAAACAACTAAAACAATTCTCCACAGAAGAGTGGGTCACAATTCCCCCGCTGTGATGTTAGAGGCTCATTACCAGTTTTTACACATGCCCGACTGTAGTCTAACAATCAGTTATAACATTTAGGGGTAATAATTATCTTACATAGGCCCGGGTTGGTTTAGGGTTTTCTTTTTCTTAATAAAGTTAAACTTAAATGTATTTGCTGATCTGAAAACTTAGTTACAAAAAGCAAAAGCCTCAATTTTCATGGTTCTGCTGGTCCGTTTTCATATTTCAGATGGACCTCTGTTTTTAAGTGACACCCAAGGTTACCAACACTTTGTTTTGTCTTTACAACAACAGGAGAAATGTAGATAAAACCAGGAGTTTTTTTAGCTCTTCTGTTGAAGAACAGTTTAATTTGAGCGGTGTGCATTTTCTTACACACCTGCACAACTAGTGTGAAGATTTAGATATATTTGCATATATTTCCCTTACTTGCTCTTGTTAAAGGGTGTAGAAGCAGACCGTGTAAAGAACCGATGTTACTTTAACCTTTAGTGTCTTTCTCCAGCCAAACATCATAAGTTTAACTGTAGTTTCCTAGAGGGACATGTGCTGTATTTGTTTTCTGTGCTGTTTGGTTTATTTTAGCTTGAGTCAACATTAAAAGTCTGCTGTGTGTGTGTGTGTGTGTGTGTGTGTGTGTGTGTGTGTGTGTGTGTGTGTGTGTGTGTGTGTGTGTGTGTGTGTGTGTGTGTGTGTGTGTGTGTGTGTGTGTCACTTTTACTGTCAAATTTGACAGGAAGAGTAAGAGGGCATGTAAATCCTGTTCCTATGGAAGCACATGCATACTAACATTAAAGGTGGAGTGGATGTTCTAGCAAGTTAAACTTAGACAAATAACAACTCAAAGGTACAATCCCCTTTTCTTTTGACCACTCCCAGGTCACAGAGTCTGATGGTCGCAGTTTTGGTGTAAACGGATGCTGTCAACCAACCATAAAATATAAACTTAATCTTATGTTTTTAAACTGCTGTTGGCACCTTTTCTACTATAATTCCTAGCGTAATGCTCCTACATTACTGTATAACAGTTTAGTATGCTAGCATATATAGCATTTGGTGTTTTTATGGTGAAAAACAGGGCAGGTTTTAGCTTTCTTGGTTTATTCTTAATTTCAAAATCACAGCAACTTAGTTCCACCCACAATCAGAGAAACCCCCCGAAACAACAGGTCAAAACTTCCTGAACCCCCCTAGAATGGCTCTCTGCTCTCAAATGGCTACACACACACACACACACACACACACACACACACACACACACACACACACACACACACTACACTTCCTGTTCAGCTGCTCTGGGTCGAGAACGTGTGATTTGTGGGGTAGAGGGCAAAGTTTGATGGGCGGATCAGGATCCAATCATTAAGAACGGGACGTTCACAGTGATTGGATGAGATTTTCCCAGGATGACAGAACATTTAATTGGCTGCCATCAGTATGTGAAGAGAATTATTATATAAATATGACAAAAATTATCCAGAAAAAGATCTCCTCTGCACATTTTAAACTATTAAACGTTTCTCTTTTTTGTCCCTTGTTCAGTGATTTGTTTGTGAGCCTAAATGCCTACTTGCCCACTCCTCAGTGAAATCTCTCAGGGACTGCACCACACCCCCCCAACATGCCAAAGAGATGAAGTCATTTCCCTTTTTTTGTGGCCTTAGTTGCTTTTCTCAAAATTCTGCCATGTTGGTCCAACAGAACCCCTCAGTGTTTGTTGTTGCTGCCCATCGCTTTAATAACACTTAGCAGGATCAGCTGTTGAGTCACTGGTGTGTGTGTGTGTGTTACGATGCTTTATTTTTTCCTTCTAGAGGATTTAAGAGGCTGTTTGTGTGTTTGCTACTCAGTTGTGTTCACACCACTCATTCAACACATGCTCATTTTTGCTTGTGTGGCAGCATCATCTGCCTGCCAGCTGGTACAGAACGTGCTGCTCTGAAGGCCGCAGCAAACACAAACACACACAGCTAAGACACAACAGCTGCAGTAGTTGGAGGAAAAACCGAGACGATTCTTATGAAACACTCACTTATTCTGAATAACTCCATCATGTATTTTTACTGTTTTTATTCTTCCCAACTTTACCAGGAAGCCCGTGGACCTCCAGAACCTGGCCCCTGGCACACACCCTCCCTTCATCACGTTTAACGGCGAGGTGAAAACCGACGTCAACAAGATCGAGGAGTTTCTCGAGGATGTCCTCTGCCCGCCCAAGTGAGTGCTTTCTGAAGCGTGTTGTTGTTGGCCGCCACACCTACACGGCAAATGCAAAGCACTCGTGTCATGACTCGGGCTTTTAAAAGCATCTTCATCACACAAGAGTATGTTTTTAAAGTCTTCATTGTTTCTCTCATTGGAGAAAAAAAAGCTGTGAATTTTTTCTTACCACACAATAAATTTTGTTGCTTGTTTATTTGATAGTAGCACATGCAAATGTGTGTGTGAATGCACTGAATTACATTATTTTTTATAAAATCAAGGACCAAAGATGAATAAAGCATCTCTATTTGGTTTAAAAAGTCAGTTTATTCTTTATTTCAGTATTTTTTATGGTTTTATTAAAGCTACAGTGTTTGTTTATCTGTATTTGACTTGTTCAGGTACATCAAGCTGGGTGCAAAACACCCCGAGTCCAACACGGCGGGGATGGACATCTTCGCCAAGTTTTCTGCCTTCATCAAGAACTCCAAACCAGACACAAATGAGGGTAAATTACTTACTTTTGTTGTTGGCACAAGCAGGGTAGGTGTGCTGGACTACAGCTGATACGCAGAAATCTGTGGGCTGTGAAGGGAGTGCTCCGGTTGCTAGGCGACCCTGGTAGCCCTGCCCTGATTGGTGGTTTACAGTCTGAATCGGGAACACTGAGCTTTTGTTCTGCGCCCTCCTCCTGTCCTCACCTGAAGCCTTCCTGAAAACCACCGTCTGATTGTTTATTTGCACACATCCTACAGATTAAAGGCCACCTCTGTGACTCTAGTCTATTTTACTTTAATTGTTTTAGAAAAATGTTCCCTGGAAGAATCATTATGGAATACTTTGTTGTTTTAGTTGAAGGTGTTCTCCGCCCTGGGACAATATTGAATCACGGTGAGAAAGTCGAACCGTGTCAACAGTTCGAGGCCAAACCTCATGGATCACTGAGAAACTTTCACAAGTTTACGTTCATGTCATATTTTCAAACAATAAAATCTCTTCCCTGTAGATATAAGGTCCTGTACAATCAATATTATAACCTCTGACAGGAATGCAGGCCATTGTAACTCTTATCAGTGTAGCTGGTTGTGAAAGACCAGGTTAAATGGTTTCTGGTTAAATGCTGCCCCCTTGTGGTTGACCAGCATAAACAGCTGCCATAAAAATCTCCAGGTCTGGAGCGTGGCCTGCTGAAGACTCTGCAGAAGCTGGATGAGTATCTTCGCTCCCCGCTTCCCGATGAGATCGACCACAACAGCATAGAGGACGTCAAGGTCTCCAACCGCAGATTCTTGGACGGAGACGAAATGACCCTGGCTGACTGTAACCTGCTGCCCAAACTGCACATAGTTAAGGTAAGCACTCGTACAGCAGGGACCTACTCTTAAATAACCTGTTAATGTCCAAACGTTGGACAGGATGTGTGCAGACTTCATCCAAATAACCACTTATGTTAGAATGTAAATACAAACCAATTTAATTAGCTCTATTTTTTCAGTTTAATGAAGTTTCAGTGCAACTTATTCATCCCTAGACGTATATTTGAACGACAAAAGTGAATCTTGACTATCATAAATAACTGTAAAGTGTTTTATAAATGCTAAAAACGCGCTTTTTCTTGTTCAGAATCTAACGTTGTGTTTTTGACCAGGTTGTGGCTAAGAAGTACCGAGGCTTTGACATCCCCAGGGAGATGACGGCCATCTGGAAGTACCTGAACAACGCTTACACGCGCGAAGAGTTCACCAACACCTGCCCCAGTGACAACGAGATAGAGATTGCCTATGCAGACGTGGCCAAGAGGCTGGTGAAATAAGCTCCTCTCTCGTGCCCACCTCCCTCCTCCGGACTGATCTGCTCATTCATGAGAAAGAAAATACTCTGGACTTCTTTTCCTTCTCTCCTCATCTACAACAAACCCCCTTTTTTCTCCTCCGGTTTTATGAAGGTATCTGTTTTATTTAGTGGAACCAGCAGAGGTCACTATTGTTCCACCGTAATCGCTTTAGATGAATGTGTAAGACGCTGATTTGATAAAGAAGCAGCCAGACAGAAGTGTGTATCAGTGCTCCTAGAGTGGAAAACGCTCCCTGAGAAGTGACCTTCCAGCTGACTTTTATTGTGAAGGGGAAAGGTTGCAAGCTGTTATTTTTCTGTTGAAGTTAGAAATCGTTCTTTTCCTCTGATTTAATCTAAAAGAACACTGAAAATCTTTATTTTGGTGTGTTTTGGCTCGTTAAGAGACGTGAACAGTGTTGTAGCTTCAGTGTTTCTGCCTTCAGTATTGGACGGGGTTGAATAGGAGCCGAAGAAAATCCCAACCTGAGCACCAAGATGCTTTATCGTTAGAATAAGTCAGAATAATTGTAAATGCAGTTTTTATGTGCTACGATTTTCTCTGTTTGCCTCATTTAGGCAGAAGTAGCTCAGCACAGTAGAGCTGTAGGAAGTTTTCTCGTACCGGCTGCAGAAGTATAAAAGCTCAGGACTTAGGAGGTCTATAAAACATCCAACATATGTAGCTGACAAAGTGTTTTTTAATTTGTCCGTTTGAAGAGAAATGAAGGAGCGTCTTTATTTTCATGCTGACTGCAGTAAAACAAACATCTTTAACCAAAAATAGCGCTGGTCTCACTGTGGCTGTAAACTAGTGAAGTCAAAATAAAGAAGGAAAACTGAGAGAAACCACATTTATTCAACAGCAGAATGAAGGACACTACTGTGGGATCGTCACAAGCAACACTAAAGATATTTATGACTAAATGAAGTGAGGAGCATTGGAGTTAATTGTTCTAATTTTACGTTTCCTTCAGCGTGGAGCCTGATCCGAGGTAGCGAATGTACGTGTTTCTACACAGTAGCTCAAAGAAGTGCTTTAGTCTAGTCTAGTTTCCTCCCATATGCCACGTCTTTCAGACTTTTGTTATGAAATGAAACGGATTTAAAAAAGAATTGTAAATATTTTTGCATTACTCAGATTTCATAGTGTGAATTGTTTTGCATATCATCAGAATTCCGGAGGGAAAACGAGCCGTTTTTCACCTGCTCGGATTCTAGATTTAAAAAAGAAAACATTTCTGGTTTGCCTTACTCGTTTTCTCTCTGCAGACGTTCAGCAGGAAGGAATTTTTTTAAAAGACCATTTCATTGCATCTAAGGTGGTGTTTGTACAAAGAAAATATCCAACGTATTTCATGGCTTTTTTTAAAAACAATATTGACTGAATTTAAATAAAGTTCTTATTGGCACTTAGACTGGTTGTCTTGTTTATTCCTTTGCTTTGTAAATCCAAAAGAA
The DNA here is from genome assembly GCA_006937985.1 of Aphyosemion australe. NCBI lineage: Eukaryota > Metazoa > Chordata > Actinopteri > Cyprinodontiformes > Nothobranchiidae > Aphyosemion > Aphyosemion australe. The sequence continues at coordinate 1,186,483 of SSNS01000092.1, forward strand.
TGTTCTTTTCAGATCACTACGGAACAAACTGGAACCAGTCACAACTTTATGGGAATGTTTAAGTGCTGCAAAAATCTACTTTTAAAGGTCTCATTCACTTGGTTTTTCAATAAATCTGCAGAGGTCTCTAATTTGAAAGATTGTCTTGTGAGTCGTTTTCTCTGGAAAGCAATGCTCTGGCGCTCCTGATTCAGGGAGTAGAAGTGATTGTCAGGAAAAAGACAGGATTTTGTGTTTTACTTATTGATATTCATTATATGCAAATGTATCACCTCTGATTGGCCAACAGCAACAAGACTCTTCTGCTGCCTTCGATCGCTCTTTCTTGGGTAAAAAATGCGACATTGACATTTTATCGCCAAGGCCCAATCCCAATACTCGCACTTCCACCCTTGCGCCCTTCAATTATACGTTCCCAGCCAGGGGTGCGTAGGGTGTCTCGATTCTCAAGTGTGGAAGTTGACCACACCTCTTTTGCACACTTGATCTGCACTTTGCCCAAGTCTGCATCGATGCAGACTTCGTCGAAGGGTATTACCCACAATTCATTGCTGCGTGGGAAGTTTGAGAAGAAGGCAGAGCAATGGCTCAAGTGCCTTTTCTGAAAATATGTATTTTCAAATTAAAGTTCATCTTAAGACGATTAATGACATTGATTGAATATTTTAGACTAAGATTTAATGTGGACTTCAATTAATGTAAAATTTGTCAAATAATTGTTTGTTTGCTTGAACGTTGTTAATGAAGATTTTTTATAAAGTAGCACAAACAGCAACCGGCATGCGTCGCAGTCGATGACGCAATACTCACTGTCCCAATTCGGCAATTATTTGCACACTTGTGCACTACGCACTCGAAGCCTTACTGCGCACTTCCCCCAAGTGCACTTCACAGAAGACCGTAGGGCACAGTGCGAGTATTGGGATTGGGCCCAAGCCTGAACATATTCTGCCATATTGTGTCTCTAACGCTAATGGTTAGCTTCTACTAGCCAAGACGAGCTCTGCTCTCTCCCGGCTGCAGAATCAGTACATCCTTCAACAGTCACCAGACGAGGTGGGTGGGGCCAAGAATGCTAATTATACCTGTGAGGTAGAAGAGACCGGCTTTTTCTGACCCGATCGTTTTTGTTTATTCCCTTCTGTGGCTAATGCAGGTGGTAGTAGACTGTTTTCAGGTTCAGCATGCATGTGCAGCTCAGAGTGACCCATCGTATTTTAAAAAGAACAAGTACTACACGATTTCTTGGTGAACGAGACCTTTAAACATAAAGATGTGGACAAATGAAAATGCAGTGAATGACCTGGTTACGCTCAAAGATCTGATGTTTCTGCAGGAGGATAGAATTCATGGTTCCATCAGTTACATCAAGTCCAAAAATTCCTCTTTTTGTCTCGTTAGTCCACAGAATATTTTTCCAACAGTCTTGGGGGATAATCAGGATTTTTTTGGACAAATGTGAAATGGCATTTGTGTTTGTTACCTATGGAACTCTGCCATGGTGGCCATTTTCCCCCTACATCTTTTTCTAATTGTTGACTCATGACCTCTGACCTTGACTTTAAACAGGTGACGCCTACAGCGCTTTAGAGGTGAATTGTTTTTAATTGGATGTCTTTAAAACGGAGCACGATGTGTTGCTTTTTGAGATCTTTTAGCCTACTTCATGTTGTCAGAAAGCCTGGGTGAGGCTGGTGGAACTGAACTTCACTTTCCAAATAACGCGCCTAATCACAGTTAATTCATGACCAAGTTGCTTCGGATTGCTTTTCTCACATTTTTAAAAATATTTTCTTAAGTCATCTTTGCTTGATATTGCAACGTGTTCGTTGATCTTAAGCATTTAATTTACCATAAAGCAAAAACAGAAGAAATCAATGCAAACTCTTTTAAAACAAATGATCATCTATTGTCTGAAATCTGACTTTCCTAACTCAAAATAATCAGATAAGTGTGATTTTTTCACATCAAATGTTTTTCAGTTTAAAAAACGTGTGCATCCTTGTGAACGGGTTGCAGGAACTGAAAATAAACTATATTTGCTAACCTGTCTTTAAAACAAGTATCTGAGGGAAAGTTCGAGTTCCCACAAATGGCCCCGAGGGCATTTAGGACTCTCGATGAGCTCCACCACTAACAAACAAATAATAATTTTCATTCTTGCTTAGAGAAAATCACAGGAGGTCACAAATGAAATGTTAGCAGTTGTTGCTTCACTCATTTATACATCTAACCTGAATTATTTCCTTTTATATAATAGAAAGCAGAGGAGCCCTAGAGCCAAATCCAGGTTGTTTACAGCTCTCCGTCTGTGAGGAATGTCTCGTGTGGGTGTCCACCCACTGTGGCTTCCACCTCCGCCCCAAGACACCCTCTTACTGTAAGCTGAGTGATGTTTCTCGGCCAAATCTCCACTGTTCCTGCACACAAACAAGTCTATTCTGCAGGGCTGATTCCAGCCAAAGTTTCACAAGAGAGAAAGGGAAAAAAAAGGTGTGTGGGCGAAGAGTTTTTGGAACCTTTCCAGATCATTAAAGTGTCGTGTTTCAGCCTCAGACGTTCTCCTCACCCTGCTAACCGAGACACTGTCTTCACTTGTTACTCAGTGGGAGGAAATCCACCCAGACACAGACCGTGTGTGTGTGTGTGTGTGTGTGTGTGTGTGTGTGTGTGTGTGTGTGTGTGTGTGTTAGAAACAACACAACAGACTGGTTATCTTTCAGACCACACTCATTACAAGCAGTAGAGTGTAATTGGGTAATGTAGGTGAGGCCAGACGTGTGTGTGTGTGTGTGTGTGTGTGTGTGTGTGTGTGTGTGTGTGTGTGTGTGTGTGTTTCAGACCTGAATGGACTGATGACATTTTGACCACTTCACACTTCCAGATTGACCAAAGGTCGCGTTGGGCGTTTACGTTAAACCGGCGTTTGTCACTCTCACCTCTTTGTTTTGTTCAGAAAAACAAATAAAAAATCAAATCTGAAACATTAATTTTTGCACACACTCCTAACCTTTTGCCTCTAGGCTCGTTTCTATTAACATGTAATTTAACCATTTATGTATTTTTCACAAGTGCAGCCGTTCCTTTTTGGCGTCGACTCCATCCCTCCACCGCCGGGTCGCTTTTGCAGGTTTTTACACAACACCCATTTACACAGCTGACTAAATATTTACTCTGGTAAAGTAGCTCGCTCAAGGGTACACAGTGATATCCCAACTGGGTTTTGGGCCTACAATGTGTGAAAAACCTCCTTTTCATTTGGACTCCGTGCACCTGACATTTGATGTGGTCGTGCGTCTGCCTGTGTTTGACTTAAGCCGGTGATTGGCAGCACGCATGCCTGCATATGGGCAGCAAAACCCGCTCGGATGCTCCCAGAAGTATTATCAATAATTTCCATGCACATAATATGTTACTGAGACACATTGTCCGGTCTCTGTTGTGAGTTTTAAAGCCTTTTCAGGGGAAACAACAGGCACCGTCTGCTGTCTGAATCCAGATTTAACAGGTTTTGGTTTCAGATTATATATAGTTTTATTTATCATATGTGACAGATGGCACACTAAAGTCCCCATAAGAAGGTTGTGTAAATATTTATATGAGCTTATTGGCTTTTATTCCCTCGCAGGAAAAAAAAAGGTCACTTTAAATCAAAGATTGTAGTCAGGTGAAACACAAAGGAGATTTTATTTTGTGTTTTTTCATTTAAATAGAAAAATAATAACTAGGGATGCACCGGTATGAAAATTTGGGCCGATACCGATATCAGATAATATCGCTGTTATGGCCGATAACCGATATTTACCAATACTGACATATATACACATGTATATATATATATATATATATATATATATATATATATATATATATATATATATATATATATATATATATATATATATATAGTGGGATGAGAATCAGCTCCTCTAAATCCGAGACCATGGTCTTGAGTCGGAAAAGGGTAGAATGCCTTCTCCAGGTCAGGGATGAGGTCCTGCCCCAAGTGGAGGAGTTTAAGTATCTCGGGGTCTTGTTCACGAGTGAGGGAAGGGTGGAGCATGAGATCGACAGGCGGATTGGTGCTGCATCTGCAGTGATGGGGGCGTTGTTCCGGTCTGTCGTGGTGAAGAGAGAGCTGAGTCGAAAGGCGAAGCTCTCAATTTACCGGTCGATCTACGTTCCTACCCTCACCTATGGTCACGAGCTTTGGGTAGTGACCGAAAGAACGAGATCGCGGATACAAGCGGCCGAAATGAGTTTTCTTCGCAGGGTGGCTGGGCTCTCCCTTAGAGATAGGGTGAGGAGCTCGGTCATCCGGGAGGGGCTCGGAGTAGACCCGCTGCTCCTCCACATCGAGAGGAGCCAGTTGAGGTGGCTCGGGCATCTGATTAGGATGCCTCCTGGACGCCTCCCTGGTGAGGTTTTCCGGGCACGTCCAACCGGGAGGAGACCCAAAGGAAGACCCAGGACACGCTGGAGAGATTATGTCTCTCGGCTGGCCTGGGAACGCCTTGGGATTCCCCCGGAGGAGCTGGCCCAAGTGGCTGGGGAGAGGGAGGTCTGGGCTTCCCTCCTTAAGCTGCTGCCCCCGCGACCCGACTCCGGATAAGCGGGAGAAAATGGATGGATGGATGGATGGATATATATATATATATATATATATTAGGGATGTTCTGGCGATACAGGGGAGATGATACGATATATCATGATATATTACGTTACATTCAGCCAGACGAGATTAGCGATTTATTTATTCTTAACTTATTGTAGGAAAGTTCAATAAACAGTCCAAACTGATGCATAACATGTTTAACGTGAGGTATCTGAACCATGATAGAGGGATTTACATTTCAATGGTGGAAACAAAACCCATTGCACACTGCTGCCAACTAGCGGTCGGTGTTTGAATTGCACCAAAAGAAAAGAAAATACACAAATGTTTGTATGGAAATTCTTCCAAAAATTCAATACACGGCTTTTGAATATCGATATAATATCGCAGGAAAAAATATCATGATATATTGCCATATTGATATTCTCTTCCCTAATATATATATATATATATATATATATTTATATATAACACATACACAAACGGAAACAAGAAGGAATAAATATTGGTTGTTAATGTTGACCCTGTTTTCCTTGCCGGACCGATACCGATATTAATGCAGATATATCGTGCATCCCTAATAATAACCCTTGTGAGTGTAATTGAAATTTATGTGCTCCTCCCAGCTAAATATAAGTGACATAAACATTTAATTCTTAGTATTTTTTATATTTAAACACACAAAATAAATCAATTATGTGGGAACAAATAAGAAAATGTTTAAATCTATAGAACTTATTGATAAGGAAATAATCAATGAATATGTTATTAATAAAAATCTATTTAATTTGTGCCATTTAAATTTATTTTTAAAGGTCTTATTGTCTTTTATTTTATAAGAGCTCTAGTAACATAGAACAGAATGAAATTTGTTGTGAAACTTGATTACCTGCCATTAGGCCAAAGATACAGACGATTTTTAATTTTTTTCCAAAGATTAGAGCAAAGCTGCTGTTTGCTAGTGAACTTGAGTTTCTAAAAAATAAAATACCATAAAACTTTAACAACAATCTATTCTTTTTCACAGTATAGCCCTAAAAGAAGGATGTTTGCAGCTGAAAATTGAATAAAACGTTTTAGGAGCCAATAGCCTCAAGTAAAAAGTTGCTTGTGGCAAAAGAACCACTAAAGCCACCCATGTGAGCTTATTTCTTTCCACTAAAAACTAATCTGTTGATAAATGTTCCAAATGAATGATATCACAAAAATAAATCAGGCACAACGGTAATTACCCTAATTAGTTCCACCTGATCTTCTTCATAAAAAAGAGAGATGCTGATGAAATATTCAGACAGACACAGAGAAGGAGCTTGTTTCGATAATGTGACTAAATCATTTTTAATCAGCTAATGAGCCAATCAGAGGCAGACATCAGGGGCTGGTGTTGCAGCAGCTGCCAGTTTGGCACAAACCACGGTGTTGTTGTTGGACAGCAGCGGTGAAATTCAGGCTGAAGTGCTGAGGCCTAACAGCCCACATGGCATAATGCTTTCCACGCTCTTTATCTGCTCCTTACATCTTCAGCAGCAGTGTTGGAGTTTTATTCAGAAAATATGCTGGCAGCAGCCGGCGTCAAACCTCCAGGTGCTGCTCGTTCTGCTGCACCAATCCTACAGTGTGTGTGTGTGTGTGTGTGTGTGTGTGTGTGTGTTTCTCTGCCAAAAGTCAGACAAGCTGTCACTGACCCGTCACAGTTAGTGTCTCCTATGGCAGCAACAAAGGGGATTTTTGTGTGCTGGTAAGTTACTCTTGTGTTTATAAAGCCTCATGGTTGAAGAAAAAGTGAGCATCTGAAATTTGAGAATGTTCTCCAAAAAAATCTGGCTTTCAGATGCAATAAATATCAATGTTTGGATTTATGTGGTGAAGAAAGTGCAAAAAACTCCTTTAAGAAATGTTGTTTTTGTTTTTTTTCCCATGTCCTGTTTGGCTGTATAGCAAACAGAATTGATGTCTGAGTGTCTGAGAAATGTTAAAAGGATGGATTGTAATGATTTAAATCACTTAAATTGCATTTTTTCACAATATAGATTTAAAATTTCCCTAAACTTTTTCTAGATTAATTTTTAAACTGTGTGCCTATATGGTCCAACACTTCCAGCCAGGAGGAGATCATAGTGGAGCTCATTGTGGCATCAGCCCACTGAGCAGCAGCAGCTTATCAGCTCTGCTCCAGCGCCTGCAGTCAACCAGTCAGGGTGGATTTTGTGAGCTCACATTGTTTATTTTAGCCCTTGTAAAAATGTGGTCCTCTGGCTTTCTCTCTCCGGGGCTCGGTGGCTACTGTGGTGGGGAGATAGGGGACTGTGGCAGACCCCCCTGAACTGCCCACAGAAAGCTGCCTCCATCGTTTCCTCTGCTTGCCACTCACTCCATCTGGGTCCTGCCGTCACACCCTGTGGCAGAGCTGCGGTTGGCTGCAGCTGCTGGCTGGTAACTGAGGGTTCAGGGATTTAGACACTAGTTTAACCACTAGAGGGCAGTCAGTCACAGGAAACAGCAAGAACATCTAAATGCGGGGGGTTGTTTTTGTCTGCTTTACACAGTCAGCTCTTTTTTAAAATGTTATTTCACAGGAAGTAAGGCAGGTATTTGTGTGAGAGACGATGTCTTTTCTTGGTTTTATGCATTTAGTTGTTAAGTAATGAAGTACAAATACCTTATTTGAGTAGAATTTTGGGTTTTATAATTGGGTAATTATCTATTAGCTGACATTTTACTTTTACTCCTTACATTTTAAAATAGCCTCGTCATCTATTTCATTTAGACAAAAATAACTATAGATGAATTGCATCATCTGGATAAAGTGAATTTGATTACAGTTGGATAAAAACATCTATTCTGACAAACCTATTCATTTGTGACATCCAGATGGTTATTTTAATGCATTTGCCATCCATCCATCCATCCATCCATCCATCCATCCATCCATCCATCCATCCATCCATCCATCCATCCATCCATCCATCCATCCATCCATCCATCCATCCTCTTCCACTTATCCAGAGTCAGGTCATGGGGGCAGCAGCCTAAGCACTGATTAGTAAGCAGAGAGGCCCAGACCTCCCTCTACCCTGCCACTTGGGCCAGCTCCTCCGGGGGAATCCCAAGGCGTTTCCCGGCCAGCAGAGAGACATAGTCCCTCCGGCGTGTCCTGGGTCTTCCTTTAGGTCTCCTCCCGGTTGGACGTGCCCGGAAAACCTCACCAGGGAGGCGTCCAGGAGGCATCCTAACTAGATGCCCGAGCCACTTCAACTGGCTCCTCTCAATGTATTTGCATTGCACATATGCGGCTGAAACGGGTAGCCTAGTGTATCCCAACATTGACATTTTTTAAATACCATTATAGTCATTATAACCCTTAGTGTGGTAGTGCTGTGGTACACTGTGTCCTGGAATTAAAAACCACATTTACCTTGTTGTTGTTGAATAAAAGAGCTTGGGGTGTCTAATGTACTAAAAACGCTGCTGCAAAAACCAGCATAGACCAGCATATGTTGTGTTGTGGTTCTGGTTTAGCTGGTGGACCAGTATATGATGCTGGTCCAGCACACCAGCACCAAAACACAACATATGCTGGTTTTTTCAGCAGGGAAGTCTGTGCCATCTCTGAGCTGCTTTCCGATGCTAATTAGCAATGTTGTGATGGCCGCTAAGGAGGAATGGTTTATTCTAAAAAGCTGTACGTCCTAACCATAGACACACACCCTTAAACCAGCATGTCCCAACCCACTTCATCGACAACAATATACAAAGAGTCACAACTGCTGAACAATGCTAGCCTGAGCTATGGCAAACACTAGCAAGTAGCTACCGCTACGCTAGGCCAAGGTCCTGCTAATGTCCATGTGGGACGACAATAATGAAGAGTTTTGGAGAACATGTGACGTTCAAGGACATACTGGAATATCCAGACTTTGAATGAATTCCAGACTGATCCATAACTTGCAGTCTGGTTCGGCGATCTGACAATACGTCCCCCTCGTCCACGCAACACGTTTTCTGTTCTACAGAGTTTCTAACTTCTGGCAGCATTGTAGAGCCACCAGGGTACACCAGCCAATCAGCACACAGCTCACTTAATATTCATGTCCTGAGTGGGCGGGGTCAACCAGGCTTTCTATTGTACGGCTCTATTATGGGGTTGTATTTGGTCATATATCAAGGCTCCTGGGTCATTTTGAGCCCCAACATATTTTCATATGAGGCTCAAAGAACAGTTTCCATCTGAAATGAAAGAAAACTTGTTCTAGAACATCTTTAAGTAGTTTTAAAATGAGTGCTTTTACTCAAGTAAAAAACTTTAATTGATGCTAAAACCATAGTATCTATACTTCTACTTGAGTAATGAGTATGAATACTTTTGCAACACAAACAAAACCCAAGCAGATGCACAAGACTTAAGAGTGAATAGAATTTAAAAACAGAACATTCTTTGAAGACGACTTGTGAATGACATCTTCAAGACTTCCTGCTTCTGTTATGTCTGTAATGGAAAGAAGAAAAAAAACTATTAGACATAAAAGACTTTGCACAGTCAGACACGCCCTGACTTTAGCTCCTCCGTAGAGCAAATTTACCTAGTCTGTCAGAGCTTGTGGCAAATATCTGTCTGGTATGTGGAGGATTAGAACCGCCTTTGCAGGCATGAATGTGTGCAATTATATAAGTCTGTAGTATCTGTGAAGTGTCTAAATGCGTCTGTTGTCCCGTTGCAAGGAATAAGGAAATGTCTGTTTAGATAATCCCAGGTGTGCGTCATAACACACACGCTGAGTGTCTTTATGTTGAAGTGAACTAGCAGGTTCCGCATCAGTGTTCAGCAGCACATCTAAAGGGAAGAGAAGAGAGGAGGTCTTTGAAGTTTTGCTTTTGCCATCCGTCTTCAGCTCTCATGCTTTCTTTCTTTTCATGCCAGCCTCTGCAGGCCTGTTAAAGACAAGCTCCTCCCGCCTCGTCACCGTGGTAAAATGACTACAGCCTGCACTCATGTGCCCCTTACAGACAGTAAAGCTGCTTTCTGTTGTCGTTTTTGTCTGACCTGCAAGACAAGCTGCTGAACGTACAAAAGAAACATCTCGAACAGGAACCCTGAAGTGAAAGCTAATTAATTTGGTACCTTTGTTGGTGGGGAAAGTTGATCCGCAGGTGGTTCCTTCTGATCTAAACGGGGCGTCTCTTTTACTGAGGATTCTGTGACAGTCAGTTTTAACACTGGAGGAGGAAAAATGGGCAGGAGCAGGAAGAAGATGTATCGATTGCCCTTAGCTGCTCTTTCAGAGCCTGTGTGCCGGGCTTGTGTCGGCTAAGCCCTCTAGCCTAATGGCTTTTAGTCTTCCATTAGGTCGTTGCAAAGCAGTGTGGTTTAAGTAAGTAACAAAATGCTCTGTCAGAATGCTTTAAGCATTAATAGGATGGTCTTTGTTACTTCTTCACTTTGCCAGCTCATCAGTAACGTACAAGACGAGGTCACGTAGCCAGGACAGCTGGTTTTGGATCATCTTGTTGCTCCTGGTGAGACCTGGATCTATTAAACAGGCTACCTACACACTTGCTCTACTTTTGTCACGTGTTCTGTGGAAAGGTTATGATCAATAAATACCTTACCTGTTGCATAGTTTACTTTGTTGAATTTGTGGCTGTGTCCAAATCCAGGGGCTGCATCCTTCCAAGTACGCATTTATGTTAAAGCAAAGTGACAAGGCTGTCCAAATTCAATGTATACTCTCAATGTGTCCTTGTTTGCCCCAAATGTCAACGAGGTTCTGGTGTATACTCATTGGTAAAGGCTGTTCCTGAATTCAGTGCGGGCCGAATGGGAGATTTGTTCTTTTAATAATGGCAAAGGGGAGTATTCCAATTTTACAAACGCCGGTTGTTTGGCAATGTCGGACGATGTCATTTCCAACTGAGTTACAACCAATCAGCATGAGTTAACCACAAGTCCCGCCCAGTGACTCTACGGGGTCATTCCTGGGTACATAACCCAGTTCAGGTACAAGTGTGGTCCCTGAAATGGCAAAAAAATGGTCCTTTCAAGCTGGCCAGGTGAAATGGAGACACGCGCATGCTGCAAAGGTCCATAAAATTACCCAGAAGTTCCAATAGTGGAAACATCCTAAAATATTCCAGGTAAAAAAGCTACGGTAACTAGCTGAACCGCTAATCTATGCTAATTCCTTGTCTGTTTCTCTTTCTTACACAGTTTCACTGATCTAGAATCAGTTACTCTTTTAGTCTATGGTAACGTTTTCATGTTTTTTCCTCATATTTGAAATTTGGTTTAATGAACATCAGAACAAAGGAGGCCCTAAGGGTGGCCAGGATTTGTAGAGTTCTCCTAATGAATGAGGAGAACCAGCATGGAAGGCATCCCGGTTGTCCTCCAGGAGAAAGCCGTTTTGGTAAAGACCATTTCCAGTTTAATAACCAGTTTGGCTTTGATGGTACACACACCGGCTTTGTGACATTCCCAAATACAATAAAACCCATGCACATAGGGTGACCAGATGTCCCGCTTTGTGCGGGACAGTCCCGCATTTTCATCACTTTTCACACGTCCCGCAAATTGAGACAATGTCCCGCATTGACAGTCTCCCGTTCCGAATTTCAATCTTGCATAAACGGTGTGGAGAAAGCCGCCTGTTGCTGTCAGTCGAACCAGGAGGCGGGACTTTAACGCCGGTCCGGAGCGCTTGGGGCGCGCACCCGAACCACCAAAACAGAAGCGTCAGCGAGAACGGAGGAAAGATGAACACCGTGGCGAAAATGCTGTTAGAATAAACTCGTGGGTTGAACGTGTTCATTGAGACTCTGTCAGGGTCTTTGTGTTGTTTCTCAGTCATTTTTTGTGTCACGGCGCGGAGTCTGATATGAAACAGGGCAGAGAATCCAAGAGTCACAAAAAAAATATGTTGGTTTGAACTGAAGCAGGTTCCCAGTAAGTAGACAGGTCCCAAACGAGTTTCTAACACACACAAGGTGCTGGAGTTATTTTTATTTAAAATTCATACAAGCTAAACTCTTTTAAAGCGCATTAAAGAGAGAATTAAATGTAAGTCTTCATTATTTTTCTCAGAAATTTGAGGAAAAAAGTCATTCTAAGGAACCCTGTTAGATTAGATCTGAATTTCTTCAGATTTAAGTCAGTGATGTTTTTTCTCTCTCCCCTAAATATTTACTAGAAAAGATGTGTTGTCATTTTTGAAAAAAAAACATCATTTTGTTTCTGAATTAAGAAAAAATAGCAAAAAAGTATGAATATTTGTTGATTTTATTGGAAAATGTATTAAAAACAAACTTAAATAGATCTAAAATTGTTACTGGTACTTTTACTGTCATTCTGTTGTGGAAAATATTCAATGAAAACTCTGAAAAGCTGCTAAAACCTGCATATTTTTTTTACTGTGGGCCTTTCTATATTATTAAAATGAGTTGATGGGTTTAAAATCCTTTTAGCTAAAGCTAATCAGAACCACTAAGGTCCAAAGAGCCTGAGTTAAGCTGTGGTAGTGAGAGGAGCTGTGAAATAGTCTGAAAACTTTTGCTTGTTCAAGTTTTCAAATAGAATATATAGTACATGAAATATATGATGATAATAATAATAATTATAATAACTATGTATATTTACCAGTGATGTTGGAGCTAAAAGGCAGAAAATAAGTTTTTTTTTTAAACTTTTTAACTTTATCTTGTTAAATTGGAATTTTACGTTGTCCCACATTGAGTAGTCTCTGTCCCACATTTGGCGAGTTGGGATCTGGTCACCCTACATGCACATGTCCAGACACCACATTATTCTGTTTCTCTTTCCACAGTTTGGAGTTGGTGCAGCTCCGTTGACCCATCAGGCCCAACAAACTTTTTTTTCCCCTGTCTGGATATTACGTGGTCTGTGAGTCTTTAATGCCACTGTGTCCCTGCAATCCCTCAAAGTCCCAGGCTTTATTGCCTTCGTTACCGCAGTTTTCCACAAAGATGACTGTCGCTTGCCGGGAAGGCAGCTCGTTGTGCGTGTGTGTGCCATTTTTGGATAAGGCACTGTGTTCTCTCTGCACCAGTGCTCGAGCTACGGAAGCCTCCTGGGTCCGTTTCTTCTGCGGCCGCACCACATACCCCAGAATCCTGCTTTGGTTGGAAGTGTGTCTGTTGTTTTTTCCAGCCATCATAAAGAAGACAAACTCACCCACTGTCTCCCCGTACTCCCTTTAACAGGCTGTGTTTGGCACCGGGTTCACCATAACACATCCTCTCCACGTTGCTGCTGGTTACAGTAAAAATCAACACCTCCTCTAACTTAGGCAGAGACTTTTCATCATGCAGCTCCAGTTTCACCTACATGCACTTGGCCCGTCCCGTCTTCAGAAGGTGTCAGTGAGTGTATCTCGCCGATAGGAGCCTTTAACCGGTGCCTCTAATGGTTGTTGGGCAGCTTGAAATCTTCAGTCTCAGTTTGCAGTTGGTGGATGATGTGTAAGATGATACTCGGCTCTTAATATGAATGTCATCAAGTGGTGCTACTTGCTAACCGCCTCACATTCTTGTCATCTATAGTTTTGTGCAAACGTTGAAATGACCCCTCACTTTTAGAATATTTTGCTTCTAACAACCTTCTTGTCTCGTCTTTAAAGCAGTCTTGATAGTTAAATACATCTTCAGGTTTTCTGGAGGTCTTAAGATTTGGTCAGCGCTAAGGACCAATCAGAGCAATGAGCCATGTACTCACCTCTACTGGTGTCAGTCAACGCCAAGGCTGTTCACCATACACCGTCAAAGAAGTAAATACGTCCTTTTTCAAAATAAATTACTTAATCTGCTCATATTTTTAAAAAAAGCGCAAGTCTAAATTGTCCAAAATTGATGCCAAAGCCGTTTCAAACAAGTGCCATTCCTGAGCCGACGCCATGTTTGTTTTTCTTCATCACAGCTCTAGCGTTAGAGTAACAACAGATCGTTTTTTAAACTTTAAGCTAAAGCTTTAACATTGACCTCAGTGATTGTTGGATTAGAAACTTGACTAGTTTCATATCTGACACCACTCTGCAGCCCTCTGCTGGCCAAAAACGGCACTTGATAGTTTTGTAGAGCGGGTAGGCGTTCAAGGGGGTGCACTTATACCTGCATTATGGCTGTTCGCTGTAATGCTAACTGTTAGCATTTTGAGTTCGCCAATCGTCAATAAAAAGCAGAAGAAGAAGAAAAAGTTTTCTTTTTCTGCTGGCATCATAGCGGAGCCTGGAAGTAAAAGTAAGAGAGAAATGTCTTTGGAGGTGAAGCAAAGAGCTAAAACTAGAGTGAACATCGGCGCAGCCTACGCTAGTTTGAGCAAGGTAAAGGAGGCTACAAAACCACAGACTGATGGTGACCTGGCTTTGATGCTACTGGACTTGTAAGTAATAATATTTTTTGTCCAATTGTAGATCTTTTACTTTTGTTTATTTTAGTATTAGTTGGCTCACGTTAGTGTTAGCTCGTTGTTAGCGCTAGCTCCAGCAGGCTGCAGCAGGGTTGTTTAAGGTAGTTGTAATTCCACTTTCAACCAGTAGGGCGGTGGAGCGGGAAACTCCTCGGTGTTACTTTAAGCCCACTCAATAAATGTAGAGCGCTGTGATTGGCTTAACACAAAGCTGCTTAGGCCAGCGGTAGACCTCCTGAGGCTACAATGGCACGTGGCTAGAGCGACCTGCATAGCAAAATCTTTTAGCTACGGTTGGTCTAGATTTGTAGTCTAGCCCAAACTTGGTTGGTCATAAGTATTGATAAGATTCTGATCGATCTTTTGCAGGAGGCTTTGAAAGCTTGAATCATTCATAGGTCAGACTTGAGCGGCTAAGTGACTAAACAAAAAAAAATTCTGAAATGAGTTGAAAAAAGCAGCCAAAGAAAAACTTTGAAACTTCAGAAAGCATGGAGAGCTTTTAATCAAGACCATTTCAAAAGATTACGAGAACGTTTGACTCCTTGGAAGTAAAACATGATGGATGACTCAAGGTTTCAGCAGAACGCTGCAGAGTCTACGCTTAGTTTTTTGGCACGGATTTCTCCGAACCCTCTCTTCACTGTCCACGCTCCTCGGAGCATCCCTTTAGGATAAGGTAGTTGGATGGCTGTTCTCTGGTCTGCCGACCAAGCAAGGAAACAATAAAAGGATGGAACAACGAGCTGGCTGCAGATCAGTAGAAGCCCACTTGGCTTCTCCCAGACACGACGTCTTATTTCCTCTTTGATTACTCACGCCTGCATGATGACTGCCACACTCCTCCGTCTGCCTGCCCACCAGAGGAATCACAAAGACTTTTTTTTGTGTGAGACTGGTTTTAATTTGGAGGCTGGAATGCTTTTGTGATAATCCTGCAAGATTTGTTGGCGAGGCTGTGATGGATGTGTGGGCCTAGGAGGAGACACCTTCAGGTGTTGGAAATTTCTGAGAGTCGTGTGGCTTTTTACCGAGCAGATTTATGACCGTTCCTCCTAACGCGTTTCCAGGACCTGCTCATAAACAGCCTGTAAACGGCGGTGCTGGTCGAATAGTACAGCCACCCATGCCGGGTTCCCTTTATTTTGGCTTTCTCCTGCTCCCGTTACGGCTTGTTGGCCCCCCTTTTTCCTTATAACCAAGCCGGAGGTAGGAAATCAAACCAATTAAACGTATTTAAAGAAAATTGGAGCAGGGCCGGAAAAGTGGGGGCATTCTCAAAAAACCACAAAGAAAACTGCAGGGCCACTTTGTTTTTGGCAAAACCGGTTTGACTGGAGCAGAAACCCGAACACTGGAGGAGAAATGAGGATTTATTGCGTGAGATTTTATCTTAATGAAACATATAGAAGCCATCCACTTTACCAGCCAAACATGTGCTTGAAGCCTTTCCATTTTCCCGTCTTTGTCTGTAACAATCTGTGTTTGTGTCCGTCTCGGTGAAAGAGATGGATGGAGTTTGCTCCCTGGCGCATTTGTTTGATGGATGGATTTTTAAGAAGCGATTACGTTTACGTTCAGATCTGCTGTGCCCTGCTGCGAGCTGCCTGCCAGAAGGCCTCAGCTCCTAACGTGGATGAATCAGCCAAGACGTCGCGCCGCCCCAAACCTTCCCGGCTCCCTCCGCTCCTGCAGCTCCTGTCGAGATGTAGAACAGAGTGTCTCATAAAGCACAAACACCTGTAGGCTTCAAGGGGATCCTCAGCCAGCTCGGAGGCGTCTTTACAGCCAAAAACACTTGTCTGGGATCAGTTGTGTAATTGCCACCTCCTGATTTGATGTACTCTCACCGTTTCTCTCTGATCCTCCTCCTCGCTGTCATCTCTCAGGAAAACCCCCTCATTACCAGCTCTCAAATGTAAATTCTTCATTTTCCATCACCCCACAATCCGTCTTTGTTCCTCGGCCCATTTGGCTGTTACATCTCCGCAATTATTCCTGAATCCGAACTCTCTATCAGACGTGTCCAGATACATGAAAGATAATTTTCCTCCTTCATCTTCCTCTTCGCCTTCGGGGCTAAAAGCAGAAAAGGAGCAGGAATAACGGTGTCGGGTTTCTGCAGACCGACGCATCGTTTTCGTTCAAACTCAAACGCATCGTCGCGATAAGATTTTTTTCTCCACAGGTGCACATTTAGAAAACAAGAAATCAAAACAAAACATGTTTACTTCACATGCACATGCTGTGTAGAGTAAGTAAGCTGATCCCTCCCATTAAAGATGAAAACAAACCAGCATGTGGGAGGTGTCCCCTGAGGAAGACTCGAGTCGCTAAAGTGGAACCGTGGAACCATGGGAACCGAGCAGCAAAGGCCTACAGGGCAGCCGTGGACAGACGTGGGGGTGTCGAACACCGCCACACACACACTCTGGAGGCTGTGAGTCTTGTCTCAGATTAACAATAGCTCAAATTATTGATGGCGTCAACGAGGAAAATCAAAGTCTTAAAATAGCCGCAGAAATTCTGTCAGAGGAAGTGATAAAAGATTTGTTTAGTGAGGGGAAAATTAGGCAAAGTTGGTTTTTTTAGCGGTTTCTGTTTTCCACTTGAGCTTTTAGCAGAGAAAATATTAGTCACTTAGCTCGGTATCGGTCCCAGAATGATGTTTTTACATTTAAAATCTGCTGCTTCCAGAGAGGACAGTGGGAAAAATAGAATGTTTTTAGTGACCCATCATTCCCACGTGATCCCAAACAGACTTGAGCAATCATCCTCAGTTAACTCTGCGTTCTTACGCACACGGGTGAAAAACAGTAAGGGAGATGGAAAGATAGAAAGTGTGTATGTGAACCGACAATTTAGCGAGTTCCCCATGTCCACAGGGATCCCCGTTTCCCCTCCACCCACCCAGTACCCCACCATGAAGGGGGGAGTGTCTGGCAGCGAGCTACAGTGTGTTTTCTGTGTATTAATTTCCTGTTTTATAGAGGAAACAGAGTTTGCGTGTGCAGATCGTTATTCTGATTTTTCTCTGTGAGAAAAAAACAGATTAAAAAAAGATTTGTCAATTCTCATGAATCTTTATGGGAAACAAGAAGCCTTTTTATTCTGGGAAGCAGCGCTGGTCTCCCAGTAAAACCAAATTCTGATGTAAAGTTAAAATTTAGGCTTTGCAAAGCATATCACTTCATTATTGCAGTAAAATCTATAACCCCTTTTCCCTCCTCAACAAACTAATCAAGTTAAAGGCAGATTGGTTACACACAGATAACTGTGGCTTTTATGCAATGAGAGGAATCTATATCGAAGCCATTAGCACGTTTGAATTGAAAGTTAGCAGCTGTGGTCGGAGCCAGAATAGCCTCTAACCATGGTCTGAGCCACAGGTCCACCATGCAGCCGTCTGCAGGATTTAAAGGCCCCTTTTCTGGTTTTGACTCATTTATGAGGATTTTCTATGACTAAATGGGTAAAGAAGGTAAATTCAACCACAGATTAGTCACAGGGCTGCTTTGAATTTTCCTCATATCTTTATAATCGTGAGAATTTTTTGTGAGTGCTGCCTGAAATGAGTTCATTACAGTTCATTTAGTCATTTCAAAATGTCTGATAATATCAGCACATATTGGAATTAAAATGTAATATTGGAAATTATCAGCAGTGGTGTCCCCAAGAGGTGACTGGGGGTGGCCATGGCCACCCCTGGAAAATTGTTGGCCACCCCACTGCCCCCCCCCCAGCGAAGACTACCCCCTTAAACCATACATTAATTTTCTTTAATCAATACAAAAATGTTAAATCCAATAAATAGTTATTTTAAAATATTTTTTATTAAGAATGTATTTAATAAATTACAATTTAAATATATGTTTGTTTCTGAAGCTCACCATAAAAAAATCCCACAATTTTTGTGGATAATTTTGCTAAAACAGAAATAAAATTCTAAAACAAAAACTGAAAAAACTGAAATTTGTCTTTTCTCAGATGTATGTGTTTTTGAATTTGAGGTAAATGTATTGGATGCATGGCCCATTTTTTATTTAAAAAAAGTAGAAATTCACAGCTGTAGGTTAAACCCTCCCAGAGTTACTGCAGGGACCAATTTAGTGGGCCACCCCAAAATTTCCACTGGCCCCCTCATGAAACTTTTCTAGGGGCGCCACTGATAATCGGCATCGGTTTTTACTCTTTTAATGACACAACATTTACATACCACGCACATATTATACATCAAACCCTTCAGCTACTTCTCCTCTCACTCAAGTTGTCAAAATATGACAGATTCAATGTTTAGTTTTTGAGATGTTTTTGTTTGGAACTGACCCAATCTAAGTTTAAGTATTTGTGATAATTTGCACCCAATGATGATTAAGTATGCACAACAGGTGATATGTGATGATAGTTACCTAAAATTAGTTTTTTCTTTTTTCATGCTATTAGTTTATTTCTGCATTGGAAAGTTAGACTATATCGGATATCGTGACGTGTGACTTTATTCACACATATATTGTGTGAAGGTGAGCAGACGAGACGTTCAGCCCCACATCCTGATGTCATGTCTTCAGAGAAGGATAAGCTCAGTAAATCACTGATTCCTTCTGCTGGTTTGACATCTGTCCATGAAATATTCATGCATCAGGACAAGCGTCTAAATAAAGTAAAAAGAGAAAAGATTTTTGCTATCTACATCATATTTAGTGCTGTGATTGCCTAATAAATATCTAGTGACTTATATGAGTGCCCCCTTAGATTAAAAGATTCTTTATTTACGAGTTGTTTTTATTCCATAAAAATGTCAAAATGTCGCTTCACAGCTGATCACGTCCCCACATCAGTGACCTTTATTTTATTGCAGCTGCTCTCTGAATCAATAAAACCGTGATCCAGCTCTTCTGAGGCGGAGCAGGAACCGACTGAACTCCGCGGAGAGGTGCTCCACTGTGGGAACTGGGAGCTGGCTGGTGTATCCTAGCGCAGAGCGGTCTCTGTAGACCCAGTAAGGATGAGAAACTACCTTCACTGGGTTCCCTTTAAACTGGGAAAGCCTCTCTCTTGCTGCAGCTCTCCCTGCACAAACCAGCAGAGCAGCACTGGTGAGAACGGTTGCATCACAGCTCTCGTGGTTTCTTAGCCCCCGGCCCCTGTGTTTCTCGGTCAATCTGTGGGAACCCTGATTTTTGGCGGTGGCCTCTGTTCCCACTACCAGTCTAGTTAGAAAATAGACTTGTGTTCGTGTACCAGTAGCCGGTTCTGGCCTGCTCCTTCTCACGGGGTCTGAGGGAGGTCAGTGGATGCAGAAAAGGGTCTTAATGGATTTCTCATGCAGGTACCACAACGGCAACTCGGGATCATGTGTTCATGAGAAACGAGATGGATTTAATGATTCCCTGCTCTCTCCATAGCATCTTTGTTTTTATTTAATATCACTTTAGTCTTGTAGAGGCCTTTTACAGTCAAAAGGACCTAAAACATGTTTATTGTTGTTATCCTTACTGACCTAAGTACGTCTGAAAACCAGGTATAGTTTTTACCTTCAGTTTTAGCTGCACAGGTAAAATAAAAGTCTCAAGCAGCTGCTTGGATCACATTAACTCACTGCTATCTCACTAGGGCTGTGACTAGTTGAAATAGCAAATTTTAAAAACTTCGCAAATTTTCTGCTGGATTTGCACATTTTGCAAAAAAAAATCTTTATATATGGTCGGGCCATGCAAAGTAAATGCAAACATTTGTGCAACAATCATGCAAAATGTATTACATAAACTGTCTTAATATAGTCTCAACTCATCGATTTGCACAATTTCTCGTCTCATCTAGTCATGAAGTGTGTTCTAGATGCCCGAGATGAGTCTTTGCATGATTTTCTTACAAAGTTAAAAAATCCAGGGACACGAGAGCGAGGCACCATGACCAGGAAACCGAGAACCCCTGTGAAAGTTTTCAGACATTGCAGTTTGCTGCCAACAGTTTCGGCCCAGTGAGATCCTGGTTTTTATCCCAAGTGTTTTATTTGAAGATTTTTTAATATTATGCAGCTGTAATTCTTGCACTTTTAAAAAACATTTTGGCAATTTTACAATCTTCCAAGCTAGCTCTCCCACCAAGGTTAAGGATTTATCTTTTTCCCAGAGATTCCCAAACAGTGGTGCCCCCAAGGGGTGGCCAGGGGGGGACATGGCCCCCCTGGGATGGCCGCCCCCCCCCCTTAATAAATTACATTCATGTTCACACAAACCATACATTCATCTTCTTTAATCAAGACATACATATTAAAATCGTAATAAATTGATTTAAACATAAGTATGTCACTGAGGCTTACCATTAAAAAAAAAAGTATAAATCCCAAAGATTTCAGAGGTAAATGTGTTGCATCCGTGAAAACAAATGAAGGAGCAATACACAGCTACAGAGGAACTAATAGGCCACCCCATAATTTTCACTGGCCCCATCTGGCCCCCGCCCCCTTAGGAAAATTTTCTGGGGGCGCCACTGTTCCCAAACAAAAACAGCACAGGATAATATTCTATCTTGGTCCTTTGGGGCCACCATCCCGTGTATTTTAAAGATTTCTCTGCTTCAACACACCTGACTTTAATCAGCAGGTGATTAACATGCTGCTGAAGAGCTTAACGACCTGCTGATCAGGTAATTCAGGTATGCTGGAGAAGAGAAACAACTAAAATTGCTGGATAGGGGCACTCGAAGACCAGGATTGATTAGAATAGAACAGAAAATCCCTTTATTATCCCTCAGTGGGGAAATTTGTGTCACAGCAGCAAAGCAGATCCATAACAGGAGCAAAGGTGAACAAAAATAAAGAACAAAATGAATTACAGTGAACAAAAAGCGTATATGCAAAAATATGTGAATGAGTGCAAATAGGATAACAGAAACTGTGTAAATAACAAAAAGCAGCAGGGATGCAAAAACTGTTTTTTAGGGGGAGCAGTGGTGGTGATGGAGTCAAACAGCTGCTGGGAGGAAGGACCTACAATAACATCCATGCACCCCGGATACAGCATTGGCCACTGCTGGCATACGAGCATTAGGAGTAAACGGGGAGTGGGGGACAAACGGGCCCCGACCCCAGAAGAGAGCTCCTCTGCTCCCCACATGTGGACGAGAGAGTCTGATCTCAAAGAGTGTGTGAAGACAGCTGGAAAATTCCCCTGAGCCCGGCCTAATTGAAAGCTTATCATCTTCTCTTTGTGCTTCCTGCGTGGCGGCGGGGGCGATGCGGAGCTGTGATGAGACCTGGAGGGAATGCTGTCAAACGCTCACCGTGTAACGTGGAGCTCAGACTGTGTGTGTGTGTGTGTGTGTGTGTGTGTGTGTGTGTGTGTGTGGTTAATTGAATGCAGTGTGTGCATCCTGGAGCTTTGTTGTTCTGCCAGTGCTGCCCCCATAGAAGCCCTGACGCAGACACGCACACATCAGAGGCCAAAGAAAGGAGGGAGGGAAAAAGAGATGAGAAGAAAGGATGAAGTGACAAAATAGATACAAACGAGGAATAAAAGAGTGAAGAGCTGATGAGAATCAAAGCGTCCAGAGGGCTTTTTATGACACACCAACAGGTGGCATTAGTTTTGGGAGTGAGGAGCTGTGGGTGTTGTGTTTCAGGTTAACCACATCTGAAATCAGACCACCCCACAAGGTAGCATCTCAAGTGTTTAATCTTGTGGTTCGGCTTCAAATGGTCCAAACAGATGCCATCATCTTGGCGTGAATTAACAACTTCATAGCTGGTGGAAAAGCCAGCCGACATTCCAAACTTCTCCCGTATTGTTTTTAACAAGTGACAACTTGCCGACGTGTGCGAACACGGACGCTGCCAGGGCGGCGTTCCGGGTGCCATGGCGTTGACAGCCGGGAGCTGAGGAACTGCCAGGGAGAGTCTCACTAATTTCAGAGAAGGAGGTCATTATTAGGAGTTATTAGGAGCTAAATATCAGCGAGCCGCTGTGGTTTCGGGATGCAGATGTGTTTTCTTTGAGGTTAAATATGACAGAAATTGTTGGATCAGAATGTTCTGCTATGAAATTAGGTCCCGTAAATGTTACGAGACTTTCATTCCTCCAGTTAATTTCTCAGCAGATTTATGGGATGAATCATCCGTGTTTAACAGTTTTTTATTGCTGACGTCTCCCATTATTGGTAACCTAATGTGACCTGCAGGGTAGAACTGTGATCACTGATGCATTAAAAATAAACAAAGAGAATATGTAAAAGCATGTGGATGAATCTAATAAATCTGTCTTGTGATTGAAATAAAAACAAAAACATGAGCTGCTCAGCTGAGAAACATTTTTAACTTGTTATAAAAACGAGCTTGCTGTTTCGCCTAAATGTCAATAAAAAAATCCAATAATTTAAATCTGATCTTTAGGTCCCTAATTAATTAGATTTTTTCACATTATAGTTGCTCAGGGGCGGTTCTAGGAGGGGTCTAAGGTGGGCCAGTGCCACCCCGATGGCAAGCTTGGACCCCCTTGTGGCCCCCCCTCCTGAGGGCGGAGCATCAGCTTTACTAAGAACTGATGTTTCTGTAATTATTTAGTCTAATGCAAGATGTGGAACCAAAACACGTGA
Organism: Aphyosemion australe; assembly: GCA_006937985.1. Lineage (NCBI taxonomy): Eukaryota > Metazoa > Chordata > Actinopteri > Cyprinodontiformes > Nothobranchiidae > Aphyosemion > Aphyosemion australe. The sequence continues at coordinate 1,209,105 of SSNS01000092.1, forward strand.
ATGAATTTATCTGAAATTCAAAAGAGATGCTTAGACAAACATTTTCATGTCGTCACTGAGATAAATAACTCGGATAAACTCACTAAATTTGAAATACATATATTAAAGGCATGTTTATGTTTCCTTACAACCAGAGCAGCTGGCCCCAGCCTGCCCCCTACCCTCTAATCTAGCACAGGTTCCCAAACTCTTTTCCTTGAGGACCTCCAACCTTAAAGGACCAGTTTCATGTTATCGTACACCTTCCAGAGCAACAATAGCCATAATATATGATCAAATGTCATTTTTTATTAAATCTGAGTTATTTTCATGACCCAGTCCTTCAACCCAGAAGTAAGACGCTTGGATTGGATTAAACCCCGCCTCCCTCCTGTGTGAATTCCACAATAGTACACAGCTGCAGACCCGGAGACTGCAGACACACTCCAACGTGTCACATTCAAAGTTTCATCAAATAAAACAGAGTTCTGAAGACAGACATGAGACACATTTTTTTAATTAAAATGACTAAAAACTACACTATCTGCAAACTTTACAAGCACTCGTATAGAAGCGATAATGTAACATACATAGATGAGATTCTTAAATTAACATATCAGATGTACATGCTTTGAGCATACGGAGAGTCGAAGAGAGCAAAATGACGTTACAGGATGAGAAAGAGCGTTTCTTTTGAAAAGAAACAAAATTAATGTAACTTGTGCTCTTTAATGAAACATACAAAATACAGTTTACATTTTGGCTTAATGAGTTCGGCAACAACAAGAATATTAAATTAAATGCAGACATGAGTGATTTCACACCTGATCAACACAAAAGGCAGTTTTTAAAAAACATCTTTGGTTTTTCTAGCTGCATGATTTTCATTTGAATAGATTCAGGTTTTTAACCAGGCTTCAGAGGAAGGAGCAAAGAAATGAAACATGCTTTTTCCTCTAGATGAAAGGGGAGAAGGAATGAGATGCAGACAGGAATAAGGCTTATAAAACATCTTGCATAAGTTTTTAGTTTACCTGAGCTGCAAACGCTAGCTTCTTTGGATCAATCATCACTTTTAAATAAAACCTGAATTATAGCACGTTGTCAGCCGTCCGTCAGAAACGTTAATGCAGACGTTTTGGCTGTGCCAAGAGAGGCCGAATCACGGCCACAAAGGCTTCAAAGCACTCGGTGATTATTCAGAACAAAAGGGTTTGTGCAGCACAAAACGTTTTATTTTTTCTGCACAACTACCCTCAGTGTTGGTGAAAAGATACCACTCTGGACCCCGCCTCGTCCCTCTAGGACAGCGGGAATGTGCAGACACACCTTCTGGTGCAGGAATATGCATGTGTGTGTGTGTAACTTTGCCAGGGATCCATCAAAACAACACTTAAAGTGTGTTTGTGCAGGAATATTTCATATCTCATCCTGCACTTTTACACAGCAAAGCAGTAACCAAACAAATGGAAATGCAACTCATAAAATAGTGCAAAAAAATGAACAAATGGCTTTTTGTTGGCGCAATTTGGAAATTGCTTAAAAGATTTAGGCACCTCAGCATCTCACTGACAGAATCTTTTGGGCATTTTTGGAATAAAAAAAGTTTTAGTGCATCGAAGCTTCATTGGAAGGCAAAAATAATTACATTAAAGGTTTGTTTTTCATAATTTAGTAGCAATATATTACACAAATTCCAAATTCATACAACAAAACATGGTATATAGACCGTTTATATATTTATGTAAAAAAAAAAAAAGGAAAAGTAAAGAGAAATGCTTAAGGATTTGGGGCGTATGCCTACATTTCCCCAAAATTTGGCTCAAATAAATATCAAAAGTAAACCACGTTATCCAGTAACAAACATCAGGCTTGGATAAGAAGTAAAGAGTGGAAGCAACAGGACTCCAACAGATAAACCTTCCTTTTTGTTTTGGACATTCCTAAAATACCAGCTATTGTCCTGTTGACTAAAGAAACAGCAGAAGATGGTTAATCTTTAAACCTGGGATGGATAAAATGCTTTATTTCTACGTAATGCAGCAATTGGATGGAGGCATCCTCTAAAGCACCAAAGGCTAATGTCTCTGTTTGGATAATAAATAGACAATAATGTGCTCGGAGCACAGGAAACAGCCCTGGATGTAGCTGATGCAGCATGTCATCAAAAGTGAAAGCTTAAAGGGACCGAGCGAGCGCTACAGCAGTGCAGCTGCGCCGGCTGAGGAGTCACCGACAACCAGTTTGACTTCTCCACCTGCCAGCTCTCGTTGGGTCTGTTTGTTTTATGTCTGCTGTGGTTTCTCAGTTCATCAGTTGTCCTGATTGTTTGAACCTCCTCCTCTGTTGTTCTTCCGTGGGTTTCTGTCCACAGACGGATCCTGAAAGGCTTCTCGCCCCTATTTACAATCTCTGCTTGACTCGTTGTGGCTTTCGGAGGCCAGATTTCAGCGCAGAGCAGGAGTTCGTTCAAAGAAAACTGCATAAAAATCTTGACGATTAAGCAAATAAAGTCTTTAAAGCAATTGTTGGAGGGAAAAAAGACAAACATGCATCTTCTTTTTTGTTAGTTTTTTGTTTTCTTTCAGTTTTCAGCCTCTTTGTTCATTGTTCTCTTCACTTTTCCACCTCCTCTCCCATTTTAGACGTCTGCCAGTCAGTATGGCCTCCAGACGGACTCATCCAAGCGACCTGAAGCGCTCATGGCCGTCGGGGAGTTGCTGTGGCTGCCGTCGGCCTCCACCCCCTCGCTCTGGGCGTTCAGGCCAGGATTCATCAGGCTGTTGGTCCCTCCAGTGCCTCCAGCGCCCGAGCAGGACAGCAGGCGGGTCGGGGAGCGCTCGCCTCCGGTGTTTCCCGGCGCCACCATGGAGAACTGGTAGGATCCAGATCCAGTGCCGTAATAAAGGTAAGAGTTGGACTGGAAGTTTTGGGATTGGTTGTTTGAGTAGGGCGGGGGCAGGTAGGTGTGGTATCTAGAAGAAGTGGACATGCTGAGGCCACTGATGCCGGTGCTGGAGGTGTTGGCAGAGTAAGGGAAGGCCCCCGGGTAGTGCATGCGGGGGTCTGAGAAGCGAGGGTCGGTCAGCGGCGACAGAGTCGGGAAGGAGGTCCTTTGAGGGAAGAGTTCTGTAGTTCCTGCTGGACACAGAGACAAAAACACGGGTTAGAGGCGATAGAGGACTGCTGCTGCAGCAACGACAATTAGAAATCAGGAAAAATTCACCCAAATTTTCTAAACCTTCCAATTGTGTTCTCAGATTTCCTTCAACGTGCCGTTTCACGGAAACATTTGCTCCAAAGTAATGAACCGAGACATTTTGTTGGCTCCGTGACCGTCATCGAGAACTGACGGCACACACACACACACACACACACACCCCTCCTACCAGTCCTCCAAAGAGGAGATCAATGTACAACTACTCCATCTTCCTCAGAGCAATGAAAAGAGGCATTGTCAGCACAGAGGGGGGGCTTTGCATAAACAGTGATGGCCTGTTGTGCAACATGTCATAGATCATAATGGATCCTCCTTAGGTGACATAAGCAGACAGACACAGGTAGAAGAAGGAACCTAGAAGATAATGTAGTTCTGGGGAGGTGGAGGTCTGTCATCATAAATCATCTTCCACATGACACTTAGAAGAAAGTGACACGGCCAGATGCCAAGATGAAACGGTCTGCAAACATCCTAAATATTATCCAGAAACGTTCTGATTCACCTGCCGCTCGTCCGGACCTCCTACCCTGACACACACCTGATGCGTATTTGTTTGCTCGGATGTGGCTGCTTTTGGGTCCAAAACGCGCACATGACTCGGAGTGTAAAATAAGGATTTGGAAGTCGGAGAGAAGAGAGCTTGTATTTATGAAGTAGCAAGCGCTTGCACGCCACAGCCCTGAGGGGGGGCGAGAATGCCAAAGTTGCGTGCCACAGTGTTGTTGAAATCTCTTTTCCCCGTGTCTGAAGCTCTGGGTCCGTTTTCAGCTACAACTAAAAAAATCATTGCAATTTCCACGGCCTCTGCGAAGTTTCTTTTCTTCACAGCACATTTCTGCCGTTGGATTTCCTTTTCTTTTGGAGAAGAGGGAGGTTGTTAGTGGTGTGTGTGTGTGTGTGTGTGTGTGTGTGTGTGTGGGGGGGGTTCTTTTTCCAGAGTCTACCAGGAACAGCAGTTCGGCTCCATATCTGATTTCACGCAAGGAAAATTCAAGCCATCAGCTGCTGTTGATTCGGGTGAAGTGGAGTCAGCCTACTATTTCCTACCGGACTCCCAGGAAGCCTTTGCTCCCTCTGTGTGTGTGTTTGTCCCTACACCCCCCCACCCCGCCCTGCCTGGTCTAAATTTAGGGCTTCAGGGTGGAGCAGGCGGAGGGGGGGGGGCCTGATGGCTCTGGCTGCTGCTGCGGCCCACCCTGCTCACGGTCTCCCGGTGATTGGAGTTGGTGGAAACGTGTCGGCTAAACTGCGGCGGGGACCGACTCCTGCGCTCTGTCAGGGGAAACTGGGCCGGACACTTATCACAACACCCTAATGGGCTTGTTCAGGCTCAGGCTCTTGGCCAGGAGCCAGAAGGTGTCTGCTGCCACCTTTAGGGTCTCTGTAGTACAGTAGCTCCCTCTGGAGGGGAAGGCTGAACTAACTGTTCTGTAACTGAGAAGAGGTCTGCTCTCTCTCCCCCCTTTAACCGAGCTGCATACCTTAGCCGTATCCCCACCCAGACGCTGCAGTTGTGGTAACAGCGGTGTGTCTTTGGCCGAGAGGGTCTTCCTAACCCGGCCTCGCTGTAGTTGGCTGTAACAGCGGCTCAAAACCACACATGATCTCCATTAGACTCATCTGAAACGTGTTGACTAAATTGCAGGGACAGGAGAAGAGATGAAACCCAGAGGGCTCTCTGGCACGGCCCGCTGTCTGTGAAGTTCCCAGTCTATGAAGTCGGTAGGTGGGAATCGGAGCTTTTATTGAGAACATTGTGTTTGAGCGCTGCTCCTTTCCTCTTCTGGCTCGGGAGCAAACCACCGTGCACTTTATTTATTTAATCCAGGGAGGAGTCTTGCTCCGAGAGGTCCACTAGTCCACAGTCAAGCGTGTAACCCAGATATGGCAGGAGGTTTGTCTCATTTGTTTATGGGAGAAACTGATTTTGGTTGTTAACACAGGGCCAGGTCCGTGTGTGTCATTGTGCACCGCGGTACGTACGTGTACGCATGTGTGTCCGAATGCGGTGGCCGCCAATAGGAAGATGCAAATCCAGGCGATCACCTGTGAAATGTTTACTCAAGCTTGATGCAAACTGTGACGGCCAGAGTTGAGGGAATGGTGTCTCAGGCAAATAGGTGGAGGGGAGGACAGGGGGAGAGGAAGCTGCAGCTAAATGTGGCAAAAAAGAAGACTTAAAAAAGAATCCTGAAGTAGAAACGAGCCGCGTTTCTCTAAGGAGCAGGAAAAACCGACTGGTTTGGGTGGTTTGAACAATGGATGCCAAAGAGATGAGCAGTCACAGCTGATAACAGCGTGATGATGATGGTAAAACCCACGGTAGGTCAGAGCTGCTGCTGCGCACGGCGAAGAATAGGAGACCCAAATGATTTCCAGGTGTTTATTTAAGCTCCGAGCCTTGGGAGCCAGAGCGTCAAGTCGAATGCAAATGTTAATCACCTCTGCCCTTTGAGCGCACGGACAGCAGCCTCCATGCCTCATCCGCGTTAGCGCTCAATCAGGAGGGTTTTGCATCTTCTCAACTTGTGACATGCGATGCAAGCAGTGGTGGAGGAAATTTGTTATTTTAGAGAAAACCCAAGATTTTCCTAATGCATCAACAAGCAAGGTGACATGATTGCTACGTTTATTTGTTAAGTAAATCTTTTATCCCTGATCTGATTCTCCATCGTGAGCTTCCACGCTCGCCCTGCGCTTATGGAAATGATTAAAGCTCCATTCATGTGAGATATTTTTTAAAGGTTTTTTTCCAACATCACGGTTTTCTCAACTTTATGAATGGCGAGCTTGATGGTTTTTGGCTACTTTTAAAGCTTTGCATCAAACAAAAACCTTACTCCTTACAGAAAAGGCCCAATCTAAAAAACATGAAACTTTGTGTCTGAGTTTGAGTCTCTTTACAGTGTGAGTGGATGACTCAGCACGTCTGGTGCGGTGGGACGGATTAAAGAGAGAGGGGCCTGTAAAGACGGCAACAAAGACCCAAAATGCCAAGAGACGAATGAAAGAAAGACGGAGTGGGAGGGAAGAATGGAGGAAAAGGAAAGTCGGGCAGGGTGGTGGTGTCTGAGGAATGTAATGTGATGTAGTGGAGGCCTTCCCAGCTTCTCTGGGTCAGCATTACTGCAGCGCTGCATGAATGAACTATTTAATACGTTATTAAAGTTGTGCATTTCTGCAGGATCTGGGTCATTTCTGACAGCCTCAGCTTTAGTAAAAACCTCTCAGTAAAGACAGAAAATGACTTTTAAACACTGAAATCAGATTTAGAAAACGTTGCCGTAGGGACACAAATGGAAACGTTTCTCACCTGCCCATGGTCTCAGATCCTCCTCCACCTTGCAGGTCTTCAGAGCGGGGGTCTCGATCTGCTCCTGCCACAGAGCTACAATAAAACACAGAAACAGAGCATCAGTAACACGCTCTTTCTGTGCAGAAGCTTTTAAATGGTAAATGGTAAATGGCCTGTATTTGTATAGCGCCTTCTTAGGGTTCTACAACCCCCCAAGGCGCTTCACAACACAATCAGTCATCCACCCATTCACACACACATTCATACGCTGGTGGGGATGAGCTACGATGTAGCTACAGCTGCCCTGGGGCGCACTGACAGAGGCGAGGCTGCCGAGCACTGGCGCCACCGGTCCCTCCGACCACCACCAGCAGGCAAGGCGGGTTAAGTGTCTTGCCCAAGGACACACAGCAGCATTCTCTAGCCGGAGCCGGGATCGAACCTGCAACCTTCCGATTACTGGACAACCCGCTCTACCTCCTGAGCTACTGCTGTTTAGAATCAAACAACGCTTATAAAGAGAAGAATGTTCTGCTTTTTTGCTGTTGGAACCCTAAAACAAAACTGTCTTGACATCTGGTGGTTTGGAGGTGTTTGTTCCTGTCATAAGGTTAGCCTCTGCTGACTGAGCAGCGACGACTGGGAAGAGGAGGGGTGGGCTTCTCACCACAGTGAGACCAAGCTTGGAAAAACATGCTTGACGGGTGCGTATGAGGTATTTTTGGTCCCTTCAGACGAGACGCTGGAGGAGGAGAGGTCTGCGAAGCGTAGGACGCTCGGCTGGGCTGTCAGGAAGTGAAGGCAGGTCAAAGACCTGCTGGCCCAACGCGTGGGACCCTGCTTCGCACTCGACGGTCACACCGCAGCAGGCTTGCTGCAAACAGTTGGTTGTTTGTTCAAGGTCTGAGACGGTGCATTTGCTACAAGACAACCAGCACGGAGCTCTGTGGACATGGGCAGTTTGAGCACACGTGTTTTTATCAAACCTACGTGAATTTTTTTACTAGAAAGACAAAAACCTGCTTGTGACAGTTTGTGTATTTTTTTATGGTGTTCTATTTCTAACGGCAGGAGCAACCAGCCGTGGAGCCTGACCATAACTTCCCTTGTTGAGATACCGCAATACCGTAAACTCCCAACCACTCACTGTGGCAATTAGGAGTCAGAAAGATGCCAAAGGCAGAGGAAGGGGGGGTTTCACGTAGAGCCACACTGGGCTCGGCTTGTGTAAGATCTTTGCTTCCCCTGGAGCTCCTCCACTTCCTTTGCAAATGTCCAAATCAGCACTCAGTCACTGAGAGGTCCCGCACGGCGCCTCACAATGGCAAATTCTTACGCATAAATGGCCTTATTCAGAAAATCTTGCAAGCAGCTGGTGCGATTCGCTCAAGAAAATAAACATTTCCTTCAAATATTTTGATTGGCAAGCTGACAACATCAATAGCAGAGGCACAGATTACCTCTGTTAATAGGAGGACCGGCCTCCTGGGTGGAGCCGAGGACTTGGGGAATGCGCGGGCTGGAAATGGGAAGAAGCGGCGACTGCGTCACCAGAAGCTGGTTCCAGCGTAGGGGGAAAACACAAACAAGATGCATGCTTTGCTTTTGAAGTGTGGCGCAGATGAAAGAGAAGGCCGGGATGATGTTTGAGCCAAGATGGCGTCCCATTCTCGTGACTCCGGATCTAGCAACGCCTCTGAGACATGTAATGCGGCTGCCGTAATGAAGCGTGTCATTGAGACACAGTGAATGCCCGTCCTTGTGCCGGCTTCCTGTTTCGCTCAGGCCTAAGGCGTCGCAAAGGGGAGAGAATGTGGGAGAAAGCTCGGAAGAGCGAAAGAAAGACGCCAGCGAGGGAAGGAGAGAGAAAAGGGAGCGTGTTGGAGAGGGGAGGAACACGGCCTTGGCCCAGCAATGTGGGACATCTGATACGTCTTTTGAGCCCTCACTTATAACGCGAGCAAAAACAAACACGGGCTGAAAAATCCTATGTTCTCTTTGAGCGCCGGTCGCCCTTCCCCTCTCCCCAGACTCAATAGTCTGTTCATGGCACACATGTAGTTTCTGTAATTGCTGAAATGTAAAACTCAGCCTGACTCTGATGTGAAATTATAACTTACACAAACAGTCGAGTCTGTTTAAAAAAAAGCGGGAATCTTGCTCTCACTTCTCTTTTTCTTTGTTTTTCACCAAGGAGGTGGCTTCAAACGATCTTTTTCCTTTTTTTGTTCAAAAAACAGAAACATTTTTAGTTTAAATGATTTATCTTGGCATCTCAGAAGGAGACTAACCACAAGTGAAGCTTTCAGGCACCATGACAAATAAACTCTGTGGTGGCCGCTGGCATATTATGTAAATAGTGCCGAAGTAAAACAGTGTCTTTTAAAAACTGCTCCAGATTCCTCCTCCTTTTGGTCGTATTTAACTCCGAGCTTCCTGCGTCGGTTTGGCAGGAATCAGAATGAAACTCCTCTAAACGCCGCCGCCGCCGCCGCCGCTACTGACGCTGCTAATTTCCTGTCTTGCTTTAGCTTCTAATTGGCTGATCATGTCACTCTGGATGTGTGAATTAGTGTCCGCCTCTCAGCTGCCGCCTCAAACCTGGGGGTCCGGCCAGCTTGTTTATGTGGAGTAAACAGTGTGGTTGCTGTGGACGAGGCGGTAGGGGCGCTTGGACTCTCGGTTCAAGTCCTAGAAGCCACGACGTGAAGACACCGACCAGGACTGCCAAGGCACAGCTGCAGCAGATGCGTGCCAGTTGAGTAAAATAAACCCAGAGGTAAAAACATTTGTATTAAGTGAAATCTTCGTCACACACATTTAACCCTCAAAGCACTCCACGCTTGCTTCTGATACCACCTTGAAAGTGCCAGGGCTGATTAAATTAGTGCTTTATTCCCTCCTTTGCTGCTAAAACACATTAAAGGTCTCCTAGAAAGAGTTTTTTGTTTTTACAATTCAAAACCGTTATCTGAGCCTCAGTCAAGCTAATGCAACTTGTCCAGAATCCCATAACAAGTCCTCTAATGGGAATACTGGTTTTCCCTACCCACTTGGCAAGAATATGAATATTAAATTGGCTACATGGCTAGTTGGCATTCATGTTGTGTCCTTGGGCAAGACACTTAACCCACGTTGACTGCTGGTGGTGGTCGGAGGGACTGTGCTGTGCTCTGCAGCCTTGCCTCTGTCAGTGTGCCCCAGGGCAGCTGTGGCTACATCGTAGCTCATCATCACCAGCGTGTGAATGTGTGTGAATGGATGAATGATGCACTGTAGTGTAAAGTGCTTTGGGGTCCTCTGACTCTGAAAGGTGCTAGACAAGTGCGGGTCATTTATCATTTATCAGTCATAGTCTAGATATTCCCGGTACGTCCTGGAATGTTATGCGTGTGCTCCGAAAATCTTCTTTGTTATTTGACTCTCCTCCAAGAAGGATGTTAGCAGTAGCTCGGGCTAGCATTAGCAGTAGCTTTGGCTAGCATTAACAGTAGAAGGCCAATGTTAGCAGTAGCTTTGGCTAGCATTAGCAGTAGCTCGGGCTAGCACTAACAGTAGCAGGCCAATGTTAGCAGTAGCTTTGGCTAGCATTAGCAGTAGCTCGGGCTAGCACTAACAGTAGCAGGCCAATGTTAGCAGTAGCTTTGGCTAGCATTAGCAGTAGCTCGGGCTAGCATTAACAGTAGATTGGGCCAATGTTAGCAGTAGCTCGGGCTAGCGTTGTTGTGCGGTTAGCATTACAACTACCAACGTTTATCTATTGCCGAACCGCTAAAGTGGGTTGAGACATGCAAATTTAAGGTGGTTTGTCTCTAAGCTTATTGTGTAAACCCGCTTTTCCCAGACTGAAGCGTTTCTCAGAGCTCATTACAACATTACTAATTTAAATAGGAAAGCAGGTCAGAGACTTTTTAGTATGCTACATTAGACACCTCAAGCTGCCTTTGTTCAACAACAACAGGGTAAATGTGGTTTTAAATTCTGGGACGGCTTTAAAGTTAAAAGCAGGTCTTTCTTTTTCGGCGGCCTGTTAGAGGTTTTGCCAGGAGCTTGTTGAGTTTTGTTCACGTTCAGGTGGATTAACGCAGAACTGAAACCTGTTTCCCGCCCTTTTGAGGTGAATCAAATCTTCAATCGGTCTCCTGCTTGCCTTTAGACTCAAAAACACCCGTGTATACACACTGAAATGCTGTTAAAGTCAGATGTTAAACAACGAGCTACACTGCAAGGAGTGAAAAAAAAGAAATGCCACCCACAGTAGTATACACACGTACAAAAACCAGAAAAACAATTTAGTGCTTGATTGTCTGAGTGTCAGATTTGCTTGACTGCAGGTGAACCACACACACGCACACACACACACACACACACCCTCCACCCTGGCTGAGAATCATTCCACATGTCTAGCAGGCTTACCTGTGGCCACCGTCGAACAAAAACAAGCAGCGAATGTAGCGTCTGCCAGCGTGCAGGAATCCTGTCACTGCATGCACTGTAATGAGCTCTTAATTACCCCGTCTGTCTCGGGCGCTCTCAGAAAACTTGCAACACCAGTGCTCAAACGTGTGTGTGTGTGTGTGTGTGTGTGTGTGAGAGAAAGACGGTGTGTGTGCTTTCCTTTATTCTCAACGTGTCCGTGGTGCAATTTTGTGTGATTTAAGATTTCGTCGTAGTGCGGATGTCTGAAGACGCGTCTTGTTGACAACAGAACAGACACTATTTCACAGTTCAGACAACAAAATGAAGCAAGAGGGTTTTAGTTAGAGGTGACACGGCAGTTTCTTTTTGACATTCTCAGGGGGGGAGAATGTCAGATGATGGAAAACATCTTTTGTAAGAGCAAGACGGGGAATCCATTTAATTATAATGTGTTGATGGGCGATCTATCACCCGGCAAAGCTCAAACAAACAGGCCCGGAGATTTAAAGTATCTGCAGGAGTACAACAGCATCTGGCAAGGCTTTAAAAAGCCGAGACGTGTGTGCTGTTGATATGTAAACACCTCTCCGTGTCTCCGAATGGGATTTATTACAACAAGTCTATTTTTGTTTGAGCTTTGCTTCTAATTCTGCCGTCTTGTTGTCTGGATGCTGCTCAGACTCTGCAGCACACAGACAAACTGCTCTGTTGTTTAATTATTTTACCACTCCTGCCCTGCGGTGTGCCGTCACGACGCTAATACTACAGATTAAGGTGTGTGGTTTTTATAGCCCTTCCCCTCCTCTGCCTCAAACACACACACACACACACACACTCCTTATAGACAGCCTGCAGTCACTAGCAGCTGTAAGCTCAAGGCCTCTTAATGTCTCTGACACTTCCAGCTGATGTTAACATGTTGTGTCGGCTCTCCATGCGTGCTTGCGTTGCAACACTGCAGCCCTTTGAAGACTGGAAAGCCTATGATGCTCTAATTCCCGCCCTAATCCCGGTCGAGGCTCCTCGTCTGCCGTCTGGACCGTGTCTGTACACTTCTCCCCGATGATCGAAGCGATCCGCTCGTATTCAAGGCTGCAGGGGGCTTTTTGTTGGCAGACAACCTCCACGGCTTCTGCCAAACTCTGAGCCGCACGTGAAATATCATCACAGTGGAACCTTTATCGTTTCCAAAATGGCCGACGTGTTTTTAGTTTGGTACGAACTGTGCAAGGGAACAAAATCGGCATCAACAGAAAGTAAGGACGTGGTTGGGGGGGTTGCAGAGTGAAAGACCCAGTGTTCCCAGCAGTCAGCTGTTAGATAGGCCCAAACTGGTGACTCAGCGCTGGCTAAGCGAAGCACAAGGCCAAACAGAGGATGGCTGCGCCCACGCATGGCCTGACGCTTCCAAACAAGCCCTCCTGTATGCAGATACACGCTTTCGCAAAGGTAATGAGGTTCATTAGGGCGCATGAGAACTGCAGAGTGGGCGGGAGGCGAGGGAGTGTGTTCGTGTTTCCAGATATCTTGTTAAATACGCTCTGACACACCGTGATGGGGAGTGAAGACTCATCCTCACCCTGGCTGTCGCCCACGCAGCTGTTCACAGCACACACACACACACATGTGTAAAAACATGGCCTTCCCCCTCCATCACACCACCTCACACTCAGTCACCGCCTCCCCCTCGCCCCCCTCCTTTTCCTCCCACACTCGACCCGTCTGAGAGTGACGTGACTGCCAAGGTAGCAGGCGGCTGTGAGATTCCTCAGGCTGTAATGTGAGGTGAGCGGGGGCCAGAGCTCGGCTGGCAGCGCTCGTCGTGCCACCTGGCAGGAGATTCTGACCTTTCAAGGTGCGAGGCCCGACACTCGCCTAGCAGGGTACCCAGGGACAAAACAGACATGAACTTCCTCCTCGTACGGCAGATAATGGCTCTGATTAGTAAACGATCTTCAGATGAAAGACATATTTGTGGTACAGACTTTCCCTCGGGCCAAACAAAGTCGCTGTTGTGGTTAATGAGCTGCGTTCCTCACCTTGTGTGGTGCTGAGGTGTGTTTGGTGAAGCGGGCGTGGGTTGTTGTTCACCGGGCCTATCCGCATGGTCCGCTGGTAGCGCTCGATTTCTGACAGCCTGTCGGAGAACTGCATCTTCTGGGGGTCTTCCATCTTCACTCGGTGCCCTAAAAGATCAGAAAAAAGCAGATGAAAAGTAAAGATCATGCAACTATAACGACTTTTTATTACTCACAGAAACATGGTTTAATCATTTAGCTAAAAAAATACGTGTTCCTACCATCCTAAATGACTTAGTGAGACAAACAAATGTTCAAAAAGTTAAAAGTTGACATAAATCAGTTCTGAAGTCCTTAATGTGAGCTGACACAGGATAAAAGTATGTCCACAGGAAGCCATCGCTGCCATGTTTTCAGCTTCCAAACACAAAAATATTATCTGAATGTCAGCAGACCTTGAAATACATTGGCTAGACACTAAATGTTGCCCAAGCTGCACCTGCTGCCACGTCACCCGCAGATAACGATAGCATAAGTGGTTGAAAATAATTGCTGGAGGAATGTTGTTTTCCCTGAAACCGAAGTCTAATGAAGTGTGAATTACTTCATCGGGCGTCTTGGAGAAGTGATGATGCTGAGGGATCTTTATCGTGTCGCCTTGCTTTCTTTCTTTCTTTCTTTATATAAATATAAATAGTGACTATATCTGCCCCCCCACACAAAAACACAGATTCAGCTCTGACTGACACAGCACTTACTCAGAAGGAAACACCCAGACAAAGCTACCAGACCTTATAGTCATCAGTCCTGAAACACAACACGAGGGAGAAAAACACGGAGAGTTTGTGTGAAAACCGAGAAAACTGACCGACACACTTAGTGCTCTTAGCGCTCTGCGGTTCGGTTCAGGGTAATGGTTAAAAAAAAAAGTGATTGTGCCTTTCATGTAGACACACGTGTGTGTTTGCACATGCCTTACATGTGAACACGCCTTAAACGTCGGTCCGGATGCCTCTAATGGGAGGAAGAGATTTTAATGTAACTATCAATGCACCAAAACTGCGCGTCGAACAGCATGTATACATTCTGTGGTTTTCTCCCTGGCATCTCTACAGAGTAGCCTAATGTGAAGTAATGGCTGGATTTGAATATTTTATCACTATATAAAGGGGGCAAGGCAGACGGACCAATATGGATTTTGCCCGTCCTTTCTCTCCACTGACCCATGGGCAATATATCTTGGCTGTGAGGCTGACCCATGGGTAAAGTTTCCTCCCGTTTACCGCTCTGTCCATTTGTTTGTGCCCACCGCCTCTCTTCCATCTTCTCCTCTATAAACCATATAGAATTATCCCCCCCGCCCGCCTCCCTATGACATACGTGCACAAACACACACACACTTCTGTTTATTCAGAGCTAGGGCTAGGGTTAGGGTTGTACACGTGTGATAAAAACTCTCTTCCAAGAAGAAGAAAAGGAGAATGTTTAACCCAAGAATACGTTCTGGACAGTCCGACCCCCCCCCACACACACACACACACACACACACTCTCTGTGATATCTCTTTATTTAAACGAAGGCCGAGCGCGTTCTGCCTCACACACACACTCAAACGGCGCCCACGCAGACACTGCGGCTACTGTCTGCTCCGGGCCAAAGCAGGCAGGGCCGGCCAAGGGTAGCAGCCCTCTGAAATAGCCCCTATATGTGTCCTTGTGTAGTTATTAAGAGATTTACACCACCTCAAACGGCTGAGGTCAGGGAAACGATACATCCCACTGCTCTTTGGTTGGAAAAAGAGGAAAAGGCACACGCCACAGAGAGAGAATGCTAATTAGTCCGCTTTTTCTGAATCCAGAGGTGGTCTGGGGTGAATTGGCTCTTTAGAGATGAAAGTGATCATTCAACACACATGCACACACACACGCGTGCGTGTGTGTGAGTGTGTGTGTGTGTGAGAGAGCTGTATAAGCATCATTAGAACTAAACCTGGAGCCCATTAACCCAGGACCTGCTGTTAACACCACTAATCAACAAGGAGGAGCAACTTAAAACCCTCTTCCTGTTTGTTTTTCTTATTATTTCTCCATATTTTTTAATTTAATCCATTATTGCATTAATTTTAAAACAAAAATCTTCAATTTGCATGATCCCTTTCTTTATTTTTCCTTTAAATGTCCTGCAAATAATGAAACGCCTCCTCCAGTTAAGCTCCGTGTTAACACCAACGTTCCTGCCAGTTGACCCCGGCTGCAGCCGCGCGGCGTCGGGTCCGACCGCCAGCGCTTGACTGCAGGGCCGAGGGCCAGAGGGGTGCAGAAGCACCACGCCAGCCCCTTTTCAGAGGGGTTTCGTGGTTAGATGAATATTTAATGTGTCAGGGTGCACTTAGGAGAGAATGTCCTAGTTTTTTTTCTCTCTATGATATCATAACCACAAAATAGTGCTGGGAGATGGGAGCCAATGCACATATGAGGCCTAAACAGCAGCGCTCAATATGCATCCAGAGCTGAAAATGGACTATGAGGGTTGTAGATTTACTAGCCTCCTCTCAGGGTAGTGGTCGCATCAACTGAAAGCATTATGGAAGTGTATGAAGGATAAATAAAATGCTTGATATAAAATGTCGGGTATTAACGATGCACTGAGATGTGTTTTGAAGAAATGGGTGTGCCGTTCTCGGCCCTGCTTTGTTTTCCTGCGTGTTTTTTTATTTCCTCATAGTCTCTCGGATGATTGCTGCACAGCAACTCGACTAGTTGCTTTGTTTTTCTTTTGTTTTTTTGTTGAATGCAGGTAAAATATTTCATGATCTTGATGCTCTGAGAGAGTTCTCCCTCTGCAAAACCCAAAAGGACATCTCAACCATCACCCGTTTCCCTCCTTCCTCTCCCACTTCTCCTCACCCTCTCTGCTCATTTCTCCATCTCCACTAAATTAGAGAAAAATCCCTTTGAGGAAACGCCGAAAGCACGCTGTATTTTTTGACATTATCTGAGCAGCAGAGGGCAAGCCGTGCTCTGGCTCCAAACCAAATCTGTACTGAACGTATTTGAAGTGTAAATATTTGTATTCACTATATAAATGGAGTTGATAGGGCCTCCGATAACATGAAAATTCATGTGGATTGCATGCATCACACTTAGCACCAAAAGCTATGTCTGGACTGTGAAGTCTGAGGTATGTGTGGTATAGGATTACATACAAAAACTGTTCAGGCTGCAGAGGAAGCATGCCAAGTCTAATAGAAAAGCTCAAAAAATGGCAGCCGACTCACATTTTTCACTTTTTGTACCAACGAATCTTTTTTAATAATTGAACTTTAGTCGGTTTTTAGGCCAGGAAAGCCCTGCTTGATGTGGAGTTAAGTTAAATGTATAAAAAAAAGAAGAGCGCTGCATCCTCTTATCTGTCTTTTCAGCACGATGTAGGGCGACAGTTGAACACACGCTGCATTGGGGCCTACTTTCCCCCGTGCAAACTTCCGTTTGCCCTCAACAGACACAGAGGACGTTTCAACATCTGTTGAGCAAAGTGGAGAACACCTGTCTTCCTCTTCCTCCTCTCTAGCGGACCTGAACCCCTCCTGCTGCGCTCTCGTTCCCACCTCGCCTCTTTTCCGCCGCCCTTTCTCGTACTTCCCTTTTTGTTCTATTACAGGCGCCGGCTCGATGAAAACACACATCTCTGCAGCGCTCTGTTTGGCCCCAGCCCCTTCCAAGGCCACCAATCACACCGTGGACTATTTACAGTGGAGCGAATCAAAGTTCTTGTTTTTGAGGCTGACCCTGAGGGATGTGGGTTTCACCCTTGGTTGGTGATTGCGGCTGTCTCGTCTGGGGCCTAAATGAGTCCGTCCTCGCCACACGCAGACATCACACTGCTTTAAATCCATTTACATGATACACTTTCACTATGAATGCATCAACTTCTGTCACCATATCATTATCATGGATGGAATGCACACAATATTTACGCGAGTGGAAGCCTCTATCACAAACAGCAGCCCGAAGGCGGCGGCGACAGCAAGGCGGGGGAAACACAGCAGAAACTTTATTTGGTCTTTCTGAAGGAGGTCAACAAACGTTTTTATCTAGAGTTCACCCTCGATGGCCGGCCGCAGCTGGGGGAGTCGTCTGGTCCCTCAGGCAGATGCGCAGCCCGTCTCTGGGGACATCGGCGGTGTGAAAATCCCCCTCGCAGGCCTGAAAACAAGCTGCTCACAGCGGAAGTTGCTTCATGAGACTGAGCAAAGAGCGCAGCCTTCCTTTTCTGATAAGAGGGATGAAGTGCTTTGTGTGTGTGTGTCTGTGCAAGTGTGTGTGTGTGTGTGTGACAGGAGCACACACAAGGACAGGCCTGCAGGTTCAGGCAGGCTAAGATTTGGGGGGGGGGTGACAGAATAAAGCCCAATAGGCCCGGATTCTCTTTACAACACAGAAAGGCCCGTAGCAAGCTGGGAGCAATCATTTCTTTTGTGTAGCTATTGTGTGTGTGTGTGTGTGTGTGTGTGTGTTTTACTGGAACTGATGCATGTTGGGGGTAGATATAAGTACAACTGTTTTTCAGGCCTTTTGGCCGCCTGCCTGCAGCTTTTGCAGATCCCCCAGAGCTGCTGCTGCTGTTTTGGCCTTGTCGAGCACAGAAAAACCTTTTTGGGCATCGGTGGCGGCTCAAATTAAAGCAGTAAGCTGCTGTTAGTGAGGTATTTTAGCGTTAACAGTGAAAGGAGTTGTTGTGCATGCCTCTGTGTGTGTGTGTGTTGGTGTTTGCATGTTTTCAGGTTGCTCTGAGCAGCAGCGAGGTGCTGGGGGGGAAAGGTGGGGGCCTTGCAGAGCTGTGAGAAAGGAAAGGGAGCTGTTGCTGTCACATACATCAATGCAACGCCAGCAGATGTGTCAAACGGCTTCGTGTTCACACCTCCGTGCATACTAGATCGCACACAATAACGTGCAACGGTAGCACATTTGCCCCTAAAAACACACTCAGACTTCCACAGAACGATGTTCCGTATCCCAGGTGAGTCAATGGCGATGTGAGAAATGCAAAATGTGTGAATTTTCCACTCAGTTACACAAGTGTTTCACTTTTGGGACTTTCTCTGAGTTAGCTGTTAGTGGACCGCCGCCGCCGCAGCAGCAGTGGTCACTATCTGATCTCCTTTTCTGTGATGATTCCAGGTTTCCTCTCAGTGTTTAAAAATTTAAAATCTAAGGAAAGACCTTCCTGCAACTCCCTTCCCTGTTCCCAACCATGAAGGGTTGGAGAAATAAATACCCAGACCACAGGATGGTGGTACGGTAACCAGCAGGTGCCTTTATTACCACCAACCACCCCCGTAGCCACTGTCCCAACACACAAAACGGTTTATTGTCACAATTCAGCAGGATAGAAAAATACACCTCCACTCACGGGCCATTTAATTTCTTCTAAATGCAGAATTTTTATTGAATTACAGCAGAAAGGCTGTAATGGCTCCCTGCTGTATGGGTCAGGGTAAATAAGGAAGAGGGAGCACACACAGAGTGGACATTTTACTTCCCTTCGTGGGCGAGGACACAGGAAAGACGCCTGGCGGGTGAGTTTAGGGGGAGGCAGAGACGGTTACGAGCTCAAACTATCCCTGCTTACGTCACCGGAGTGAAATGAAAGCAAACTGAGGTTTTTCTGCACATAAACTTAATCACATCATGCTGTTTATTTCTGGCGTTGATGAATATTGAATATAAATTTTAGTTTATAGTATTTATTTCAGCCCCAAAGCCGTGGTGTGTGTGTGCGTGTGTCTGACAGGAGGAGCAAAATGTTAAACAATGATCTTTTTCTTCTTTAACTTAAATTTGTTGACTCACATAAAAGAAGCGTGTGTGTGTGTGTGTGTGTGTGTATCACCCGCAGAGGGGAGCTTCTAGATGTGGTTAAGGTGGCAACAGTGGTCAAAGAGGCTCCATCTTTGTGCTTTATTTATGCACACACACACACACACACACACACACACACACACACACACACACACACGCACACACACACACACACAGTCAAAAATAATTATTACTGCAAAATAAAATAATAAAGCTCCCGCCTGACTGCAGCTACCAATCACACGCCTCAGACCTCAGAATGTGGTGAATGTTGCATCCCGACACACAAGCCAAACACTGCTGGGCATGCACCGCAGCATTCCAGCGGATTTATCAGCTGTCCGGTGTTTGCTGTATTTCTAATCTTTGTGTGATTTGTCTGAAGTGACCCTTGGAGAGACGAGATGCTGCAGCAGACGCCACAGAGACTCGTTTTCTTTAACAGGACAATAAAAATCTCCCTTTATTTATCTCCGTCTGTTAGGGACGTTTGGGACAAACCAGCTTCTCAACCAAATCATAAACAAAGCGATCATGAGTTTGATTATTCATACGATGTGTGAATGCAGTTTCTTCAGGTTATAGAATTAATAAGAGCCTTTTAGCAGTCAGGAAAGCACCCAGAGTCACACATGCTGCTGTCCCCCCCCTCCCCTGGCACTCATACACCTGTAGGCCTTTCTTTCAAAGACGCCCGTCTCCACTTTCAAAACATCAAAGTTGCCTTTGAGAGAGCAATTCGCACCGAGGGGCAGCCTTTCATGTGATTTGTGGAGCATGGGCGTGTCTCAGCGGGGGCCGAACGCACCTGGCAGGTGCATGAGCTGAGCACCCGCACACGCAAATGCATCAACACGCATGCTACCTTTGTGTTTGCTCTGCAGAGAGACTGCAATATCACAGGGAAAAATAACACAGCAAATGTCATTGTTTGTCTATTTGCATACTTTGTACAGTCTGTGTGCCAAATGCAAATAAAGTCAGCCCCCCCACCCCGCCCCACCCGCCGGACGCTCTCCCCACGCCCATCATTCTCCTCCTGCAGCGAACACACCCAGCGGAGTAAACAGAGCCACAAAACACCCGGGTCCTCGTGTGATTTTTTTTTTTTTTGGGTGGATGTGTAGGCCTGTGGGAGGTGAAGGGTATCCCCTTCATCTCCATGTTTGCAGGTATTACACACGCCGCGCGGTGATGTTGGTGGTTAGGATCTATTCATGAGTATCGTATTCGAGTATCAGGACACTTTTATATCCTCGAGTTACAGCAGATGGGTCTAAAGGAGACGTGGTATGATCATTTTTCTTTAGTTATAAACATTTTATGGTCGATAAAAAAACATGTTTATGAAATTGTTTGCATAAAAATCCCTCTGGCATGAAGCAATTTCAGCAGTTTTGTTCTTGCTATTTTCAGTATGCTCCAGAATGAGTCGTTTCAGGGCTCTGTCACTTTAAGAAAACAAGCTAGATCTGGCCACGCCCACCCACACACACACACACTCAGGCTGCTATAAACTGAGAAGCTCCGATATCCAGGAGGGGCTCAGATTAGAGCCGCTGCTCCTCCGTCAGAAGGTCTCTCTTGCACCTGAGAGGTGGTTGTATTCTAATTTCCCCATTTGTGACATCACAAACGGGGACTTTTTTGAAACGGCTCGTAAAAGTCCTAAAAACCACTGACAGAAAACAAGTGGACAGATTTTTTTCATGTTTGTAGAGTTTATAGGGGCAGTAGAGACCCACACTGCAGCACAAAAAGGGACTTTATCCTCTTTCAGTGAAAATATTATAACTACAAAGATATTTTAGAATTTGCATCTACATTTTGCATGTAGCTATTGTAAAAGTTAAAAAGCTTAAATATTTACAACTTTCAGTGAGCGTTTGACTCAAATATTCAAATAGGCCCCAGAAATGCTGACCCATGCCAACGAGCTGGGACGTTTCTTTTACAGGTTCTGGATATTTCTGACTCTCACATGCAGTAAGTAGTGACTAAGTCAAACATTCAGAAAAGCTCCTCCCTCTGTCGGTAAACTGGTGACAGTCATGTGTACATCGAAGTGTGAGAATAGAGACACAACTGAAACAATTTAGAAGTTATTTGGTGAGAACAACTCCTGTGGTGCATCAGATCTGAGAGGCAAACAGGAAGAGACTCGACACGTCAGCCTCCTATTTGGCTGTTTCTGACGATCGCTGATCAAGCTTCAGCAGTTACAAGCGTCGAGTTTCCAGTTTGAGCTCAGCAGAAGTTTGATAATAAAATATGACAGATAGATCTGGGGGGTGGGGGTGATGACGAATGCCGGATGTGCGATGAGGAAACCAGCGGCATGGAGGACAAAAATACTCAGCAGAACGTGCTTTCTGTTCATGAGCAGAAGTCCTCGCTGGTCTGCTTTACGTGTCCGTGTGTGTCTGAGCATGTGAAAACACACAACTGTGTGTGACTAAGTTGTACCGCTCAGGTGTTTTCAGAAGGGATGTTCTTTGTTTCACCGCCCCAGGCGAGCCACCGTTGCAGTCCTGTCCGTCAGGTTCTCTCGACTGGATCAGCAAACATGAATAAAACTGCCCCCCCCCCCATGCCAGCTCCACCACCACGGCTCAGCTAGCAGCCATGCAAATGCAAAAGCCCCTACACACACAGCCTGTGGAGGTAGGCCCCTGCAGGCTGTGGACAGGTGAGCAGATCCACTGGAGCTCCAGGCTGTTTGAGCAGCTCAGGCCCAGCGTTAACCAGTTAGGGGTATAAATAACTGTCCCTGAAACGATGACGTTCACAATGAGTTTGTCTAAAACACCGTCTGTCTACCAACATGTGGTCACAAGAAGAGTCTGATTGTTTTCATGGTTCTTCTAGTGTCTGAATGGCAGAGTGTGTTCCTCTTTCTTGCCTCTGCTGGAACATAACTCTTAAAAATGGTTTCTAACACGAGAGCTTCTCGTGCAAGATCTATTTTCAAGGCTGTAATTTTTTTAATGCTCCAAACGGAGCTGAAATATCATCCTGTCCTTATGTTATTAGAGCCTTGGAGGGGAGGAAATGCATTCTTAAATGAGCTTTTGCTGAGGTTTATTCTCTCTCTCTCTGCACCGAGTAACGGGGCCTTTTTTAATGGAGCCCTAAATTCCCTCCAGCCTAAATTAAACAGTGTCACTTTATAGCATCCAGCTCAAGTGTAAAAGCATCACGGCCACTCTGACGCCTCAGCCGGACTCCTAATGTGCAGACAGACAGACAGACAGACAGACTTTAGGTTATTTCAAACCTCGTGTGTGTTCACACACTCTTTTAGGAACCTTTTTTTTATATTTAAACAAAAGACTATCAAACTGAAACCATGCACACACTCATGCAGGGTTTATTTTTAAGTCCTTTCTCCCTCTGCAGTCACTCTTCTCTTTTATACCTCTGCAAATAGCATCCAGCTCCACCGGGGGTGGTGATGCCCCTCCGCTCCCGCCTGCCAGCCCTTCTCATGTGACGCTTTGCCACCGCTCTCCCTGTTCCTCCATAGCTGTTCCCTCTGTTTTGACTGGGTTAAATCCACCCTGTCCCCGGTATCCACCTCCACACAAGCCACAGCTATCCACTATGCTCAGAGACCTTTAGTGCCACAATAAACACAACCGCCTTCACAGAAATGATCATAAAAAAACTCTACACATCCTATCTATCTTTGAGCCCCACAATAAATGTGTGCACACACCGTTCTGCCCTCCGGCAACTGATTCATCTGAGCTTCAAACCACAGGAGAATGCAGCTAACAGCTTCAGCACACTGGGCCCAGCTGAGTCTGACCCTAAATGAACCAGATTTATACGTGGACAGGCAGGTGAGACCTTTTTGACCAGATCAGGGTGAGGTGGGGATGATGGAGAGTGATCTGAGCCTCCTGTCTCAGATTGGGCCTTTTTTTTCATCCCAACACCAAATCCCAACATAAATTCTGCAAGTCTGCACTGCTTTTCTTATTTGACTCATGCAAAATGTTCCAGAAGACCACATCTTGCTCTGCAGTGATGCATCTGCATCCAGAAACAACAGTAACGCGTTTGGTGTACTCACTGCGCGGTTCTCGGGGTCCATCCACGGTGACTTTGATGGCGCGGTGGTAGGTGGCCACTTGTGGTGGTCCGGTGAACACGGTGATGGTCAGAGTGAAGCTCTTTCCTGCAGCAACGTGAAAATGCGTGAAGTTTAATTTTATGGGTTAAAATATAAACATTTTAACAATTATCTGTTAAATAAAAAACAGCTTTGGTGGGTTTAAAAAATAAAAATAGAAAACTCTCCAAACCGGACAGCTGGTTTGATTAAAGTGAGAATATTCCAGATTACAAGCTGTTTATTGTTCGAAATGACAGAAACTTGCTCACATCTGCAGGAGGAAAAGATGCGCATGAAATAAAAGATGCGCAATTTCAGTTAAATAAAGCTTTATTTTTTTTATTTGGAGACGTTTTACGCACCAAAAGTCAGGTCATCAAATATAAAAAAATAAGACTGATAAGGGAAAAAATGTCTTTTCTGTTTTAAGATGTAAAAAACAAAGCGGCTTTTATGGCTGTGAACAATCTGCTTTATGTTTTAACTCTGAGAGGTTGTGATTTATTTGATAGAGTAGAAAAGTTTTCAGTCAGCATGCCTCGCGCTTAAACCACAACATCCTGAGAAGAGGCCTGGTTGTGTGAGTTTTATCCAGAGCCCGAACACAACAGACCGGCCTGCTTCCTGAACGAGACACGGACTATTTCACAAAATCCCCCTGGACACAAATTACGCATTTTTTTTACATGCATCCCCCCTCCCTTTTAAAACTCTACACCACTAATTATTTCTATCCCCCTGGATTAAGATAATCCATGTGCGCACGGTGACGCAGGCCAGATGTGTGGGAGGACGCACGTGGGCCGCTTTACCCAAAACTGGATCATTTGCAGATTTTCTTTGGTTTAATAAACAACAGAAATCCTCAGAAAACTGACCAAACTGGGATAAAGTCTCTTTTTTAAAAAATGCCATCGTGGTTCCAGGTTTCCTGTCTGTGGAAAATCACTTATTGTCTATTCTAATCATAAATAAGTCAGCGCGCGCGCATTAATATTAAACAGCAAAAGGAGAGAATGACATTTATTCTAACCAAGCAGAGCCTGTGTGTGTGTGTGTGTGTGTGTGTGTGTGTGTGTGTGTGTGTGTGTGTGTGTGTGTGTGTGTGTGTGTGTGTAAGAGAGAGAGTGAGTTTCAGTGGTTTAAGCTCACCCCGTCCGCTCCTGCCCACGAAGCGGAGGTCGTTGAAGCGGGCCACCTGGTTCTTCATCACGGCGGAGGCGTTCCTCAGCTCGGCCGAGTAGTTCTCATCGTTCCCGGCCATGACGGTGACCAGAGTCCCGTCAGGCACGTCACCGAGAGCCACGACCTGCGCGCGGGGAGAGACAGGTTGGTTCGGTCACTCCAGATCACCAAACCAAACACACGCACGCACCCCGCGCGTGAAAACCGCATCCGGAGCTCTTTTATATTGGCAAGAAGAAATCTCCATCTTCACCACAGAGTCAACTAATTTTATTCTGGAACATCTGAGAGACAAATGTACTAAAATAAACACGCCAGTGTTTGCATTTAAATAAAGCAGCTGGTTTATCTTTCCTTTCATTTATTCGGTGTTCTTGTGAAAGTTGAATCCAAATTTTAGAAATAAAATGTTGTAAAAATTATTTTTTTTCTAAAGTTGACCTGCTTTTGAATTTATAATCTGTATTTTACATTTTGGATAAACCCAAATTCAAAAGCTGCGTGTTAACTAGTTCACAGAATAAAAAGGAACAACTGGTAATGAAATGATATTTTTTTGTCTCAGCTCGGTTGTAAACATGTCATTTATATTTAACACGTTCAGAAAAAGACGCTAAAGTCAATAAATAAAAAGTGAATTAGGAATCTTGCCTTGAAAGCCACGGGGAGCGTCTTGTTGCAGCGCCAGTGGGACGGGAGCACCGAGCAGAGGAAGTTTGGGCTGTCGGTCCGAACCAGCTCGCCTGCGTGGTCCGCCAGCACGTCCACCACATTCCTGGTGTCCGGTCTTGTCCGGAGAGGCCCCGGGGTGGCCATGGAGCCGGTACCCTCTCCAATCTTGTTGCAGGAGAAGGACGTCGAGGGCGGTGTGAACCGTCTGGTCGTGGGCGGCTCTACGGGAATATGCATCACAACAGCTTGGGTCAGCGCCACCTGACTGGCTCGGTGTCAGGAGAACCGAGTTCTTTTTGGAGGAGAAACTATTTTTTCTTTCGTTTTCTCTCCTCCACGCTGCTGCGCGTAAAAGGATGGAGACGAAAGCGCACAAAGAGCGGAAAACGTCGCTTCTTCAGCAAAAACAACGAACTCTGAAGTCTTTTAGATCATCTGCTCATGATGTTGGAGCTCGAAGCGCGTCAGGATGTTTTTCTGTAAAAAAAAAATAAAAACGTGCGAAAAGAATCTCCAGAGTCTGCAGAGCGGGATTATATCAGCGCGCTCATCTACCGCACACTTAACTAAACATCAACACCCAAACCTGGCTCAGCCTCACTTCTGATCACAGAACAATTTAAATGTGATCATCTGCAACAAAAAAAAGAACTTCAATCCAGCTGTCCGCAAAACTTTACATGATCTCTTCAAAAACCCACAGAATAAGCTACGCCTCCTCGGATGTCACAATTAAACCACATTCAGCGCATGAAACATTAATGAAAGTCAACTTTTTAAAGAGTCTGAGAACGGGTCTCCTCTGAAAAGTGCTTTATCCTGGTTCCCCTCCGCAACAAAAACGGGATTCTGGAATAGAAAAGGAAAGATCCCGTCGCTCCAGTTCCTTTAAAAGTTATCCTCAGAGCGCAGAGTTGTGGGTATAAGGAGCCGTGAGCGCGAGCAGCCTGCAGAGTGCAGCGATATGACTTTACTCGAGTCATTTCAGACTTCAGTGGTTGATTTGAACCAATGAGTCTGCAGGGTTGGGCTTCAGGAAACCAATCAAAGCGCGCGGCTCTGCCCTGTTGTCACACACGAGCTGAATTATTGATACATATCATTGCTCTTGGGTTGTTTTCTGCTGCACAGACACACCAGGAGACACTAAGATCATTAGAAATGTGTATTTTTTTTGTTAAAAGTTGCAAAAATATCAACTAAAAGTGCGTTTAAATAATAAAATCGGTCACTTTTACGCACCGCTCGTGCGTAAACAATTTATTAAACGTGTTGCAGGATGGCTTTTCAAGTTAATCCTGGAATCTTAAAAAGAAAAAGCTTGTTGATAAAAAGTCTGATAGAATATCTTTCTTTCACTCCGTGTCTTATTTTTATTCCAGTTGCTTTTTATCTACAAAGAAAAACTCAGAAGTCTTGTGGTTTTAATTTGATCTTATATGTCTGGCGGCTCCAATCTGACTAAATAATAAAAAAGGATTCATAAAGTGAAATTAGGGGGTTAAGGTTGATTCTTATCACGGTAATTAAACTGATCTGGGATTAAATTATAAAATCAAAACAAGGAGGCGAATGGCTTTAATTTTCTCCACATCAAACAGTCAGCAAGTTGTAATAAGTGTGTGTGTGTGTGTGTGTGTGTGTGTGTGTGTGTGTGTGTGTGTGTGTGTGTGTGTGTGTGTGTGTGTGTGTGCGCGCACGCGCGCGCCAGAGGCTGAATTCATTAGGAACTAAAGGTGCGTAAATGATGGCACACCCTGCAGACTGCGCGTCATGCGTCTTTTTGACACTAGTTGGCGCGTTTGCCTTTTCAATCGCTGTCGGCTCGTGAGCTCCGAGGCAGCAGACATTTCACACTTAGACACTGGAAACTTTTTTCATTCCTCTGCTCCGAGATATTCAGGAGATTAGAATTATTTACACCCGAAAAGTGAAATAAATTCAGTTTTTCTGCTGTTTTTATTGCTGACAGAAACATTTCCCATCAATTTTTAATCTTATATCTAATTTTTTCCCTTAAATCTTTTTAGCCCTAAAATAAAACAACAATTAAAGCTGTTTTAATTCATTTAACACGCTTAATGCGCGTTAAATCAACGGGATGAGTCCAAATTCTGAGTCTAAATGTCTAAATTACATTTTTAATTGACTGAATCTTGTATATTTTTTTATTTCCAACTCATTTTGATTCGTTTACCTTTAATTTTCGGAGCTGTTGGAGAATTAATCATCTGGTTATAATAGAAATTATTACCTAATGAATTAAAGACGCAATATATAAAAGCCTAATAAATAATGAAGCGAGTTTAAGGCGTGCCCAAACAGCTGACGGATGATTCTAATGACTTATTATATAATTATCCCCTTATGCGCTAAAATAAATGATGCGCAATTATGGTGCGGAGATGTCAAAGAGCGTCAGATTCCCGCTCTGCAGGGCGCATTTTAAAGACATTCAGGTGCACACAGCTAAAGTTCAAAAATAAACAATTTTGAAGCTTAAATTTAATCTCAGATGATCTTAAAATTAACGATGGTTCCTAAATATTAATATTTACCACAAAAGATAATAAAACTGGTTGGTGGGAGAGTTTCTGAGGAGATCAAATATGATTAAATCACAACCTAAATTCAAGCTTTTTCACCCTGATAATGTTAGAATCTTCCACAGATGATCAACTTAGAGACATTTTTACAATTTTCTGATTAATTTACTCAATATAATAACATCAAATATGAAGAAAAAACAAATGCTTTAAAAAAAAGATACAAGAGCATTAAAATGCATGAATTAAAATAAGCTAAACCCCTGAAATAATCCTTTAATTTGCTTTCACTTCAAGTCAGAGATGAAAGGAGCCCTCCCATCAGATCAGCTCTCATGCAGCATCTATTTCAAGTGCAGCTCAGCTGGGATGGTGACAATGCTGCTGATATTTTAGTCGTCCTCCTGCCCCGGTTCATTATTAATACGTGACCACATGCTGCAGCTCATGCCCCACTCAGCCATAATGTGCGCTCCGGGCGCCTGTCACATTTAGACCTCTGCATTTCAACGCACAGTTTCTACGGTTTCAGAGCCCGCCGTGCCCCTGAACGATTTTTAATGATCCGAGTGGGCTGAGCCTGAAATCAAGACACAACTCCTGGAGGATATGTGAAACCCACCTCGGCGTTCCTTTACACAGGGACGGAGGAGAAAACAGATCCCACAAATCAACAGATCTCATCTCTGCTTACTGGTTCTGTGAAAACTTGTTTTTATCTGACTTGGGATGAGAAATATTCCACATGGCATCAAAAAGCGGTTAAAACATCTCCTGAGTCAAAACCAGAGTGGAAGGGAAGGTAAAGATGTGAAGATTCCTCCGTGAGTTTGCTCTAAACCACTTGCGTGAAGCTTTCAGGGGCAGTGAGTCAGAACGTAAAGAGCTATATGAGTGTGATCGACGCTAGCAGAGAAACCAGAGGAAGCCTCTGGGGTCTGCAATGTATACCTGCCTCTAAATGCCACCCACACGGCTTTCGGTGCCACTTTAAAGCCACTTTGAAGCTGGGAACTGTCTCAGATGCACTATAAAAACTGTATCTGTTGAGCTAACTCCTGGACTATTTTCAGAACCAGCACACGTAAGCCCTTTGGATGGGTGGTTGTCCATTTGGGAAGAAGAAAGAGTAAATTTAAATAAAAAAGGGGTCTACGGGGGCAATTAGAAATACTTTGAGGGCTCGGTGATGACGCAACACAAAGATTTCTATCTTTAGAAGAAACTGTGGCCGTCGCACATTTCGGTACATTCACAAATTACAGGGCGAGCTTCGGCCCTCAACCCACCCGATGCATTCCTTCCGAAAAGTGTCTGCTCGAGTTTCAGCCGGGGGTTTCAGCTCAGTGGAAATATGAGTGTTCTGAATGGACGACTCCTATGAAACGGAGTTTTATTCCTCTCAGATTAAATTAGCTCTACTTTGGGGCTTGAGGTACTTTTTTTGTATGAATGATGAATTCTGTGGTTGCTGTGGAACGCTGAGCTTGTTTACCCTCTCCTCCTCTTTTTTTTTTGTTGAAACGAGTGAAATGGACTTTTCTCCTGCTCGATATGACAAGAGCGTCTGTGATTAGACTCCCAAGCATGATGTAAGTCACCAAAGCCGTTTGTGCCCGTCCCCTCAAAGCCAGATCACATTCTAGCGTCAGAGTGTTTACACACACCAGTTTATGGAGCAACAGTGAGTGGGCTCAGACTGTTTGGGTTTTGGGTCTTGTGCTGCTCTGATGGCTGATTCCTTCTCAAATTTTGATTACACGACGTGTCAGCACATCACAATTGGCGGTCATTTTTGTCCATTTTGATGTTCAGACGAGAAAATAGGAAACACATTGAGCAATTTCGATCACACAAATCCGTACGTGTCTCTCTCCACCGAGGTCGTCTGTGTTGGTTTTAATGAGTTCATTTGTGTATTTAAGCTTTGTTTTAGCTCCCAGCCCTAACGTTTTTGGGTTTTGTATAGATTCCTTCTTGCTTTACGTCTCCAGTAACTCACAGGAGTGTCGGATCCTTGAAGGCATTGGGAGAATATTTTATCCCCAGTAAAAACGAAGAGAGCGCGGTGACATTTCCAAACCAGCACCTAATTACTATGATGAGCTGAGATGCAGCGGTCACCGGAGGAGACAATGAGCACATTCATCTCATGCATCTTTAATACTCCGTTTACGTTTTAGAAAAGGTGCAGACCAGAGCAGAGGGCTTATTAAACTCTTCTGGATCATAATGGCTGCTGGGGGACGACTCCAAACGGGTTATTTCTGTCTGCTGAAGGGAAACCAGGTTCTTATGGATAGTTTTAAACACGCCGACACTTAAAAAGGTGAAATTAAACGCCTTTACGCAAGTTTAACTTAAGACTGATTTAGCCAGAAATGAGGATTTATACCTATAAATCCATGTATAAATAATCAGAGCCGGCCCAAGGCATACGCGAGTTAAGTGACTGCTTGGGCCCCCCGCACCACCAGGGGGCCCTCAAGAGCACCAAGCTAGCATGAAACATTTTAGTAATAACTTCAAATTATACAAACACATTTATATCACACATGGAAAACGAATGATTTATTACTTTCTAGTGTAATTTGGTTTAATTTTTTTAGCGATTGCACATTTTATACATTTGTTCCAAATTTTAAGAACAAAAGATTTAACTTGTTGGCTATAAATTTGTTGTTTTGCTTTCTTTGGATGTTATTTTCAAATAGTTGAATTAATATTCCACACTTTAATAACACTCTGCATTTTAAAATGCAAATTAATTAGAGCATTTTTGTTGGGTTGATACTAATGTAGGTTAATAGCCATTATAAAACCTGTATGATGTAATCTAATTACAAAAAATGCTAATGCTAGTGGGTATGTTGCACACATAGTGAAGCCTAAGAATAATGAATTATCTGGTGTTGACTGGTTGGTATGGGGGGGCCCAAAGGAAAACCTGATTAGGGCCCCACAAATGCTTGGGCCGGCCCTGTAAATGATTTAAATGGAAGTCGAGCTGCACAATTCTTGCAGAATCACCTAAAATTGAGCTAAAATTTCAAATACATTTCTTTAACATTACATACTTAACATAAAACAACCACAATTCCACATGCAACAAGTTTTATAATATTAAAAACACCGTTGCAAGGAAGCAGTTCATCAAAAAATGCAAAACTGTAAATTACAAGTAAATAAAGGAACAGGTTCTCTAATGTTTCACACAGATTTAGAGCATTTCTTTTGTTTAGCTGCATTTTTGAGCAGACAGGAAGATTTAAGTAGATTAATAACAGTTTTATTATGACTCTGGCTTGTTTAGTTGTTTATTTTCTATCTGGAAGTGAAGAATGTCTCAAATTATATTTAAAATCAGCAGCAAGCAAAGACCAAATCATCCAATGATTCTAAAATATGTTACGAAAGTGTTGCAAGAATCTTTTCACTTCATAATAATTTTAAAAAGTTGGTAAAATGTCAGGAATTAAGAAACTATCTTGCAGGAAGATGCATCAGGCTCTGTAGCAAAGCTGCAGAGAAGATTTTATGAATTCTCTGCAGAAACTCTGACCTTTTGACGGATTAAATCCAAATGCATGACACAGAAACAGCTCTGTTAGACACAAGTTGCTTTGGGCTTCTATTAAAAAGAGTGGCATGGATTAAAAACCAAGCCGTTCATAAAAAGACAACAGGAAGTGCTTCAAGAGCTGCTGGATTATTGTGGCCAATGGTAGAAAACATCATCTAGTTGGTCAAATGTCATCTTATGCATAAAACGGTTTTCTTTGGTAGTTTTGCATAAATTTAACCAAATACATGGGAATTAAACAACATAATCCAATTTATTTTAAGTTTATGTCCAACACAAAACGTTAAGGAGATTTTCTTGTGCCTGAATAGAAAAAAAGGTCTACGTGAAAGTCTTTTCTCTGAGAGGAAAGGCAACCCCAGTCCCCATTTTGATCAGAGTTACATAGAAGATGACAAAGTCTGAGAAAAAGGAACCAAGAAGAAACGAGTGACTCAAGATTTTTGCTGAATCATTTTGTTAAAAGACTTTTTTCTGAAGTTATAATAGTTCTGTGGTCGATACTAAATATATTTATGAAATTTTTTGCACTAAATCCCTCTCACATGAAGCAATTTCATCTGTTTTATTGACAGTTTCAGTACCTTCCAGAATGAGCCGTTTCAGGGCTCTGTCACTTTAAGAACGCAAGTTGAAGCTGGCCACGCCCACCCACCCCCTGATTGGCTGCTATAAGCTGAGAAACTTTGATACCAGGGAGTGGCTTGGAGTAGAGCTGCTGCTCCTCCAGCCTGGAGAGGTGAGAAGGGGTTTCTGTGAATTTCCCTGTTTGTGACATCACAAATGGGAATTTTTTTTAAACGACTCATTTTAGGCACATAATTGCTAAAACCACACTGCCACAAAACAGATGGATGTTTTTTTCCACGTTTGGAGTGTTTATAGAGGCAGCAGAGACCCACATGGCAGCACATAAGGATGCAAAAGGTGAGTTTTGCATAATATGTCGTCTTTCTCTCCTGTATCAGGCAATTTTACACCTTCCAGAGCAAAAACAGGGACAATATGATAAAATCTTACCGTTGGCACTGTTGAGATGTAATTTTAATGAAATATGTTATTTTCATTAGCCGTTACTTCTACCCAGACATTAGACGCTTGGATTAGATCAAACCCCGCCTCTCCTGTGTGAATTCCATAATAATACACAGCTGCAGACCCGGAAACCACAGATTCACGCATTCGTGACCCACTCAGCCAAAAACTGCTTTGATGATGTTAATAACATGGTCAAACGCTCCAAAAAGTAGATTTTCTAATGATATAGGATTTTTTTAGTGTTTTGCAGATTCTGTTTTTACTTCAGATGCTTCTTTAAATTCATCTTTAGGAGCTTTATCAAGCCATATCAGACAAGTTTTTTTCTGTTGTAAGAAAAAAGCTGCAAATCACATTTAACGTGTTTTTAAAATGTGATCACAGACCCAAACAGACGTTTCTTGTCAACCCTGAGACGTGATTTCTCGTTCCGTTCCTGTTCACTTAAAGCTTAAAAGGACATGAAATCCTCTGATGGGTTCGATCAGCGCTCGAGTGGGGTCAGTGGGGCCTGAGTGGCAACCCCGCACCCGAGGCAGGCAGGGGGTTGGTGGTGCTGATGGTGGTGTTGGTTGGGGGGTGGGGGTAAACCTCAGTGTCACGGGGGCTCCGCCCTCACATCATCCGTCGGGTACACTCACCCAGCGATGACAGTGAGGAGCCTCTGATGTGGCTTTCAGGCCTGTTTATTCCTTGGAAACCCACTAAAAGTAGAACTGGATGGTAAAAGGGCCCGATTCTATTATAGGAGCACTTTGGGTTGAGTTTTGATCTGGTGGGTTTGTAAATAGGGCCCTGCCTTGCTGCGGGGCACCACTTTTTGGCTACATTGTTTAGTGTGACCTGAAGGAAACTTTTTTTAATGCTGATTTGTAACCTGGAACAAAAAAGCCTTTTAAATCCAACATTAATACAACGTGCAGCATTCAGGATGGTGTGTTCCCTCAGGACGTGGTAAATGTCCCCGATGATGGACGAAGGACTACACAACGAGCTGCTTCTCTCACTGAAGGATGGATTGCATTTCTTCTTCCTTTATTTACCCCTGAAAGTCAGAATAACTTTTAAATCTAAATGAGTCCCATAAATACGTCAACTCCCCCAGTTTTTCTCAGTTGTGGTTTTTTAGTGTGAGCTATAATCATTTCTCATCTTTCTTTGTCTCTGCTTTTCTGTCTGTTTGTGTGTATTCACACGCACACACACACACACACACACACACACACACACACACACACACACACACACACACACATGAGTGTTTCTTCTTTTCTGGCAAGAGCTTCTGATGCAAGGACGGCAATCTGTAATCTGTAGTAATTGTATGTTGCAGAAAAACATTTTTCCGCTGTGGTAATCGCTGCAATATGTGCAGTTGCGTTGCCAAAGTGACAGCACCACCACCCCCTACTGTCACACACACACACACACACATGCACACACACACTCAGGATAGCCACGGGTGACAAACTAATGTAATCTCGTGCCTGGTGAGCTCTCACACCAAACACCTGCAGGAGCTGCTCTGCTGCGCTCACCTTCTGCAGAACTTTTACCGTTCCTGTCAGTGACAGTTTAACTGCCACGCGTCTGGTGCCGAAGCCCAGCTGCCACTCACGCATCAGCAGCTGAATCTTTCACAGAAGCCACACTAACTCTTGTCTGCAAGCAGGTGATAATCGGAGCTTAACGTCCATCCTTTCGTAATGAACTCATCCTGGATGATTGTTGGTAATTTCAGATTTCCTCCCACTCGTTTCGAAGCTGCGGCCACATTAAATGTTGGGGATGTAGCGCTGGTCTGTGGCTGAACCATTGATGCATATTTATCAGCAGCTTTGTTGGACTGTGGCGCGGGTTTATGAGGTCACCACAACATGTTTCACACCTCCCGGTGAAATCGTGACCTGTTGCGTCATCGCTCCGTCACCCAACGGTGCCGCAAAATGTGTCGATTCCCCGTCGGGGGCCGTGCAACCGCACACACCTACTGAAAGGACAAGTAATGCTCTGAGACATTTATAGATACACAGCACAGACACCAAGATTGCAACCAGACTTGTGTGCAAACCTTTTCCTCTCTGGGCTGCTACTCTGACGGCTGAAGCCATCCAACCTCCCTGCAGTTGAACTTCTCTGCGTCTCTAATGGAGGCTCTCTGTCAGATCAAACAGCTCCCTCTGACGCGGAGAGGAGACAGATCGCAGAGCTGGAAGCCGTTCAGTCTGACAGCCTCGAACACGTTTGACTGGCAACGCAGCCTGCGTCTCCTCTTCCATCGCTTCAGAGCCTACACAAATATAGTAGCGCCACCGGAGAGAGGAGGAGGGGGTAAAGGGAGCTTGTCAACTCAGAAAATAAGTTGTGAGGCGTCCCTCTCACACGAAGGCAAAGCCCCACAGCTCAGACTCCTCAAAATGAAATCGCATGTGAGCTGAATATTAGGAAGTGCGCATGGCTTCCAGCAACCACCGGGCCATTACAGCCAAGCCTGTAAACCACATTTTCACCAGCAGACAATGGCTCTTTGTGCGTGTTGTGTGGCTGTCCCCACTTGATGGAAGCCCTACATGTTTAAAACTTGTATTTGATTAAAACTGATGAAGAGGAAGTGTCACTTTTAAAATCTGGTTAATTTGTGGCAGACGTCTTAGGAGGGGCGAGCAGGACGGCCTGCCCTCGTTTAGCACCACGGCGGGGGGGATCTTTGATGTGGCCGCGTGTGGAATGCTGTTGTTCATTCCTCTTTGCAACAAAAGCCACATGTTTTTACTTTTTTGAGACTGGTCCCGGTTACTTTGGGCCGTGGAGGAACACGGCGGAGGTGTGTGACACGAACGACGCGAGCGAGGGAGATCCTGACAGGCGTTCGGCCAAATGTGTTCACCCCAACTCACACCAGTTAACTCCGTGTGACTCCACTGTTTTCTGTCTCATCAGCATTTATTCACCGTAGGGTCATCTGAGGTTCTGCCACTCTCAATCAGCTGAAAAATGGACTTCAAAGAGCGTTTGAACACTAGATTAGTATTTATCCCCTCTCTAGTGGGTCACCCTCCTTAGTGCCACAGCAGAGTTCAACCAGATTAGAGCAGGAGCCCAGTGTTGGTGTCCATGCCACTTTCCTCTGCAGACGTGAGACAACTCTTGGAAAGTGTTCAACCGGCCCTCTGGGCTCCTCATCACGAGGAAACAAGGGTGTGGCGGCTCTCAGTCTGCAAGCCAGGGAGCTCTGGAAAGCACTTAAACGCTTGATATTGTCTTTTAAATCTGAGGTTTTGATCATTCCCATTGATTTATTCCATCATCTCCAAGTGTCACTCAGTCTCTTTGCAGTGGAAGCTGAAGTCTCTTCATCGTGTGCCGTTTTTGGGCTCGATTCCCAGTTAGGATTAAATTATAAATCTGGAGACATCCAGTTAAATTCCCGGCCCTAATTGTAATCCAGGAAACCATTCGTGTGTCCAAAGTGACCGAATGTTTCCTCTCATCATCTGCATGGCTAATCTGCAGTGGCGTTGTTATGTACGGTAAGCACGGCAGCTGTGTGGAACGTGCACGGTGATGCAAGACTTTCTTCTCTTTGACTCACGGCCCCAGGCGTCCACCGAGGCTCAGACTTTAATCCCCTGATTGCCGTGTTTAGGCCAGGCGAGTGGCTGCTCCACGTCAAGGCGGCCACAGCTAACGACGAGCTAATGACACAACGATGACAAGGAGCGTTTGTGAACCCAATCAGTAGCCTACAGTCTGGCTGCCTGGTGATTAGGTCAATCAAACTCTGTGCAGCCTGAATGAGCGGCTCGCTGTCTGCCTCTTATGTCACCACCATGATTAAAGGGGAAACGTTGTGTTCAAAGTCAGGCTGACACAAACGTTCTGCCAGGTTGGCAGCATTAGCAGAGCTAGCTGTCAAACTATGGAGCAAAGAGTGGATTAATTGGTCTTTTCTAAAATGTTCAAGCATATAATCCTCAGTTAGGTCATAAAAAGACTTTTTGGACCGTTTTGAGACGTGTTTATGTGAGAAAGTTAAAATTATACCCCATGTGAAAAGCATCCTGAATGGCCTCAGATTAGAGAAATACAGTTTACATCTTATAGGACTGATAAGCTAATGGCTAGTTTGCTGCCTCTTTAAAGGGGATGTTTGTGACTTGAAGTTATAATATTTCTATTGTTGATAGAAAACATGTTTATGGAGTTCTTTGCACTAAATCCCTCTCAAATAAAGCAAGGTCAGGAGTTTTATTCTTGACATTTTCAGTTTTTTCCAGAATGAGCCGTTTGAAGGTGCTGTCACTTTAAGAACACAAGCTGCTTCTGGCCACGCCCACCCATCCCCTGCTCAGGCTGCTATAAGCTGAGACGCTCTGATCTCCTGGAGGTGTTTGTAGTAGAGCCTGTGCTCCTCCAGCCTGGAGAAGTGAGAGGTGGTTCTATGCTAATTTATTCGTTTTTGACGCCACAAACAGGGACATTTTGAAATGACACATAATTCCTACAACCAAACGCTTACTAAAAACAAACGGAAAGGGTTTATTTCACATTTGGATGGCATGGCAGCACAAAAGGATGCAAAAGTTGAGTTTTGCATAATATGTCCCTTTTTAAACAACTACAACTTTAAAAAATATCCAAAGTAGCTTCCCTAACATTGATTTGTAGCCTGCTACAATGCAGATCTATGCATTAAATGGTAATTTATCTGGAATTATAAAGCTATGATATAGCCTAGAAATCTAGACAGATCGTAGCAGACGCAAAATTATTTTGATCTGCATGTTGGTCTAGCCACGCTCCATAGGAGCCTTAGCAGACCCAAACAGTCTTGAGCCTTGCCAATCACAGCGCTCTATTGGTTTGGAGGGCCAATCACGGTGCTCTATTGGTTTGGAGGGCCAATCACGGCGCTCTATTGGTTTGGAGGGCCAATCACAGCGCTCTGTTGGTTTGGAGGGCCAATCACGGCGCTCTGTTGGTTTGGAGGGCCAATCACGGCGCTCTATTGGTTTGGAGGGCTAATCACAGCGCTCTGTTGGTTTGGAGGGCCAATCACAGCGCTCTATTGGTTTGGAGGGCCAATCACAGCGCTCTGTTGGTTTGGAGGGCCAATCACAGCGCTCTATTGGTTTGGTGGGCGGGATAATGCAACTGAGCGAAAAAACAAAGATGGCGACGACTCATTTGAAACGGCTTTGGCATCAACTTTGGACCACTTAGACTTGGGCTTTTCTTAGTTTCAAGTAGTAAAAGGATGTATTTGCGTCTTCTTCGACATTGTATTGCGAACTGCCCCGTTGGCTGACATCTGTAGCGGTGAGTACATCGTGTTGTTTGTTGTCCAATAGCATGCAGAGACAGTTTAAAAGACAACCGTAGATTCCACTCCACGACTGAGCTCTGTCTATGGGTCGTGGCCAGACTACATATTCACATAGGATGGCTAGTCAGACTAGCTACAATCATCACCAGCAGCAAAACGTATGAATGAATGACTTTACTGTTACTCTACAGTGAAACAGAGCAATGAAATCATTAGAAATGTTGCACTTCCAGTTTCTCCTGTCAGTAACTCATTAATATTCCTGCCACAGTGACCATGTAATACCTGAGTACATTTTAGATGGCATCCCAATTTTTTTAATTGATGAATTTAGTGAAATTTTGTGATTACTGCTTTTTTACAGCTCATTTTAATTCTAAATTTTACAGAAGTTCATGAGAACATCATTTTTTAAACCTCGGCTCTGCGTACGTTTCTTTTACCGGTATTCCTGCATGAATATTAAAACATTCCTGTCTGACTCGACTCCTGGATGGAGCTGGAAGTCCCGCTCTTTACTGCTGATGACATATAAACTAGGGATGGGACACGATTAAAAAATTAATCTAATTAATTACAGGCTTTGTAATGAATTAATCTTGATTAATCGCATTTTAATCAGTCAAGAAAATTTGCCCCAAAGCAATTTTTTTATTAAAAATAATGAGACTCAAACAATAGACATGGACATTATTATTGTGAACTCAAGCTCTTTTAATTTCTAATGTTGTCTGCAGTAAAAATGATCATCGAAGCCTTTTTCAGAGAAATCCACTGACTTTCAAAGATTTGGGCCCTTTTGAGGATAAAAATTTCAGTTACAGCAAAAACTCTCAGTCCTGCCAGCAGAGGCGTCCCTCACACAGTTTCAGAAAAATATTTTAAAACATTTGATGAAATCACAAAACCCTGTGAGTAATTTTCTTCTCTGTTAGTCCTGACCAGCTATTATAATGAGGTCAGGCGGCATTTAGAGGCGGGAGAACGTCACAGCCGTCATCATGACATGCACTTCTCTCTGACTCAGCATGCAGACAGACGTCTGCTGCGTGGATCCTATACGTTCACACGCCGTTACGGGAACGTTTTGTGTGCGCTTGTGATCCGTGTGTCCGTGAGAACGGCAGACAGGCTGACCTCGCTGCAGACAGGCAGCAGGGGCCACTTCTGCTGCACAGCTGAGGGGGAATCCCTGTTCTGGTGTTTCCTCCTGAGCCAATGCAGAAGTTAGCAGCTGCTCAGAAAGTACGAGCTCTCTGGAGTTTACTTCAGGGCAAAAACCTGCTGCGGATCAAGCCGTACGTGCAGTAGCAGGTTGTTGAATAATTGTGAAACAGACCGGCGCGTTGTTTGCATTCAAGGCGGAAGTACGTTTGAATTAAATTAGTTAAATAAAAACAGTTTATTCAGAGGTGTTTGTGGGGATTTCCTGTAACTGTGTGTTTAAGATGCTGCATTTAGCCAACTGGACCCGTAATCTGTCCGTGCTTTTCTGTCTGACGCTCAGCAGTCCCAGAGTTCTGAGCCAAACCTTTCAGTCACTTCACGCTAAAATCTGCTGAATAGGAAAGTACAATTAGGTGGCCCATTATCGGTGCAGTTAGCAGCTCTGACAGTTATTTGTTTCCCCAGATGAGCAGTCAAACAACAAATCCCACTTTTGAAATGCTGCAT
Organism: Aphyosemion australe; assembly: GCA_006937985.1. Taxonomy (NCBI): domain Eukaryota; kingdom Metazoa; phylum Chordata; class Actinopteri; order Cyprinodontiformes; family Nothobranchiidae; genus Aphyosemion; species Aphyosemion australe. The sequence continues at coordinate 1,248,041 of SSNS01000092.1, forward strand.
CCGCGAAAAAATCAGTTCCCCGTGGTTCCAAAAGTGTTTGAAGCAACGAAAAAAGATGTTTTATGGCAGCAGCAACAATTAGCTGTATGTAAACAAGGAGAGAGAAAAATCTGGGAAAATAGGAGAAAAATAAAGAATCAGAAAACATCTCATAGCCTGAAGCGCCGCGCATCCTATAATTATCTGCATTCTTCCTCCTCCATAATTAAGGTTTTTCTTTACTGCTTATGGGAAGAAGGATGAGCTATACGGAGGTTTTGAACATGATTAAAGTTTTTCATAATGAAGTGAAGATTCAGCCTTTCTGTGGAAAACAATCCTTTGATGATGACAGCAGGAGTCCTTTTGGGCTTCAGATCTCTGCTAAACTTTCACACATGATAAAGAAAAACCCTCCTGTCTCAAAACAAACGAACAAAAGCTGCTGATTTGTTTCTGAACACGTGGGATCTTCATACGTTGGAGCAGGCCCGTGCCCGGCGCCCATGAAAGTAATTTGCGGGTTAGGGTTAGGATGCACGGCCGCGTCTTTCTTTTTCCTCCTCTAGAGGAGGGAGGGGTCCAGACTAACAGATCCTTCTCATTTTGTGTCACGATTTGGTCAAATGTGTGACGAAACACTGAACTGTTCACTAAAATGATCAGAAACACAATGATTCAGTAAATTATCCTAAAATAAAGCTTGTGTTTGTTCTGCGACCCCGGCTTTAACGGTTAATAAGCTGTGAGGTTGACCCGTGGTTTAGGGCGTCGGTTCAAAACTCAGAAAAACAAAAGAGAGGTTTTTCTTTCATTTAGTCGTCCACAGCTCCAGAACAAAGAGCTGACAGATGTAAGCCTTTTAACCAGGAGGCATTATCAGCTCGTAAGTGAAACTATTTAAACTTAATGACTCAAACTAAAGAACTTGATCTGGGAGAAATTGCACCAGAACTTTTCATTTTGTCTCGTTTCTTTATTCCAACCTCAATATTGATTAAACTGCATTTTTCCCAAGAAGATCATCATTAACTCTTTTATTTATTTATTTGTTTATTTCCTGTGAATTTGACCTTTTATCCCTCTACCTCAACATGAACGAGCCTCATGTGGAGTCAGAATTTAATAAAAATGCACCGATTTGGGTTTCGTCGGCCGATACCGATTTCTGATTCTTGTGTATCGTATTATTTTTTTTTTTGTCTTTTTCACAAGACATTTTGGATCCAGTCATGATTTTTATTTGAAATCTAGATAAACTGTAGCAGCAGCAAAAGATTTTTCCATCCAGGTCAGTTTAGCCATGCTCCACTGTAGCCTCAGCAGCTCTATCATTGGCTCGGCTAAGTTTGGGTCAGGCCAATCACAGCGCTTTGCTTTGCGCTTTGCGACGGAGCAAAACTACAAAGATGGTGGCTCAGGAACAGTGCTCGTTTGAAGCTTTGGCATGAATTCTGGACGATTTAGACTTGAGGAACTTCTACTTATTCGACGGTGTAGCTATGGAGGACTGCCCCGTTGGCTGATTTCCATCATTATGATTATGTCATGTTGCTTCATTGCTCTGATTGGTCCGAGCACTGTTCAATAGCCTTCAGAGACCTTTAAAAAGCAACCGTATATTCCACCTCCCCGACGCGCCCACCACTACCCCCCCCGGCAATCAAACCTACTACCTTGACTGGCGACATCGATTTTAGCCAATCCCGCTGAATATTTCTGCAGATTTCGATCACTGGATGATTTTTTTAAGTGCATCTTTTGAATTCAACACACAGTTCTGACTGAACTGTGTTAAATCTCTCGAGAAGCAGATCACACACTTTTCTCTCGTCGATGCAGCTGCAGGAGAACTTCCTCCCCACTCAACCTTTCAGACTCTTTTTTTTACTTCCAAGCCAGAAAAACCTTTATAAAACAAATTCTTATTATCAGATTGGCAGCAAAGAACCCGGACCGGTGTGGTTGCTTGCCGACCACCAGAAAATTGTATTTACAACAACACTTTAACCTTGACCAACGGAGGGTTGAGCCAAACGTGTGCTAGGGAGGAGGCAGGTTGAGGATCAGTCGACCACATAATCGGTGCACCCCTCAGCGTTACCCTACCTGGAAACCGTTACGCTGGCAACCCCTGAAAGTGTTTCCCCATAAAGTCGTGTTGACAGACGGTGAAAGCGGCGAGACGGCCCCAAAAGTAAATAAGTAGCTAGAAATACGTTTACAGCCCTAATCAAGTCCAGAAGCTCCTCTCTGTCCTTCAGAGTTTTATAAATACATATTATATTCCGCTAAATTGGAGACAGAGTTTTGCTGTCATGAGTTTTCTATTATTTGCTTTCACTTTAATAAAATATAGAAACTCCTTATATCTGGTTTCAGAATTCTTCCTGCTCTCTGGGCCCCACGCTCACCGGGAGTTTGAATCAGGCAAGGAGAAAAAACGACGATCCTCCCGCCTCCTTATAAATAAATACAGCCGAGTCGACACATTTATTAGCTGCAGAGCTGGTTTTCTTTCAGCTTCTGTTCAAGACTTTTTTATTCATCTAAGGACCGACGTGTGTCGATGTTTTATCTGCTGTGAGATCCATTTGTATGCTCCATCACAGTTTCACCAAAACACTAACTACAAAAACCAAACTGCCCTCTAGAATCTTCCCAGCAGCGACAAGGCATGGCGCCTTTTTGTCACACACACTCTCACACACACACACACACACACACACACACACACACACACACACACACACACACACACACACACACACACACACACGCACACACACACACATGCACGCACGCACGCACACACACTCACATTCTCGCTTCAAGAAGCCAAACGTATAAAAACCGATCCAGCTCTAATAAACAACGTCTTTTTTCCTCCTCTGCCACAAAAGGAAGCTGGTTTCTACAGTTTAACACTTAGAAATAGAGAAAAGTTAATTTCCTTGGATGTAAAAGTGCTCACAGGGGGAACAGCGAGGCCCTTCCACGCAAATGGAAGTGGGCCAAGGACACGACCCAGCCCACAGACCCAATCACAGCTGCTTCTGCACCAAGTAGCCCATCTGATGCAGACGCTGCCAACACGTCAGGGTCGGGAGGCCGTAAACTTTATACAACTCTGCTTCTCATGGGGGAAAGCTGTTTTTAGAGCCTGCTTCTGACTAAATCTATTTATTTTCACGTTTTAAAAGCGTCAGAGCCTCTCTGATTAAACCGTGCTGAAGGTTAGCAGGTGTAGCCTCATTGTGGTTATCATCAGCAGCTCTGAGAGTCTGCATCAGATTACCAGGTCTCCTCCTGGTTCTCACAGCACTTTAGCTGTCAGACGATTAGCTCGATCTGCAGCTCTATACTGAGTTAAACGGCGTGAAAAAAAGCACTGTCTGCTCCCTTTGTGACGTGTGTGTGTGTGTGTGTGTGTGTGTGTGTGTGTGTGTGTGTGTGTGTGTGTCTCCCTGAGCTTCGTGTGCGGAGGACTGAGGTTTCTGAGGTGAGCCGTCCTCTAGCTTCTCACGCGAAGTGCATCTGATGTTGCACATCACATGCTTAGATGTGTTCTCTTTTGCAGCGAGATAAAGCCCAAATCTATAAAAATTACCAAAAATAACAGACGGGTGAAGTTTGTGATGGAGCCGACGCTCTTTATTCACCCGTCTCCCTCTCCTCTTTCAGCTCACACGACATTAAAAGATCAGAATCACGTCTCAGCGACGGTATTTTGCACACATGAACAAGACGAAGCTCGCTGATGGGTTTCCTGACTTCTGAGGAGATGAAAACCGTGTTTCCATCAGTCGTCGTGCGTTAGAGAAAAGCAGGGGAAGGCGGATAATTAGCTCGAGTCATTCGTCTTCATTTCAGTTTGATTTGAATCTAAAGACGAAGACGAGGCTTTGCATGAGTAACACAACTAACCGCCCGGCTGCTTTGCTTACTAGTCCTAATTTGAATGTTCTCAGACTGAACTGGAGGATTTAATTTGATGTTCGGTCTCCTGACAGAACGGATTTGGGAAGAGTATTCCACATTGGTTTCGGTTACTGTTCCCCTCCTCGACCCGCTTGTCTCCTGCTCCGGTCAAATCAAAATCAGGTCCTCTGCAGACGGCGCGTGCATGAAACGCTGATCTGCACGCAGCGTGGAGATAAAGGGACGCAGATCCTGCAGATTTAGAAGTTTGAGCTCTCGTCAAGGGGAAACTACAAAAGGCCGTGTGTGTGTGTGTGTGTGAACACTGGAACATCATCTCCTGTCACTGCGGTTCCTCTGAGCTTATCAGAGGATTGTTCTCATGTGAGACGCAGATGCAGAGACGGCGTGTGTGAGGCTCCGGAGATTTTCTGATAAACTCTGCTAACAATTATGAGGAAGTAGTCCTTCTCCTGTGGCTGCCTCTAATTAACACAGCTACAGGGCCTTAATTGGGAGAGGGGATTTGTCTCATTTATTTATTTATTTGCTGCTTTAGTGGTTGAGCGGAATCTTCCAGCTCAGATTTGTCAACCACTTTAGTTTCAGGAATCATTTTGACATTTATTCTGATTCAAATCTTCCATTTTCTTATCTCACACACGTCAGAGAGCTTGCGAATGGAAGCTGTCTGATTGGAATCGCCATGGCAACAAATGGTTTCTTCATTAAGGACAGCCAAGAGCACTCACCTCACCACAAAGACCAAAAGTACCTCCTGGAAATAAAGCACTAATATGTTTTGTTTTTGCTTTTATTGTATTGCCGTGTTCCAGTAAAGCAGCCGGTCACATGGAGCCTCTTTTCTCACAGACGGTTTCACTTGATAATGAACGTCTGTGGTGAGAATCCCATTATGGCGCTACTCTATCAAGGCTACAGAAAACACAGAAGCAGAAATGCCTTTATGGGCCATAACAGTCAACTAGATGAGGGCTACTGTGCAAACCAGATCCTGTTATGTCTTTGAAAAGCATCTCAAGCATGTGTGTGTGAGTGTGTGTGTGTGGACGGATGGATTAATGCACAGTACAAGACTCAAATGTGTGTTTTAAGTGCTTTTTTGTCAACTTTCTTGCAAAGTGGTGGGATGAAGAGGGGATGATTGGTGCTCACCTCTCAGTAGGCTGCTGCTGTAGTTGAAAGAGTCAAAGATGCTGTTGGATGCCATGACAGGAAAGGTGGGATGGAGCCGCTGCAGTCAATCTCCACCGACCTTAAAGGGTGGGCAAAGGAAAAAGAAGCAAAAACAATAAGATTCAAACACAGAAATGAGACGAGCAAAGAAGGAAGGCGAAGCCTGAGAGGATGAAAACTCCTGGAGCTCTGAGACTGTTTGCAACCAAGAATCTTGGGTTTGTGACTACCACAGGAATCCCAAGCCACAAGCTTGCAAGAGAGAGCAGCTGCATGTGTTAGCAGCAGCAGCAGCAGTGGGAGAGAGAAGAGCAGAGGAGGAGAGGCTCAGAAGAGAAGAAGAAACAGTAAATGTGGCTGAGAGAGAATCAGAGCCGTGTCTCCAGGTGTGGAGGTGGACTCACCAGGGCCGGAGATGAAGGGGGGCCCACCTTACGGAGCCCCGGGTTGATGGAGGCGGGCTTTGTGGTGGTCTGTGAAGCAGCAGGCTGATAGTCCGAGGTTAACCCGCCAGCCTGATAGCGTGGTCTGCCACTTTCCCTCCTCTTCCTCGGTGGCCTGACTGGAGTTTCGGTGCTAGTAAAAAGGCTAAAAGCCACAGTCTCTCTGCATCCTCCTCGCCATCCTCCACTCAGAGAGGCAGACACACTCGCCTCCGTGAGTGGTGCAGCCCACGTCACATGTCACATGAGGTCACCGGGCCTCTCCCACCCTCCCTCCCTCCCTCCCTCCCTCCCTCCCTTCTCCTCCTGCCGTCTTTGCCTTTTTTCTGGCTTTCTGTTTCGAGTTGTACTTTCCACACTTCTTCTCTGACTTTCAGTCCTCACTCCCACTCTTCACCAGTCGTCCAAAGTTTTGGAAACGTTTGAGCTCTGCCCCGCTCCGGCTCGAGAGCTTTGGTGGAGGAGAAACGGTAAAAGGTTAGACCCCGACAGAAACAAAGGGCAAAGATAAAGACAAGAAATATCAGGCGAATGAGAAATGAAACAATAAGACGCCGGTTTGGAGAGGAGGAAGCATGGTCTCTAACTAGTCAAGCGGCTGCCGTTAGCTGTGCTAGTTTTCTGTTTGTCTGACTCACTGCACATCTGTGTTTGTAAGAACCGGTGGTTTTGGGCCCGCAAAACCTCCACCCTCACTTACCACTTGATAGTATCACAATCTTAGTCTCATCAGAAGCTGCACTGCCAGTTACTCGCCTCAGCCCGGGACCTCTCCTCCCCCTAGTCTCTAAATGGTTAACATCAAACTCTTTTGTTTAAAAATAAAACAGAAATCAACCCTCTTTGTCTCGGATCCCCAGAATTCAGCTTCTAACGCTTTAATTTGTAAAAGCGTCACGATGCAAACACTCCGGTTGGGTCTAAACTTCCTTTAGATGCAGGTTTTAAGGTTTGTGTCGCTCCAAATGAAAGTACAAAGCGATTTAACCTGATTGTGGTTTTCACACTTTTTCGTTTTTAGGCAGAATTTAAAAATGGAAAACGTCTCACTGATGTGGCTACTTGCAGTGCAGTTTGCAACGTCACCCTGAGACGAGACGCCAATCCTGCTTGTTTTTCTTCTTTTTAGCAGTAAACACAAGCTGTTTGTTTATTTAACAACTGCAGCGTCAGCGTTTCGGGGTAAAATCGACCCCCTTTGCTTGAAAAAGAACCTAAATCGAGCTTCGATGCAACGCAGGAAATTAGTTTAACCCTGTTTTGTTGCACAACAGAAATAAAACGTGAGCAGCGTTGAAATCTTGAGAATTTAGGGATGGTTGGGAGGTGACGGCTGCAGTGTCTCTGGTAATAATTTTAACTGTGCAATTAAAATATTGTGGTGAGCAGGGGCTCACCCTTGATAGAGATCAGGGAAGTTCCAATTTGCAGAGCAGAAAGTCTCACTGAGCTCAGAATGTCGGACTCGTGGAGACAGGCTGGCTAATGCAACACGAAGATGCATAAAGTAAGGCCTACGGGACAATGAAGCGGCTGAGTTTGATCAAAATATTATTTACAAATGTAAAATAGATTTTTACAAACACAAAATGTCTAATTTTGAGTTTTTATGTACAAAAAAACTCAAAAGTAATGGTTATTTGTCAGCTCTGCACTTGTCCTTGGTGCTTAAAAACAGGAAATGATTGCTTAACATTTACAAAGAATTTAGGAATGAGAGGAACACTAAACGTGCCACCAGAAACTTTCATTTTGCTATGAAACCAAGAATCCAGTGTGTGTGTGCGTGTGTGTGTGTGCAGAAATCCCTGGCATTTGCAAACCTGTGGTATCCACACTTCCTCTGTCCTTTCTCCTGTCTCTCAGTGACGCGCTGACCATGTCTGGCCACGGGACAACAGACCCAAACCACCGTCTGGTCAGTCATGTGACCCAGCTGCTTTCTCTACAAATCTGTGTTCAGCCGATCTTTCTGCTTTTGTCTCATGTTGTATACAGATGTGCCCTGTGCTAATTGCTGGACAGAATCTCTGTTTACGTGTGTGTGTGTGTGTGTGTGTGTGTGTGTGTGTGTGTGTGTGTGTGTGTGTGTGTGTGTGTGTGTGTGTGTGTGGAGGAGAGAGCTTGCCGTACATCCTGGTAGCCCGCACTGCCCTGTAAATGAGCAGTTGCCGCTGAGTTAGGCGGCAACGCGGGCTAAATGACACGGCGTGTCAGCGAGTGTGGCCGAAAGCTGAGGCCACAGCGCGGCCCCAGGGCTTTTATCAGTCCGTCCACGCGGCCACTGCAGGCCTCTGACTTAACCTCACACACAGCGAGGCTTCCTTTTCTGACACCTCTGGTGCCTCTGGAACACGGCCTGGGCCCGGGCCTGCCAGCCTGGGGACGGATCACGGCTCGGTCGGGCTGAGGAGGAGGAAACTGCTCCCTGCGAGGCCAGAGCCACCCTGTTTTTAACCTTTCTATGAGCTGAAACCCTCCAGGCTGTAAGCAGCTTCAGCATTAAATGAGATGTTTGAGAGGAACCCTGGAGAACTCTTCCTCTGCTTTTATTTGAGTGAGAAATACACTTCTCCTCTTGTTGTTTTCAAAAGGGCGGACTGTTTCAGATTATTGCCAATTTCCTTATTTTTGTCTCCGCGTGGAAAACAAAGACGTTGCATCTGGATTTTCAACAAAGAATAGAGGAGAGCTAAACAAATATAGGACAGCATCCCGCAGCATTGTGCAAGACTGGGATTTGGCTTCATTGTGATGCAGGCCGAGCTCGACATTTGAAGAAAGCGTCGGAGTCGAGGCCTTTTTTTCTCTTTGTCTAGGTAAACATCTGCTTCATGTTTTGAAATGTATCTCATGGCTTTGCACTGCCCATGACCGTGGGGGAAAACAGTCTGAAGATCATTGTGGCTGTCTTTCACTAAATTCTTTTTTCCCCTGCCCAGGCCTTGTTTATCAAGCCCCTGTATTTAAGCTTAATATAACTCCTGTTTTGCTGAGAAAACTGTGGTGGTTTAATCACTGTCAGTGGTCCTACGCCTCTCGGGCGTGGCCCGCCGAGCAAAAAGGACCCAGTGCGGTCGTGCGTCCAGCTGCAAAGGGGCTTATTTTGTGGTCTAAAAATTGCAGGCTTCCCCATATGTTCCCCATAAACGTGGAATGCAGCGTGGGACTTGAGGAGGTTTTTATAATGAAGTGGCCGTCATTGCATCAAACACCAGGGTCCTGCCTGCCCTGCCTCCAGCACGGCCCGCTTTTGGACCAGCAGCGCCGATGTCCTGACTCCTCACTCACACCTCATATAGCTAATTACAGAGCCGTTAAATGAAAGTCAGCTCCAGCGCAGGATTCTCATGGTCTGTGCGTTTAATGATTTGACAGTTTGCAGATTTAAAGGAGACATCTTATAGCTTTTTTCTTATAATAGTTCTATGGTTGATACCAAACATGTTTATGACGTTCTTTGCACTAAATCCCTCTCACATTAAGCAGTTCTATTCTTGACATTTTTCAGGACCTTCCACAATGAGCCGTTTCAGGGTGCTGTCGCTTTAAAAAACAAGCTGGAGTTGGCCACGCCCACCCACACCTGCTCAGGCTGCTATACGCTGAAAAGCTCCGATGTCTGGGAGGGGCTCAATGTAGAGCCGCTGCTCCTCCAGCATTAGCTCTCTCTTGCACTTGAGATGCTTTTCTAATTTTCTTTTCCCGTTTGTGACGTCACAAATGGGGACCTTTTAAAACGGCTCGTTTTAGGCAAAAATACCTAAAACAAAATGCTGACAGTGTTTATAGAAGCCATAGTATGGAAGCCCATTCCCGCCACTCTGATTTAAAAAAAATGATCTCATAATAATGAGATAACTAAGTCATAATTATGAGATTTTTTTTTAAATCAGAGTGGCGGGAATGGGCTTCCATACTGTGAGTTTAGCATAATATGTCCCCTTAAAGAAAAACAATTTCACCGACACTCACAAACATTTTAATAGAAACAGGAAGTCGTCACAAGACAAACGTGCAAAAACCTCTCGTTATCCTTGAGGTAACAGCAGCCGAGAAGTTAACTCTTGGAAAAAAGGAAAACTTCTTGGAGAAAAAAGTAGCAGCTGAATGCGCTGCTCCCAGCTCAGCATTAATCTGTGCGTTGTGTCTAAGTGTCTACATGTGTGTTTTTGTTTTTATTGTCAGCGAGGCACTCCCAGATGCAGCGGTTTCAGCGTGCAGTATCACCGTTGGAAGTGATCACCAGGCCCATTATTTATTTATTGGCTCCAGCAGACATGGAGACTGTGGTAACCACACTGAGAGGAGGAGTGTGTGGGCCTCATGTCGACACACACACACACACACACACACACGCACACGCAGGCCGTAAACCAGAGATCATCTGCAGCGTGTCATGCTTACAGTAACCTGACAGGTAACTGGGACAGCAGGAGGCTGGAGTGTGTGAATTGTCATTCAGAAAGCAGAAACTGATCTGTATCACCAACGATAATCCCCTAAAACACACATATGACTGAGAACTCAACATCCGAGGTGCAGTTTAGCAGGTCAGTCACCTGCTCTGCTTCTTTTCGCTGTTTACAGGTAGTAAACTCTCCATCCAACCCCCCCCACCCAAAGCGCTTCCTGTTTTTCAGAAACCGTGCCAACGCAAAGACGCAGCATCCAGCTCTTTTTCTCAGGTTAATTTTAAACCCTCACTCAGCCACTGGCAGCGACTCTGCAGACTAATTGGACCGCTGCTGCCTGTCAAACAGCTTCTCCTGTGTATTTAATAAAACGCAGCTCAAAAATAAATATATTCAGTCACGTCAGTCACAATACATCAGTCATCCGCCGTAATGATTTTTTAAATGCTGGGGTAAAGAGAGAAATGCAGCTTGGGGTAATAAATAGTTGATTATTTTTCAGGGAGATAATAGCAAACCCTTTATGCATCTAAATGAGGTCAAACTGGAGTAAAAACTTAAATAAAACATTAACTTTTAGAAGTTGGGTTAAACTTGGTAGGCATGCTCAGATGTATACTTTTTATATTAAACGGCCTAGCATTGGTCTAGTGTGCAGAAAAGATGGTCAAATCTTGATAATAACGTCATGTAGAATCTCATAAAACTGCAAGATCCTGCACCATCTGGTAACTGCAAAACCTAATTAGTTTAAAGATTTCTTGGCTGCTTACTGGCAGATTTTTTACTTAAAACAAGAAAATTTGATCATATTCAAGAATATTTACCTTATTTCAAGTAGTGCGGATACAAATATTTTCCTGTTTAGACTTAAAAAAGGTAAAATGCCTAAAAATAAGCCTTTTTTACTTTCTTGAAAATCCGTTTTGGCTGCTGGTCGGCAGCAAAACTGATGGAGTCGCAGCCATCTTTGTGTTTGCTGATCTGCTGTGGCGGCCATCTTTAATCAAATGTACAGTATTTCTAATTGTGTTGTTTTGAGAGTTTCATTAAAATCCATCCAGTTGTGATATTTTGCAAACATTACAACAAACACACCCAGACAGACCGTAAATACAAGCAGCAGGAAAATGTAAGATTTTTTAGTTTAATAATTTACAGGCTGAAAATATCTCTAGAAAACTTTGTAATTTTATCAAATAAAACAACTTAAAGGTGACATATTGGGACTTTTTTCGTAAGTTATACTAGTTCTATGTTTATGAAGTTCTGTTCTCAAAATCCCTCTCACATGAAGAAACTTCAGCAGTTTTATTCCTGACATTTTCAGTATCTTCCACCAGATGTTTCAGGGTTCTGTCACTTTAAGAAAACAAGCCGGTGCTGGCCACGCCCACCCATCCCCATCATGCTGCTATTAGCTTAGAAGCTCATATATATCCAGGAGGGGCTTGTATTAGAGCCGCTGCTCCTCCAGCATTAGGACATGAGAGGTGGTTCTATTCTACTTTCTAAGCACATAATTCCTGAAACCAAACACTGACAGAAAACAGATGGGCAGTTGTTTTTTTTTTCAAGCTTGGCGTGTACATAGAGCAGTAGAGACCCACATTGCAGCTCAAAAGTATGAAAAAGGAGAGTTTTGTAAGAAATGTCCCTTTTTAAACAGTGAAGAAGACAGAAAAAAGTATTTCCACATTATTTGTTTTCATCGCATGCTTTTAATTTGAAAATCCTACAAGGAAGAGGGTGTTTAAACAATCAGAACACCCCACTAATGGTCTTGTAGTTTTAGGTTTTGTTTACACCCTTATCACATTGTGCTCGTGTGTTTTCTCGTCTTCACCAAAGTGGTGAATTTACGTTCAGCTTTGAGGTGCACAGAAGCACCACATCTTTGCAGCTGGAGGGTTAAGCGCTGCAACCTCACATAAAAGCACCCATAAACCCGAGACCTCAGTTACCCCAAATGCCCCAGTGCTCATCACACACACGCTCATATCTCAACCCCAGCCACGCCAAATGAGAGCAGACCAGCGCTGCCACAAACCCAGCTGCTCTCATCACCAGGATCTCTGGAGCTTCCACAGGTGGAATGCTGCAGAGCTGCACTAGCTGTTCTCTGTGACACAGTTTTCTCATCTTTCTGAGAACCTATATTTTCCATACGGCGCCAGGGTTTCACCCTGCAGTGCTGCACGTTAGAACGCTCCTCTTACGTTTATTACTGATGCTTGTGTACGATGTATGCATGTTTTTGCGTCTGTTTGTGCGTGTACGTATTTCCTGTGGTTCAGACATGGGTTTTGGATGTGACAGACGAGCTTGCAAGCATGCAAGTCTGCGTCGGGCAGGATGTTCCCTTTGAGCAGATGCACAGTGGTTTACAGAGCGCCCGAGTGCGTGTGAGCGTGTGTTTGAGTCGCTGCACTCAAGCACTTTAATCATGCAACTTGTTTATAAATGTTAAAAGGAAATAGAATACAGTGAGCATCTATAGTGTGAAAAAATAGGGCTGTGGGATAAACACGTCAGTTCTTTTATGAGGATAAATGTGAAATCTGCAGAATTAATTATATAATGCTAAAATATGGAAGTGAAATTAAGATATATATATTTTTTTTTTCCTCTGTCAAAAATAATGTTACCACATGAAATTATGTTTTTAAGCTTTCTTTGAAAGTTTGTTTTAAATACTTCACCAGGATAAACATTTACTAGCTGGGTCACACTCTCTGGTGTCTGAATCTGAATCTTTATTATCCCTTTAGGGTCTGAGTCTGAAAAAACCACCAGAATTTATGTCCCAGTTTCCGTTTCAGCCCAACACCGACCATTTCCCCCCAGTCAGGAAACATGTCGGTGAGATTTTACCGACGCTGGCTCAAGACACGGTTGAATATTTATTTTTTTCTGTCAGCCGAAGTAATCTGAGTAAATATAAAGTGAGGTTTTCTAATGATGATTCATTAATTAAGGGAAGACATTTTTGTTCAAAGCTTCCTGAACCTTTGTGATTAAGTTATTTACACATGACCTTAAAATCACATCTAAGCATTTATAACAAGTTTTTTAATCCAGTCACATAGCAGGAATAGTCTAAGGTCAAAGGTCACATATTCTCCTCTTCTAGAGAGCAGAAATCATGGTTCCATTAATTACAGCAGATGGTCCAGGTCTTGAAGCATGTTGTGTTGCTTTTTGAGATCCTTTAGCCTACTTTAGTTTGTCAGACCGGTTCTAGTCAGGCCTGGATGAGTCTGGTGAAACTCAACCTGACTCTCCAATTAAAGTGGGTCAGATAAAAGGGTTCAAAACCGACCAGTTGAATATTTTAAAAGTAGGGGTGGGACTTGATTAAAATAATCTAATTAATCAGAGGCTTTGTGATTAATTAATCTTGATTAATCACATTTTAATCGTTCAAGACAATTTGTGCCCATGCAATTTTTTTAAAATAAAAAATAATGTTAGTGAGGCACAAATGACATATCCACACTTTAATGAGTATATTTCTGTAACCACAAGGTCTATGTGATTACTTTAGTCTCGTTATAAAGGTAACCATTATGGGATTTGTTGGGATGTGTAAATATTAGTATATGTGTTATTGATTAAGTGTAAATAGACGTGAAATATTGTAAATGTGTACTGAACCGGACACTAGGTGGCAGCAGAGCACTGCTAATAGAGGTGCAGCGTAGAGTTCAGGGGAAGTTCTGCTGAGGGTTACTAGATGACTGCTGCATGTATGCTTGTCCCTGCTGCTGTAATAAAGTTCATATGGATAAAGTTACTGCCTGCTTTGTACCAACTAGAAAACATAATGGTAAAAAAGTAGATTTATCTTCCTTTCTTTAGTTGTGTTTGGAGCACATAAACGTGTTATATGGTCTTGTAGCCCAGGTTCTGCTGTTAGAGGTGCAGCTTGATGACATTTATTGAGGAAAAACTGTGATGCTAAACTTTTCCGGCCCCCACTTGGGGGACGCTCGGGCTCAAAGGAGTAAACCTTTAATGCATTATTTTTTTCTAACTAACTAACACCTAAATTCCCACCCCTGATTAAAAGTTTCCATGGCCAATAATGCAGCTGCTATTGTTAAATGTAAAATCTAAAACACTCTTGACTCAACAAGTCAATTCTTTATTATCAGGATGGAAAATGTTAGATTTTGAAAATGTCAGGTGCAGCTTAGCAAGAATTTCGATGGACAGCATCAAAACCACAGCGTTTACATCTCACTGCCACTGATTTCACACCTCTGTGCAGTGACCTGTTTTCAACTTGCAGCCCACTCGTTTCACAACCTCGGTGGGTTTTACTGACCTAGAACAGGGGAAGGGGGCTCAGGAAATCCACGGCTCTGCTCGAGTGTGTTCTCGTATCTGGCTGTAAATACACACACATGTGCTCAAGTCTTTTCATAGCTGAATTGAAAAGCCAGTAACACGATAGCGCACACCATTTTTTCTCTGAAATGTCATTCTCACGTTCTTTTTCCTCCTCTCCCTTTCTCTGCCTTCCTTTCATTTGTCTCTTTTTGACAAATAGGACCGACGTCCATTAGGACGTATGAGGTGATGGTGACACGGGCACTCTTCATGGCCCCATAACACTGTCTCAGCTCTACACACACACACACACACACACACACACACACACACACACACACACACACACACACACACGATTTCCTGCCTTCCTCTGCCTCCTCATTCGTTCTTTGCGCTCTTTAATATTGGAGCTCATTGCTCTTTGTCATCCATTGTGAATGCCATGCATCTCTTTTATGTGTGAGAGTGAGATCGCTGAATCCTTTACGTACATCACTTCCTGTGAGTGGAGCGAGACACAACACATCTATAACCTATGTTCAGGGCTGGCTTTGGTTCTGAGCGTCTCCTTCATGAGTTTTGTCCTCTAATGTGATCCAGGTCCTCCAGACTGACAGCTGACCTTCTACTACTTTCTTTGCTCCTATAGCAATAATTAGGGGTGCTTGATATCAGCTTTGTTACCAATATTTGATACATTGATAGGCCAACTCTTAATTTACCACACCGATATAAACCAATACCAATATACGAAGGGTCCTGCCCACATAAAAAATAAAAACTTTTAGATAACTAACATCACATATCTCCTTACTTAAACTTCAGAGCTACTTCAACTTAAGTTAGGCCATTTGTGCCAAACAAACAAAAATATCTCAAAACCTAAACCTCATACCTGCCATATTTGGACGTTTTGAGTGAGAGGAGCAGTAGCCGAAGAGTTTGGTGTACAATATTAGGGTTAGGGCCATACCATGACTTGCATGGTATGTAAACATTGAGTAATAACTGATAGCAATAAATTTGGATATTTCAATGCCAATATCGGTCAATAGTACAGAAACGCAGAGCTGCCACCCATGCAAAAAAGAAATTAGAGCGTTAGGCAACACTTTACAATAAGTATCCATTTATTAGTGTTACTTAGTGCATTATTAAGCATTAGTAAACAAAGGTTACCATTATTGTTAGCTATTAAGTGTCGTTAAGGTTATTACAAAGGGCCAGGGGGAGGGGTGTCTGTTTAATGATGAATTACATAATATGGTTAAGCAGTTAATAGTTTATTAATGCTTAATAATACACTAAGTAACGTTAATAAAGGAACCCTTATTGTAAAGTGTTACAGAGTGTTATCATGTTACAACGTAATCAATTTATTGTTCTAACAATATAATATCCCCTTCTACCATTGACATATGTAATTATATTGGACAAGTACTTTCATCAGGAAACCAAAAGTAGAACGTACAGTTCTTTCAAATTTCAAATTAAAATTCAAGAAAAGACACAAACCAGGATTTATTTGGTCTAAAGCTAAAAGTTTTGCTGACGTCTAGATCTTAAATTAAAGCTCAATAATACGTTTGTACTGCACCAAACCAGTTAGCCACTGGAACTTTATAAATGTAATTTTTACAAATCGTGGTGACCTCACAACCTTAGACAACAGTATGGGGACCCCCTTGGGGGGTCACGGACCCCAGGATGTGAATCACTGCTCTACACCACTGTGAGCAAATGATCTGTTGTAACATCTAACCTAACATGTGAGGAATTCTACAGGCAACAGTTGTAAGTTTGTTTTAATTAGAATAAATATTAGAAAACTTTTTTTAACACGATTTGTAGTTTTGTGTGTTTTACAACTTTTTCTCTCAGCATTTCCTCTTGTGTGCAATAAGAATGAAGTTGTGGGTCTTATCACACCCTGGGTGTGAAAGTAGCACCGCGATCATTCGTAAACTCGGATCTTCACCTAAGAGGAAACGACGCTCGATTGGATCGTCACCAGGTCATTGACTGCTTGTTCCATTCGAAACCAGCAGTGCAGAGTGGTTTTAATTTATGTGAAAAAAATCCCACCATGCTGTCTGAATGTCACACACTTCCCCCCCCAGAGAAGCAGGAAGCGTCGCTGAACTCTTGAGTTTCAGCTTGAAGGTTCAGAAGAAACCAGATCCATCTTGGACGTAGAAAAAAAATATTGGGCTTTTAAAGCCTTTTTGTGTCAAGTTGAGCAGAGTTTTCTTCTCTGATGGTCCAAAAACGAGCGTGTTTGGTCTTCTGTGTCTCTGTGAGGGACGGATGATCGGTCAAGAACGGGACAAGATAACATGAAAACGCTAAATTAAATAAATAAAGAGAAGAATTTGGGTTATTAACCTCAAAAATAGAGATTATAATTATAATTTATACCTTTTTTTACTCGTGTGAGACAGACAGACAGACAGACAGACAGACAGACAGACAGACAGACAGACAGAGAAAGGCTTTTATTTGTGCAATAAATAATTTTTAGAAATGCAATTGAGCCAGTCAATAATACCACCTTTAATCCTTTAATTACTTATAAATTTACAACATTCTTTGTGAAAATGAGAATTTTAAGACTTTGTGTCAGAATTAAACCTGAATAAGGTCAAAGATTCGTAGATATTTTATGTTTTTGTGTTTGATCTCCTTTGAACTGATTCTAGAGGTGATGACGTCCCGTCAGTCATTCTCCCACATTCCCTAAAAGTGCAGCTTGAGCATAAAACTGGTATATTTAAGGTTAGACTGGGGTTTTAGGTTAGGATTAGGTAAGCGCTGAGGTTAGCTGTTGGTTAAGATTGGTGTAAGGGCCTGAGAAACGTATTACATCAACAGATTTCCTCAGCGATAACCTTCTAAATATCGCGTGATGTTTACTCAACCAGACGTCTGCAGACCTACCGTGTCATCTACACCAGCTCGTCTGTCTCTCGTTAGGTCTCTGTGCAGAGAAAAATAACCTTCATGTGTCAGAAAGAAACAATAGATGAACTGCAGTAATGTGCAAAAGTTCTCTAATATCTTTTAATGTTGCTTTCTATGAGTCACATTCTCTCACGGTCTTTTAAGGTGGTCTTGATTGATGATTCTGTAGAGTTTTTGAAGGTTTTTCCATTTTATTATTATTTTATTATTATTATTTTTAACCAGTATCTGAAAAGTTTACTTCTCCTAGCGACTCACTTTATTGGTGCAAAACTCCATTTTCTTATTGAACCAAACCGTTTTATCTTTGGTATTTTTTATACTAATCTTTGAAGAAACTTCCAGAAAAACCAAAAAGGATCATGAACACTTTTAAATATTACAAGGAAATTCTGGAATAAATGGTCAAAGGACGACTTGAGCCTCTGTCATTGTGCTGTTTATGAGCTTAAAACACATGTAGCTGTCTCTCTCTCTCTCTCTCTCTCTCTCTCTCTCACACAAACACACACAAACGCACACAAATATATACGTGTGTGTGTGTGTGTGTGTGTGTGTGTGTGTGTGTGTGTGTGTGTGTGATGCTGTTACATTGTCAGATGCTGGTAACACACGGGATCTTTAGCGCAGTCTTTCAGTTTTGATGGCAACCTTTCTGATGTTGTTTCCCACGCTCATCACTTGAAATAGGACTAGAAGCTGCTGGGTTTGTCTGTGTAAAGGCATGCATGCACACACACACACACACACACGCACACACACACACACGCACAGTAATGACTCCCACTTTGATTCATGCAAAGCTTCACTTAATGATATAAATATTGGAACAGTGTTTAAAAAAGCTGGTGCACTTTGCATCATCTTCCTTAAAAGTTTGCATCTTTAGGTGCCTGTATGTCATGTGTATGCATGTGTGTGTGTGTGTGTGTGTGCGTGCGTGCATGTGTGTGTGTGTGCGTGCGTGCATGTGTGTGTGTTGTCTGTCTGCAAGCCAGCATGTGTGTAACCAGGTGCTTGCTGACATACTGGGACTTTGTGGTTGTGGTTGGTGGCTTGCTTGCTGTGCAGACAACCGAGAAGGAACTGTCTACTTTATCTCTGTGTGTGTGTGTGCGTGCGTGTGTGTGTGTGTGTGTGTGTGTGTGTGCGCGTGCATGCGTGCGTGCGTGCGTGCGTGTGTGTGTGTGTGTGTGTGTGTGTCTACAAAAACATGAATTTAGATTCTGTATCATTGGCAGACTGTTTCGTGACTAGGGGGGACATGGTTTCTGCTGCATGCTCTCTTTTGCTACTTGCTGGTTTATTTATTTATAATTTCATCACATTTCTGTTGTTTTTTTATGCTTTTTTTGCACCAAACTGGTGCAAACGCAAATTAGTGACACCAGCAGCAGCAGCAGGCGGTGTCAGATCCAGCAGGTGAAGGATCAGAGGACGTAGCATTAGTTAGATCAAAGGCCTCCTTACAGCCGACATGTGGGGATTATTCTGGGCTCAAAAATAGAAACAATGGTTGGAGTGGGAGTAGATGTGTTCTGTCGTTCAGGTCCTGTGGTGGCACAGAGTCACATGATCCCAGAGGTGAATATATCAGGTGTGCAAACATCAACGCATGTCTGTGGGCACATATGGTGGCCTGTTTAACCTGACCGAGTGATGAACCATCAGGTTACACAGATTTTCACCATTTGTCTTCACATAACGATGCATTAGCAGCTAATCAGGAGCGATTTAGTAACATCGGCTTCAGGTGAGTTGCTCTTCCTGGGATCAACGTCCCTCTGCTGCTGCTGAGCGGCGTTCTCCCTCTCCCACAGTAACGTCTAACTTAACCTGCTCTTTTCAATGAATGCAATCCAAAATATTCATAAAACATTTTCTTCAGAAGTGAAACACACCTTTGATGCACATTCAAAGGAAAAGCAACAACAAGGCTGATGTTGCCACAGAACAGGACACATGTCGCCACATTCTCACGGTGTTGGTTAGCCAAACCTCCTTACCCAGAAGTCTTGGCTAGGTTCTGCTAAGTTGAGTCATCTCAACACGGCTAAATGCTTCACCCACACACAAACCACCGCTCACCATCTGAGTCAGACGCAGCCCTTAAATTTATTCACTTACACGTTAAAATGCACAGATTAAACCGTTGTCCACGTTTGGATTGGTTTTGTTTCCTGGTGTCTTTTGCTACAACATATTTCAGAGGATGACTAAAACAGCTAGAGTAGATTTCTGCAAACCCACACTTGTTTTCCACTGCAATGTAAACGAATTCTGCATCACCTGATATTTGATATTTGACTAAGTCGCTGTTGTGAGAGGCAGGCGTGTTTGGGAATGAGTCGTTCTGCACACGGTTCTGTGTGATTTGCAGTAAAATTGTTGATCAGTTCTGCATCTGCTGGCATTTAAATGCATTGTTTGCTGTTATAGAAGAGGCTTTCTGCGGCCATGAGTAGTCAGTATCTTACCTGCTGCAGACAGGAGATCAGATAACGGATCAGATGCATGTTATTTCTCATTTAAGTGGCTTAAATCCACTCTGGATGATATTTTCTTCCTAATAATTCAAACTGCGATCGCTCCGACTGCGTCTACTGCGAGGTGCTCGTACCCTTTCCGCTAAAAACCCACTTCAAAAAAATCCAAACTATCCCTTTAAGTGGTTACACCTCATTTAGGTTAGCTTTGTAAAAAAAACATCAACTGCTATGAAGTAAAACCATTGATTGGCTTTTTATGTGGCTTAAAATCCCTCAACATGAGTTATTGTTTATTTCTAAGTATCTATTATTTTTATATACGTACTTATAATTTTATGTGTTTATGACCTGAAAGTTAAAAGGAAATATAAGAATAGCAACGATATTTAAATAAATGCTTCTGATTTACTAAAACGTCTCATCCAGCTCAAAGAACAGAATTCACCATATTTGTTTGTTGCTTTTTTACCATTAAGTTATTTTCCATTATTTTTATAAACACCACAGATTCTTCATCAGCTCCATCAATAATAAATAAACGAGATAAACCACTACGTAGAATTTTTTTTATTATATTTTAGGCTCTTAACTGGAAAACATGAAACAAAAACGAAAAAAGTCTAAAAAAATGACCAAAAATATTTTTGATAGCTTAATATTAATTATTTTTAAATCTAAATTGCTTATTATTCCATAACCCATATTGTTAAAAAATAATAAATACAAGAAAAACAAAAAAATCCTTGTTTTTATCTTAGTGTGAACTTGAAAGAGTAATATTCATAATAATAATAATAAAATAAATTCTTAGTGTCCTTTACAGTATCTCTAAATGTCTCAAATGGCTACAGGTGATGATAAAAAAGAAAAACACCATTAATCATTCTAAGGATTTAGATTTAAAGCTTTTGGCTTTAATTGTTGTTTTAGTAAAATTATATAAAAATTCAATCAAGTTTATTTTAGGGTTTTTTTTTTTACGTTTTTTCTTCAATAAAATAAAAAAATCAGGAGAAAAAATAGAAGTTGGTCTAAAAATGACATTTTGGGTCTTAAAGGTCACTTTTAACATTCATGTCTCTGAATTAGCGTGAAGTGTTTAAACCCTGCAGAACTCAGGAAGGAACGTCGGGAACTTGTTGATGGATCCGTGATTGTGAGGGTTTATGGAGGAATTCTGTGTGTGTGTGTGTGTGTGTGTGTGTGTGTGTGTGTGTGTGTGTATGTGTGTGTGTGTGTGTGCAGACAGATCAGTGAGTGAAATCAGAGACAGGTTGGCATGGAGAAGACTTGACTTGGCACGGCTCCGGCCGCAGACGGGTTCCGGTATGAGTTTACTGTAGCGTTTGCTGCTCTGTGGCTTGACAGCTCTGTGCTCTGAGAAAGACTTAACCATGCGACAGACATGCTGTGCACTTTCCCACAGCCGCTCAGCAGCTAAAGGCTACTCTTATGGTTGCTTAACGCTGGCACTTGGCTACCAGGAGTTTCATTTTTGCTTCCTTCCCCTAAAAAGAAACACAAACCTTGTTTTATGCTGAACTGTGAGAACTAAAGCTCTAATTTTTCTGCTTGTTTTGACACTGGAACGTTGTGGATTCACTCAGTTCCTCTGCAGAAGCCTTTTCTATATTTATTCAAGGACAAACACAACCTCTGAGTATCCAGTTGCTCTTAAAGGAAAGAAAAAAGGAGGGTTTTAATCCTTTTCATTTAGAAAAGTCATGGTTTATGTCATCTCTCATGAAAACAGCAGTGAGCAGCAAGAAACGAGCGGTAAATATGAATCATTGTGTCCGACTCTTGTGGTTGTTTGATTGAAGCGTTTGATTCGTTAGCTAGATCTTTCCATTATGTTGATGAACAAAGTAGAACGGCTTGCAAATCCAATTTAGGCTCCTGCAGCCATGCACGCTCACGACGAGGGCTGGTTTCAGGGATTTCACAAGAGAGCACGGTTTCATTAAAACAAAATATATCACAATAACGTGCATTTAAAAATCTTGCACAGCTACTTTCAGTTTGATCAGAAAAACAAAGGAAGGTGAATCATCAAGATTATGCATCCTGCCTGCTTTTTTTATTTTAAAGGGGGGGGGGGGGGGGGGGGGGGGGGGGGGGGGGGGGGGGGGCGTCTCTGCGGGTAGATCGGCTGTTCGATGGCGGTGTGTTGTGTCTGTGCGTCTCCCCAGCCTTCCCTAAATCAAGAAGGCAGAAGTGAGAAACGGTTGAGAGGTACGACGAGCGTCTTCCTGTTATGTGTGCGTAAAACCTCAGACGGCTGTCTAAGCTGCTCGCACGCAAACGCCGTCCCGGGAACCATGGCAACGGCAGGTCCCCATACGAGGAAGGCGGAAGTGAGCCAACGTGCAGAGGAAGTTGTTGGTTTTTTGATGGTCATTGGCGTGGTTTCATGAGAAAATCCATGACTGTGTCCTTGTGCTTGGCCAATGGTCATCCGGCGTGGGAATCTAACCTTCAGACTGATGACGGTGATGACATCGCTGATTAAACATCACGTCTGCTGGGTCGAGTGTCAGGCATGTGAGGCAGAAAATGTGTCTGTGTGGAGGGGTGACACGTAAGGTTGACAGAGATCAGTGAGTGGGCTGCAGGAAGACAAATGCTGCTCGGCATTGTGCAAAAATTAATACTTCCTGTAAACTTTAAATGTTTTCTACATCTCTGATGGATGACAAATTCATCAGCTGATGTTAAAAACAGCTGCTGTCATTGGGTCTGTCTGCTGCCATGGAAACAGCGGTGCAAGGCTCACCTGGTCCTAACAAACCGCACTGACCTGCTACTGTTTCCTCCTTTTTCACACACGAAATGTGTGTTAAAAACAGAATTCTGCTCCAGTGTCTTCAAATCTTCTAAATTTTATTTTTCATTTTGCAAAATGAAAAAAAATCTGCAAAAGTGGCATCGAAGCGTTTATTGCAAACTGAATCTTGCAAGTTTGGGGAGCTGTATTTGCTTAGCAGAGAAATGAAACCCTCAGATATTCTTCTTGCAGATATAATCTACTGCAATCGGTGGAAAATAAAGAAATTTGCAGCTTGTGAATGCCCTTGCAAAAAATAACCTACAACATTTTTAATGCTTTTTTAAAGAAATGCATGAATCAGAATTTTATAGCTGCACAAAGACCACAGCATTCCCTGTGTTGCATGAAAATCTGAATCAAAAACACAAATGTAGAGTTTGATTTGATTTCATAAACATATCCCAGGCATATGTGCCATTTGCGGTGATGAACGGCGCTCCCTCTGCTGCAGAATTAATTGTTTTAATGCAGATTAGATTACAGCACACATGAGGCTTTTCATTTTGCAGAAGCAAAGTGTGGCGGTGCGTACGGCTGTTTCCCATAGCCACACCTGCCACAGCCTGGCTTTTGCTCTGCCTCAAGCCTCTTCTGAGCTGCGCCTAGGTTGACCGAGCATGCCACCAAGCACCCTCCGGGGAAGGGATCCCCCTAGGCCTGAACCTCCACACCTCGAAACCCAAAGAGGGAGTCAGTCTGAGGCGACTGGGGTGGAAACCACTCTCGCCTCTGACATGATTCTGTGGTGCTTCGAGAGTCGAACTGGGATGAACTCAGACAGATTGCCTTGAAACGAGCACCTGGGGCTAACTGGAGGGTGTTTGTGTTCCTGATGCTATTAGAGAAAGTGAAACGGTTTGATGTGAGGAGGAGAAAGAGGGAGAGGGTGACATTTATAGGCTGCTAAATGCCAAACTTACCGCAGGTCGGAGCTCCTCTGTTGACCCCGTTAAAGGAAAAGCAAAATGAAGGCATCTGTTTTACCCACTCTGGGACTTTGACATCCAAAAATGCTGCAGGCTTTGGTCACAGAAGATGCAGAACAACAACTCAGCAGTTAGGAAGCACACTTGATCTTTTTTTTAACGTGTTGACACACTTGTAAATGCCATGTGGTTTGGTTAGAGGGGGGGACAGGCTTCTAGGGTCTTCTGGAAGTCCCCCGCTGTCAGAGATGTGACTGAAAGTTAGAAGCAACAACATCTTCCAAACGTAAGCGAGGATGGTGATTCACTTGTTCATTGTAAGAGCAAAGCCGCTGACCTAGATAAGAATATTTTATGGGACTGCTGGAGTTTGAAAAATCCCCCTGAAGACGTTGTTCAGCCAACCGGCGTCGCGTGTTTCCTTTTATAATACAGATCCTCTAAATCCACCCTTTTATTTCAGGTGCATCACCTCAACACAGAATAAGCTCTCCGTCCTCCATGTTTGAGATCTTCCCTTCACCTCTTGGCCCTTGGCCAGCGGTGATTCTGTGGTGAAGTCAGCAGATCCCATTGAGGTCCATTACACTGTCCAGTAAAAGGCTACGGGTTTTAGGGCTCTGGTTAAAAACACAAAACCAAGCGGGCTTTTAGGGTTGGTGCAAAAGGAAAACCACCACTTCACGACAATGAATATTTTACCTTGCTACCGGCAGTCCGGCAGCATTTAGTGACCACAGGCAATGTTAAGTGTTCCTGACCAGAGGCTAAGGGGGCACTTAACAAATGATAATGCCCACTATCGGTCGGTGCTCTGGGCTGCCACTGCTGCCTGAGAGCCCCATGGTGGACCACTCTACGTCCACCGCTGGACCTGCCAGCTAACCACAACACACACACGCACACACACACCTACAGGGAAGTGACAGCTGCCACTCTGGTGACTAACTGACCCTCTGACCCCAGCCATCAACGCACGACGACACCAGCCTGACCTGCTTAAGAGGCTTTTTACAGTAGCAGCAGAAAGCCACAACTGCATTGAGAGGTTTTTATGGAGTCACCTCAGGCTGCTTAAAGGGGACATATTGTGACTTATTTCTCAAGTTATAATAGTTCTATGGTCCATACAAAACATGTTCATGAAGTTCTTTGCACTAAATCCCTCTCACGTGAAGTGATGTAAGCAGTTTTATTCTTGACAGTTTCAGTACCTTCCAGAATGAG
This sequence comes from Aphyosemion australe, assembly GCA_006937985.1. Classification (NCBI taxonomy): domain Eukaryota; kingdom Metazoa; phylum Chordata; class Actinopteri; order Cyprinodontiformes; family Nothobranchiidae; genus Aphyosemion; species Aphyosemion australe. The sequence goes on from SSNS01000092.1 coordinate 1,272,767, forward strand.
CTGTTTCAGGGCGCTGTCACTTTAAGAAAACATGCTGGAGCTGGCCACGCCCAACCATCCCCTGCTCAGGCTGCTATAGGCTGAGAAGCTCCGATATGAGGGAGGGGCTCAGGAGTAGAGCTGCTGCTGCTCCTCTGGATCTATGCTAATTTTCCCTATTGTGATGTCACAAACAGCTCTTTTTAGTCAGATCATTTCTAAAACTAAACACTGACAGGAAACAAGTGTTTATAGAGGCAGTGGAGACCCACACGGCAGCACAGAAGGATGCAAAGGTTGAGTTTAGTACAAAATGTCACCATTTCTGCAAAACTGGTTTTAAAATTTCACCTGAATCGGAAAGACTTGAAGTTTATTACAAGATTTTAACTCAATGCACCGTTTCTGTAGCCTAGTGAACTAGACCAATTCTTGCTTTGCAGAGTTTGGTCTAGGCACGCTTCATTGGAACCCTCGCAGCCCAAACCACTGCTGTGTCTATCCAATCACAACTCGCTATAGTTTTGGTTGGGCCAATCACAGCGCTCTATATCATGGGCCAATCACAGAGCGGGAGTAGCCGATGACGTCAGCGCTGCGGCCGCGAACGCCGCGAACCCAAGCAACATGGCGGCAACTCGGAAAACACGTTCGTTTGAAACGGCTTTGTCATCAACATTGGATTATTTAGACTCCAACGTGCGTAAGTCTGTCTGATATACTTAGCGGCTTCTTATTTTTATCAAACAAAGTAGTGCAATGTCCCAGTACACCTGATATTCGCGTGTTTTTCATACAAAAACGACAGAAATCATTGAAGCTAGACGCTATTAAAGCCTCCCGCTTTTCCGTCGCCGTGATTACGTCATGTTGTTCGTCACTCTGATTGGTCCTAGCGCTATCCAATTGCGTGCTGACATTTTGAAAGACAACCGTAGATCCCGCCTCACGACTGAGAGCCGTCAGTGGTTCGTGGCCAGACTATATATTCACATATATAGGATGGCTTGCCAGGCTACCGTTTCTGGTTTTGGGGGCCGACGCAGACGCCTGGATAGCTCTGGTCTGCTGAAGATGGGTTCTTATTAGAAGATGACGCTTGAGCGTGTGTGACGTTGGGCATGCAGGACAGATAGTGTCTCAACTATTATCCAGTTGGGTTTCTCACCCAGGGGAAGCTTCTAATTTAGGTTAATTATAACCCTTCAGCCACTCTGTCAGGGTTTCACATGACATGACTCCAGCTTAGGGCCTCAGCTCCAGCATCTGTAATGCCTGGGCCTAATTATTATCTGTGCAATAAAAATGCACATTTTCTACAACAGGAACCCAGCTGTGTCTTGTGGAATCAATTTGATGATTAAAGCCACTGTTTGTATCAGGTGTCCCGCTCCTGGAGCCACAATCACAACCAAACTGGATCAGGGTCCTTAGTCAGACGACTAATACTGGAAAAATGGTGGAATTTTATCAAATAACATTCAGAATAAAGCTGTGAGAAGATGTATGTATCTAAGACAAGACAAGAAAACAGAAGAGACGTTAGTAAATATCTGAAAAGATCAGAAAGTCCCTCTGATGTTGGAATTTTTTTCTCCCCAAACTTGCTGCAATTTGGGAATAACTAAAGCAGCGCCGCGCTTTAACACAAGCCTGTAAATGACATCACGTGTGCTTATAAATTCCCTGTTTTAAAAAAAATTATTTTGTTTGAAATCTAACCGGAAAAGGAAGAACGTGAGTGATGAAATCTCTAACTTCCCTCTGAACGTGGCCTGAGGAGTAGAAAAAACCAGCAAGAGCCGCTCAAGAAAAAAGACGTCTGTGTGGTCCTCCCTGAAAGCGTGTTCTGTTTAACTCCCGCTAAAGTGTTTTAAAAGTGTTACACGTGCATTAGTGCTGTGGGTCACGCCTTTGCTTGGCTAACCTCTGACCCGGAGCCCCCAGCAGCACCAGACCCGGGGCTGTCCCCGCGCTGAGGGGGTTTGGAGAGGGAGCTGCTCCAGGGAGGCTGGAGGGGGCAGAAGGAGGGGAAAAGGGCGGCGGGCAGTAATGATCTCCTCATGGAGGTTTAATGGCTCCCCTCCGTTAGTGTTAGTGTTCGCACTGGGGGAGCGCTGAATTATTCAGCAAGCTAAAACTGTGATCACACAGATGTAGTTTCTTCACACACACACACACACACACACACACACTATTAATATCTCCACCTGAGGACATCTTTTCTACTTAATAACAACCGCATGTTTTTTTCTAAGAAGTGTTGACTCACTGATTTTGCTGAATTTGCAGGTTAGCATCACACGTTGAGCGTGTCTGAAGACACAACATCCTCTGATGACAACATGATGTTGCTCGTACAAAGGCTGAAGATAGCCCGTGTGCTTATCTCTGTGCTGTTTTTGTGAAATATCTCCCTGATCAGCTGTTCACTCTTCACAAAGTGCTCCAGGACTTTCTTTTCTGTACATCTCGCACGCATGAGCTGTTATCTCTTCATCAGTCTGATAGCTGCAGACTTCTTATTCATCAAGCTGTGAAAACTGCCACCCTGCTTTGCTTTGCTCTCACATTTGAGTCACTTTTTTCCCTGCTTTGGTTTCCTTTGTGTGTCTCCAAAGTGACCATGCCACCTAGTGGCCACGAGGCTCTCTGAGCACAGACTCAGAAGAAAGAGAGTCAGGTTTACCGCTGGAAAGATGCAGATAAAGATTTCCAACAGCATGCAAACTTGCGGCTTTGAGTCTAGACTAAAGTTTGCAACCTGTGTGATCAGACCTGTGACGGCACTTCTGTTTCCCCTCAGTGCGCTTGATCCCCCGAGCAAATCTTTGGAGTGTATGAAAACAGTGTGAGGACACACACACACACACACACATTCCCTGACCCTTGTGTTTTTATAAACAGTGCTTGGGAGAGGTTTTCACTCGGGCCAGCTGTGTGAGTCTTTACATTAAGCTGCTGCACTAGCTGCCTGAGCTAATTGCTTGCAGTTGGGAGACGCTGTCTGGGCCTAGACTGCTGCAGAGTTCTGACCCTCAGGAGTCAGAGACGTCTTCATGCTGCAAGCGCTGCATGGAAAAACACAACAAAGATGGTTTTTTAAGTTTCCATAAAAGTAAAACAGATTTCTCTTCATTGGTGGTGAACTGTGGTGTTCTCAGTGGCCACTTTATTAGGTACACCTGCAGAAATAGCAATTCATCAGCAACCCAGTGTGCTCTGGGTCTAAGATGACTTGCTGAAGTTCAAACTGGTGATGAAAGGAGACGGAAGTGGCTTGGACGTTAATGCTGGAGGGGCTGGTTCTCCATGGTTTACAGAGAATGATCCAAGAAGGAAAAATATCCAGAAATCGTGGGAATAGAAATGCCATCTGGGGTCAGAGGAGAAGGGGCAGACTGGTTTTAGATGATAGAAAGGCAACAGTAGCTCAAAGGTCTGTAGATTAGCAGCTCTGAACCACCTTGGGGCAGGTGGACCACAGCAGCAGAAGACCACCTGTCAGCTACAACAGGAAGCTGAGACCAGAAGGATCACCAGAACTGGACCATAAGAGACTGGAGTCTCTATTTCAGCTTCAGATGGTCGGGTCAGAATTTGGTGTCACCAACCAGAAAGCTGCTGATGTAAAGGTGTTTATTTATTTTTTTGTCCCACTTTTACTAACTGAGCCTGGTTTAAACACCACATCCACGCCTTTATGACCACAGAGGACCATCATATTATGCACCGTGTCACGAAGCTCAGATCATCTCAAACTGGTTTCTAGAACATGATGAGGAGTTCACTGGACTCCCAACGACCTCCACAGGTCGAAGTGGAAGATTCATATAATGGACACAACTGCGTCACAATGGACCGCAGCCTCTAAGAGATGCTGTTGAATCTATGTTAGGACAAATGGAGACAGTTCTGACGGTAAACAAGGTCTACAAGCAAGGTGGACCTAATTAAGTGGCTCAGGGTTGCATCTATACCACCATCTTGCTTTTTCACCCTGAAGTGGCGTCGTCGTAAAAGCAGAAGATGCTCAGCAGCATGTGTGTATAACACCATCAGCTCTGATTGAATATGTCACTGATGGCTGATGGGGGGGTCCCTGGGCAGTAAATGACCCATCCATCGCCTCACAGGACAGGCTTCATCTGTCTCACTCTCACTCCCCAGCTTCTGCTCCTGCCCCTTAAGAGGCAGTTTTCACTGTAGACCCAGGGGTCAGCTGGAAAACATCCACTCATAAACAGCATCTATTATTCATGCCTCCAGCCCTGTAATCCACTCACATCACGCACCGGCTACAACAGTTGTCCAGCCACTTTGTTCACTGACAGACGGATTGGATTCGTCCGGCAGCAACGTCGACTTTATGATTTCACATATCAGCTGTAGTTATCGCCGCCAGAGACGGTGATAAACACATCTGTGCTGCATCTGTGCTGAAAATCCAGCAGCTGCACGCGCTCGACGGCAGCCACTATTCCATAAAACTGATGACGAGCTCTCGTTGTAAATACACTGTTTGTGCTGTTGCCCTTTCCTAATCAACTGCTTCAAAACGTTGGGCACAAAAAAGAGTCATTATGAAGATCTTTGTTGACGTCTAACAGCGCCAATTAGGACTTTTCCAGAGGAGTGATTGTGTCGTTTGATGATGTTGCAGTTGGTGTGTGTAATTGTGGGTCCAGCTTAGGCCAGATTTGGCAGCGTCTTGGTGTTCTAATCCATTAGTGTCCCCAAAGGCCTTGTGATTACGCACATCGCTAATACACACATTGGAGCTTTTCTTTGAGACTTTGTACTGATGATATCGGAGGCCACTTGGGTGGTTTTGGTGTGTTTTGTGACTGCTGGAGGTGGGGCAGACGGATATTTTTGCCTGTATTTGCAATCTGGCATCTCTTAATGCTTTTGTTTGCAGTTGTGTGGAAAACATATTCAATCTGGTGCAGATTTATGCTGTTTTTGCTTTGTTTTCATACTTAAACGGGTAATACTTTTTGAAATACGATTGTTCACGCTGAAATGCACGTGCATCCTGAACGTGAAAATAGTGTTCAGCCCCTATTTCCAACTTTGGACAGGGAAACAGGTCAGAAAAAGCCACATAGATCTACGTCACACTGTAAATTAGCATTCATGAACTCATCACGACCGCAGCAGAGCGCATCTCGGCTAGCAGAAGCTAATCATTAGCATTAGCAACTCCACAACATGGGGGAAAATGTTCAAGTTTGTTCTATTTTTATTTGTGGAGATAAAACATCAACGTTTCATTTACCTTGAGCCCCTTTCAGACTGACATTCTGGAATATGTGTGGACAATTCAGTCCGGTCTTTAACCAGAACTGTGTTTTCAGACACACCACGTTTACACCGGAACTTGTCCTTTCGGCTGCCTTCACACAACAGGGAAAAGTTCCAGACGTCTGCGGGGGAGGGGGTGGGGGGTGGGAAGGCTGTACCCAGATATTGCATAATGCAGCGGGCGTACATGCGTCATTTCCCCAAACAAAGCTAGTATGTGATAGAATTCCTCTCATTGATCGGATTTACGTTAAGCACAATTCTGCGCACACGAAGACGCATAAGAGACCTGGATGATGAAGCTCAATGGTTAATAAAGGAATCGCGGAAGCGCTGTGACGCGCTCCGTCGCGCATCCAGGAACGGGCGCACGGTAGGAAGCGAGCTACCATGGTTCGCCACATGCTACAGGAGCGAGCTACCCAGCGTAGATGGAAACATTAACGACCAAGTGGTGAAGTTTTCTGGTCAGACGTGTTGAAAAACTTTGCCTTCCCGGTCACGTGATATACGTAACCTAGGTGCGCACCAGCGTCCCCCGCCCCCCCCCCCCCCCCCCCCCCCCCCCCCCCCCCCCCCCCCCCCCCCCCCCCCCCCCCCCCTCCTCCTCCTCCTCCTCCCTGTCCGGAACTCGACCTCACCAGTCTGAAGCAGCCACCCTGTCCGGGACGAGTCCGGTCCTGTTAGGGGCTTCGTCCGGTCTAATTCAGGAAAAGGTTTACCGGATATTTGCATTCAGACACAAACGTCTTACGGACAGAGTCCCGAACATTTCCGTTTTTCATGGCCTGTCTGAAAGGGGCTTAAGAAAGAAGAGCGAACGAAGGCAGCGGAAGAGTAGTGTTTCTGTTAGCCAATCAGAGGCGAGATGTTCGCATATCATGAATATTAATGAATAAGACTCCAAATCCTTTTGTTTTCCGCCCCCCGCCCCACCACGGGAGTGTCAGAGCCTTTTGTCCACAGAAAATGACTCACAAGGCCTTCATTCTTCCTAGAAAAAAGATTTACACCAAATTTATTGAAATAATTGAAAGAGTGCATTCCCTCTTTAAGTAATGGATTATTTAGAACGTTACACACCCAGGCCTTATTACTATCAGATCTTTCAAATTAGGAAATTAAACATCAAAAGAGTGAAGTCCCATTAGTTGTCACACACACTGGTGTGTGGTGAAATTTGTTCTCTGCATTTGACCCATCCCCTGGGGGAGCGGTGAGATGCAGATACAGCCAGACTCGGGAACTATTTGGTGGTTTAACCCCCTAATTTCCCAGTCTCAGGGTGGACACTCAAACCACTAGGCCACCGAGATGGTTCATTTCAAGAGAACCTGTCTGATAACATGTATTAGGCTAAAAGATCTCAAAAAGCAACACACTGTGCCGCAGTCTAAGGAAATTCAACAAAAAACTAAATTACTGCAAGTCTCACGTGGTTAGAGGAAATAAATCCATCATACCATCAGTCAAACCTGGTGGTGGTAGTGTGATGGTCTGGGGCTGCTTTGCTGCTTCTGGACCACATTCAGTTGTGATGGAATGTGGAGTGATGTTTGTTTCGACGGCCCCATAAGCTCCCACAAAACCCAATTCTCCTTTTCCAACCGACGCTCAAAAGTGGCTCAACCTTTAACGATTTCAGTCATCTGCAATCAGGCAACAGGAGTCACGAACATCTGAACCAGAGACCCAGAGACAGGACAGGGATGTGGGACGGTGCTCGTGCGGGTTGTTGGAGCCTGGCACAATTACCTCCGGAGCTCAGAGGGAACATGACTCCAAACTCAAGAGCAGGAGACGAGAAATGGGAGCGCCGTTCTGGCTCAAGCGGCCTTGATTTGTTGGCTGCCTGGTTTCATATCTGCAACAGGAGAATCACGAGTCTTTGCTGCGTAATTTGACAGTCGGTTTCCAACTCATCACCGCGGCAGTGGGCAGCGACCGTCACAGGGATGATTTCATTCTGCTCTCTTGATGATTTAAACTTTGGGTAATGGTTCATTGAGTGTAGTAGCAGACCCAGAGGAAAGGCGGGAGAGACATGGAGACATCTTTACTTCCTTTCAGCTAAATTCCTCGGTCTAAAAATGGCACACATATACAAAAAGATGGGTTTGTTTGTAGAGGGGACACATTATGCTAAACTCACCTTCTGCATCCTTTTGTGCAGCCATGTGGGTCTCTACGGCCTCTACAAACACTGCAAACGTGAAAACAATCCATCAGTTGGTTTTCTGTCGGTATATAGTTTTAGGAACTGTGTGCCTATAACAAGCCGTTTTAAAAAGTCCCCGTTTGTGACATCACAAACGGTAAAATTAGAAAAGAACTACTTCTAAGGTGCAATAGAGCTGCTAGTCCCTACTGGATATCAAAGCTTCTCAGCCTATAGCAGCCAATCAGGGGATTGGTGGGCGTGGCCAGCTCCAGCTTGTTTTCTTAAAGTGACAGAGCCCTGAAACGACTCATTCTGGAAGGTACTGAAATTGTCAAGAATAAAACTGCTGAAAAAGCGTTCTGTGAGAGGACATTTTTTCATGAACATGTTTTAACTTAACCATAAAACTATTATAACTTAAGGGAAAAAAGTCATAATTTGTCTCTTTTAAAACATTCTCTTCCGATTTTAACTTCTGCAAAGCACAGACACGCTACATTCACTAGCGCTCCACATTTGGAGGGCTGTTTGCTGAGGGAGGGGGTAAGACGAGAGAAAAAAGTCAGAGGAGGGGGGTCAATTTGAGCAGCCAGAGCTGCATGAAGCAGGACCACCCAAGGTGGCGTCAGAAGCTTGGCAGGGGTTCAGGGAAGCTGGTCGGCGGCCCGTGCCCGGGGGCTGAGGCAGCAGGCAGCACTGTGAGGCGCTGCCAGAGTGGACGGAGATATTCAGCTCTGCTCAGCCCACAGAGGCCACTTCAGCCTCCCACAGCACAACACAGCGGAGCCACAGTGATAGGGAATATATTAGTGTTTGTGTGTCCGTCCATGTAGGTCGGCCAGAGCCGGGGAAACTTGGTGGGGATATTTTTAGGATCCAGTTTCCCCACATTTTTAAAGAACTCCCATATGGAAATTACGAGGTTGAACCAGAAAATGTTTATTCATTAGAAGTTCATGAATCAGCAGCGTCTATCTTAAGACGGCTCTGCATCGGCGCTCAGGAAACACGGCTCCCTCTCCCCCTTCCTGTGTGGAGCTACTGTTCCCAGTAAACGCTAACCAGTTCATCTCCTCTGGCTGCAAACAAAAGCTTTATCTGCTCCAGTGGGGCCAGTCGTTTCATCGTTGCACTTATAAACTCTGATAAATCACATTAGTATTTAGCTTCTCTCAGCAGTTTGCTGCTTGGATGCTAAAGTATCGTTTATCACCACCTAATTCACTTGACCAGGCAAATTCAGTTTAGCATCTCTGGATCCGTCGGACGGCAGAGGAGAGAGGATGCTGGGTTCATGAGATCAACGAAGAAAAGAATTTCTGTCACATTTTAGCCTCAGGTAGAAATGGTGACGCTCAGAAGCATCAAGACACGTTTTACTTCCTGTTTCTTTCCCACGAGAGCAGCAATGTTCTCCCACCTGATCTGATTTAAAGCTATAGAGGGAAAATCTCTAATGTAGAATAATATTTGTTGTCAAACTTTGATTGAATTATGCCAGCAGGGAGAAAATCAGAGAAGGATGTGCAGACTCTAAAAGGATGGAAGATTCATTTGTATTAATGTAACCAGATCACATTCTGCAGCCACTCTGCTGTTTATCACAGATTTTTAAAATCATCTCTGATGCATTTAAATCTGTTTGTCTTGTGAAATCTTAATATTTCAATTATTATTATTATTTATATAAAACAAACATTTAGTCTCTCTAACCCTAACCCTCTCAAAACTCCATTTAAGTCACTTTACATTTTAACATTTTGTAGAAAAACAGGAAGTGCACAAGAAAACTACCAAACCGAAGCTTATTTCAAAGTAAAACTGAGCAGTTTTTTACTTTACGATTTCATCAAAAGCAGCATTTCTGGAATTTCTTAAACATAAAACCACAAAAGTAATTCAGAACATAATTCTGACACACTTTAATGAAAGGAAACGGGTCTTTATTGGATCATTTCCCTTCCATCACATTTAACACGAGCTAAGATCCAGATAGCAACAAATAAAAGCAGGTGCAGCGCTTTTTTCCTGGAAGTATTTTGTATCGTATAAACTTGGTCTGCAGACACAACAGCACAGGTTTCATTTAATAATCAATGAATTCCCTTTGATCGTTGGACATATTGTTCCTAATGTAAACAGCAAAGGTTAAACAGGTGTTTACAGGTAGGTCACCCACACACACACACACACACACACACACACACACCCCTTCTCACCGTGGCCAGGGTCGAGCTCTGGCTGAGTCGGGCAGGTGTTTCACTGATCTTCAGGGCCTATTTCCCTGAGCCGTTCATCACTGTCGCAGCCCACCCCCTCCACCCAGCAGCCTCCTTAAACAATAACAGACCTCCTTCACTTTCAGGGCTGCACGCGCTTATCCTCTTTGATTCACAGCTTTAGCGCCTCACCTGTGTTGCATTTCAACTCATTTCACCAAACCTTTGTTTTTTGCCTGCTTCACGATGCAATTTAATTAGCCTTCCAGCTTTTATTAAATCCTCTGCAGCAGAAGAATCTGGAAATGATTTGGGCACGCGACGCAGCGTGCAGATGCCCATCAGGCTGGGGAGATTTTAAGTTTACGTTTCTGTTTACTCATCTTATGAATAACATAATCAGCAACTATAATGAGATCATCAGAGGGTGTTTAGGTGGAAACAGCTTGAGAGTCAAATGCAGAAACATGTTATCTTTATTGCACCAGATGTGGTTATTTAAGGTAGCTGTGAAGCTGTGAAGGCGTGAGCTGTGAAGTTATTCTTTGCTGCAGGACTCCACCCTGACACCTCTCCCCACCCCGCTCATCTGCTGACACTTGTGTGTGATCAGTTGTTTAGGTGACTATTATATGAAAACATGCATCTTTTTGGGGCACGAAGCAGAGATTTACACCAGCAACCCTTCTGCTGTAACGTTGACCACTTCTAACCACAGTCTGGTTCGTTCAGTCACTTAGCATGCAGGTTGTCAAAGTTATGAAACCAACAATAAAACCATTAAAATGTTTACTAATTCAATTCAGTTCAGTTCATTTATATAATTTACAACAAGTCGAGTCAAAGTACTTTACAAAGTAAACATTCCAATTGAACCTACTTATCAGTGCACTGAGTTCAATTCATTATACCAGTTAGTTTTCTACCTAAGGAAATCCAGCAGATTGCATCGAGTCACTGACTTGTTGTGTTAGTGACTTTACAGTAATCCCCATACTAAGCAAGCATGTAGCGACAGTGGAGAGGAAAACTCCCCTTTAACAGGAAGCAACCTCCGGCAGAACTTGGCTCAGGATGAGCAGCCGTCCGCCTCGACTCACTTGGGATTTTAGAAAACAGGACAGATAAAAACAGAGTTTTAAAAATTAGATCAGCTCTCAAAACAGATTTTCTTTTACCATAATAAAACTGGCAGATCCCGGACAAGCCCCCAAATAATGTTATGACCTGGCTCATTGGACCACATCACAAAATGAAGACTGAACACGTTAATGGAAGTAAAAGAGTTTTATTATTTAAAACAGCCAATTCTGTTTAAATAAACCAGTGAGGATGCAGAAGAATGCAACATGAATGTGAAAGACTAATACGGCATGTCAATGTGCAAGAGGTATTCCACCAAATACTGATTTTAGAACATACCCTAAGTCAGAAGAGTGGTTTGTTGTTTTAAAATTAATGTGAACTTGCTTTATTCTTCTTTTTTTTGACCATTTATTATTTTCTACCAAAAAAAAGTTCTAGATGATTTTTGAATTTGGAATTTGGACAAAATTTGTTCATTTTATTCAAATACACACGTATAAACAGCTAAATCAGAGGAAACGGTCGTTTGCATGCGGTCCCTAATATTTAGGAGGAATTTCTGATAGTTGAGTATTAATTTATCAGCACAGATCTGTGTGTGCATCACTTAAATTTATTAGATGGATATAATCCTTGACAAATACGAGTTCAAATGGACAAATGCTGCGGTGGAGAAAGCCTTGGAGAAATGTGCCGTCAGATAGTGAGAATTTGTGCTTTACAGTCAATTATGTGGCCACTGCTCAAACAGTTGTTTATATCGCCCTCCCTCGATATCGTGTGTGTGTGTGTGTGTGTGTGTGTGTGTGTGTGTGTGTGTGTGTGTTAGTGCACCATGCCACAGTCCCACAGCCTAGTGGTCGTCTAGTGGTTTTAGGGGGGGTGGGATCTCCACCCCAAGTACAAAGTTGGCTAATTGCCCCCCACAGCCGCAACACACACCCATTTAGAGACACACAAAACACACACAGCACTATTCTGGCTTATTGGAGGGAGGAGGTGAGGATTAATTCTAATTGCGATGTGTGGGAGCCAGCAGAGAGGCCGGGATTACTGGGGGCTTCTCCCTGATCCGCAGAGATGCTGATGGTAATGCTTCCTGCCCATCCCCTCCCAGCTGGCTGCGCCATATACGAACCAGAGGCACGCCACTCCCACACACACACACACACACACACACACACACACACACACACATGCAGCAGAGTTCAGTTTCACGAACACAGCAGCCCTTAAGTATAGGTTGTGCGTCCTGAATCACCGACGTAGGTGATTCACTTTTCCCGATGAATCTTCAGCCTCTTCATGACCGAGTGTGAGTCTGCGGCCTCTGCCGTGCACGCAGGCTTCTTCCCTCGCTGACGCACGTTAACCTGTGACACGAGGATCTTTTGTGCACTATTGTTTAAAATTCTGCCGAGTCATTGGAGGAAAACGCAGAGGCTTAGTGGCTCTTCTGCACTTTACTCCTCAGATGAGTTTGACCCACATCCTTGTTTCACTAATGCCTTCTTTAACTTTTTGTTCTTCTGTCATTTCTACGTTCATTTAAATGAAAGGTTTGTAGAATTTTAGACCAGTGAAACGTCCCAAATAGCCGTTATCTTGCGTTCTTCTGCCCAGCTCTCAGAACTGAGTCAGAACTGTTTCCAGCTGGACATTTTCTGCCCTGTCAGGCCTCTCCACCATCATAATAGCCATTGTGTGAGAAGCCGCAGGCCTGCCCTCCTCCCTTAACAAAATCATGTCAAAAAGCAATTAATATCTTAATACCTCCATCAGCGGCAACCACCAGGCCGCCAAAAGGCCGGACTCTTTGTTTTTTCCGCCCCGTTGCCGGCTGCTCTCGCTTGGCCCGTGGTTTCCTCGGTTTCATCTCCCTTTGCCCTGGTGGTCAGCTGTGGTTTTCCAGGGGGCACAGGGTAGGACGTTGTGGGCAGGAAGGTCCTCCACCCCACCCGAGCATTAAGTACTACTCTTCAGGCCTAAGAGCTCCACTGGCCGCAGCGCCGGCCTCATCTAATGCAGCGTTGGATCAGCCCTGACCAGAGAGTCTCGTCCACAGGATTTCCATCCATTAAGGACACACAAGCTAACACCTCAGGTTACTGCAGGAGATCTGAGCTCTGCAAGGGAAGGATGCCGTTTTCCACTTACGTCTCCATCCTTTATATCAAACGTGTCAGGGCATGCTAGAAAATGCATAATGGTATTGTCTTTTCTGTTCACTGGAATAAAGAAACGCTGATGTTTGCAGCTGCTCTAAGTCAGGAGGTAATAACCACACAAACGCTTCGACTATCACAAAATCAACCCAGTCTGTCTTCCAGACAATCCGTGAACACAATACCTGGTAGCAGTCCGCTGTTTCTTTTATAACGCGGCTCTTCAGAGAGAAGAAAACGACTTCGGAGCTGTGGCTCCACAATATTTGGTTTCTCTATATTTTCATTCATTTCTCTTGGCAGGCTCTGGCAGTAGCTGATGGAAGGTCTTGGCAGAACATACAATAAAAGCTCATGATTAAAGAGACTAAAATATGTACTGTATATAACTCATGTGTCCATTAACCGCTGAGAAGAGAAACATGTCTTTTTCTGCTCTTCTGTTGCCTCGGCATTCTATAATAAAAGTTTATGTCCCCTCTCTTCGGATTGCTACACGTGTCTCTGGGTAATGAAATTCTTCGATGCATGCACTGTGTGATCAGCCTGCTTCTCTGGTTCATGCATGTACACTTTACACACACACCGAGTGTCCTTCCTGCTCCAGCCTGCAGGCCCACACACCTTGGCCAGCCTGGGTGGTGGTGCCTTAGAGTACACTGTCGTGGTTTGGCCCTGAGCCCCCGCCTGGCTCGCCTCCTCTGGACGGTCCGTCTCGCAGAGCTTTTTAGAGAACCAGCTATACTGCCTACTTCTACCTCCAGCTAAAGAGCAGCTGTGCAAACACACATATACATTAGAGCAGGCCTGTATTAATGACTTTATGTTGGAGCCTCTCTGTGGCGGCGGTTCTGATATTTTAGGAAGTTGTAGCGGTTGTTGTAGTGGCGGTGGTCTCATGCGTAGAAACGCTGACATCAGCTGACTCTTTTGGGGGCGCCCTGGTGGTGGGGAGCGGTGGCTCAGAACCAGCTGGACTGGGACGGACTTCAGGAAGTGGATTTTGAAGCGTGAATACCCTGACGTGGACGATGTTTATTGCCTGTGAAATATCGGGTTACAAGTGATTTGGCTGCAGCGAGCACATTGTCTTTTCATAATGACAGCTTTCGTGATTATAGGGTCGGCGCAGCAGCGCTTTCCAAAACTTTGATTTATTTTTGGAGGGATGACACGGCGAACCGATCGAGGAGCTCAAGTTGTTGATGGTTTAAGTCACAGAGAGGTTGCTTCAAACTCCGAGCAGGGCCTATTCTAGAAAAGATTGATTTACTATTTATCCCTCTGACAGCACAGATAGGGAAGAGTCATAATTCTGTGCACTGGGGAGATTAAATTCCTGTATCGCTGTCAGCTACATTAACTGACTTCCTGGATCTCAATTCAATTAGCGCAGCTGCATGCTCTAGCATTAATAAATCAATAGTGATGGCCTGCAGATAGACATGCTGCATAGAGGATGTTGAAGATGCTCTCTGCACACACGCATGAACACACACAACTCTCGTCTGCTACAGTGCGTCTCTGCATTGTTCATTAATGGTTCCCAGCCCAGCTGTTGTCGGAACTAGCACATTAGCTCATGTTTAACCATGAATCTTTAGCTGTTTGTCTGTTCGTTCGGTGTCTTAACAAAAGACACGCATAAAATAGATGTTTACTCTGGGGAAAAGTGGAGAAAACAAAGTTCCAGGAGGTGTTGATGGAGGATCAGCACCTTCAGATCTGAAGCCATGAGGCCCGTTTATACTACCGGAGCTTGCGGGTAATTTTTTCGGACGTTTACGGTTTGCCCGACCAATCCGATCATAAATCAGTGATATTCAACGTGTCAGATTGGCTTGGCCTGATATGGCGTGTGTGTGGTGTGTGTGTATGGTGTTCCCTAAGGTCTGTAGAATGTGACGTGCAGCCAATCAAACAGCAAAGCAACGAAAGCTCCCTTCTCCTCCGCCATGTTTGTTTACTCCAAAGTCACGTTTGAACTCGAGAGCTTCGGCGGGATTTCCCTTCTGACCGGGGGATGCCCATGAGTCAAACCAGTCAAAACACACAGTAGGACCGGAACTGTTATTCCTCTGATTTTTTTTATCTCTCCGTGTGAGGACGCTCATGTTTTTGACATCATTCCATAGTTTTTAAATCCTGCCATGTGAACCGGGCCTTCGATGTCCAGAAGACCTGCTGCTCCACCACACTGAAAGGAGCATGTCACCGGGATGCTCCCTGGACACTTTTGGGAGGAGCATTTCCTTCTAGGAGATCTTAAAACAGACCCATGAAACTCTGGAGGGACTATGACCTGGGAACACTCTGACTCGGATAACCAGAAAACGCCATCACAAGCAGAAATGTCCAAATTCACCCTCTTCTAATTTGTTCTTCTGCTTTGATGTTTACTTCACTCGTGCTTGTGGGCTGAGGGACGAACTTTGCTGTTTTTCAGCTCATTAGACCTCTGCAGCTGTTTGGGATCTTCCGTCACAGCCGGCGGAGCGGCACCGCGGCACAGACGGACCATTGAGGCTGACCTTTCAAACAATTTTTTCAGCATTAACAAAAACATTAAATATGAAGAAAGAAACACTTGCATTGATTCTGCCGTTGCATTTGAACTCAGTTTTATTGGGTTTTTGACAAACTGGTGCAAATGTGAAGTGAAGCATCAACACAGGGTTCCTGTGTGTGTGTGAGTGTGTGTGTGCATGATCCAACTGTGTGGAGAGAAATTATCCAGACAGTCTGGAGTTTGGGTCAGCTGTCAGAACATTTAATATTCTTTCTGTCACATTAGTCTTTGCAGGCTTCCTAACTAATGCATCTGCTTTTCTTCCCTCCAGCGCCACGTGTCAGCTAGAACCGAGGTTTTGAAGTATTTTTCATTAAATTTGAGGTTTTAAGGGATGTGATCTGATGATATTTTATCGTCATTTTCATCTGTTTCTATTGCTGGCCATGGTTAACCGTTTTCTCCACGTTTTCTGGGTTATTTTTCTTTCTTTTCGAACGATGCCCCCGTTTCTTGGACGTTGATTTCTCCCTGATTACCCAAACCGTGCGTCACTCCGTGAAATGCCAGAGGCTAATTTGCCCAGTCGTCTTGATGAGACAGTTGATAAGGACATTGATTAGCTCTCCGTCTGAAGGAGGGAAGGATTTCATTGGGACGAAGATACGGGGGCATTCATTTCAGCAATCAGCCCTCCCTCCGCCCTCCTTCCTCTTTTATACAATTGGCCAAACTCTTCCCAGAATTCCTTCAATGTGGATTACACGTTATGGTGCACGCAGTGGTAATTCAAGGTGAAATAAAACTCTTTTAATCCTGTTGGATACAGAAGTTAGGGAGAATGCAGAGGTGATTAGATGATTTTGGACCCTACTTTGATGCCCAAATGCCGATTTCTACGAGTTGATTTGGTAGAAACGGTCTAGTGAGCACATCCTTAGTCAAGTCCCCTTCTCCTCCTCTTTCTGCATGTGATCGCTGCTCAGAAACAAATCATAGGCCTTCATTATCTCCAGTCAGGCAATTTTGGGAACATAATACCGACTCGCGATTGGAGCGCTCGCCTCCATCGGGTCTGGGACCTGATCAAACCGCTTGCATGGAGGAGAAGGGGAGTTAAAGAGAAGCATGCCCGCCAGTCGGTTCATCTCCCTTCAAAAGGCATATGGTGCAAATTTCATCAAACGTGTAAGGGGGAGGGTTTGAAGGAGCATGCAAGCAAGTCATTGATGTGAAAAATAAGGCCAGGCTGTAAAAAACCAAATCAAACCGTGCTCGGCTTTCTGGGAGTGATTAAAGCCAAAGAAGAACCAGCTGCCTCATTGTCAGTCGCATCTCAATCTCCTGTTTGCTCTGGCAGCCTGCTGGCAGGGCAAAGCAGAGGGAAAGACAAGTGTTCGTCCCGTTATATTGGTAGCTCCTGAGCTCTGAGGAACCGCAGAAAAAGAAAGAGGCAGCAGGCTAGCGTGAACATAAAAAACAAGAGTCAAAGAACAGTGGATGGAAGGGGAAAATAAAAAAGAGAAGAGAAGAAAGGGAAATGCAGAAGAGTGGAAGGGGTCAGGGTTGGAGCATGGTGCAGGGGAAGCCTGGGCCTGCTGCTCCCCCTTGGGATGTCAAATGGAAGAGTCCCAGTATGTCCTTAAATATTGATGTGTAGTTTGAGTTGAAGGCCGATCTCTAATGTTCACTAGTGGCCCTGGGAGACCGGGCCCTCTACAGAGGAGTCTACACTTCACTTCAAATTACAGCCAATCATTTAGACAAACACATTGTTTTATAGTTAAGCTGCTCTGTTCTGATGCAGCTCTGGTTGACCTCGAGTCGAGTCATTTTGAGTTTCCTAACAGAAGAAGAGAGAAAAGTCGTCACCCATGACTACAACCTCATCAGGACCCTAAAAGCCTCATTTGTCCTCCACGAGGGAGAGGTGTGAGATGGAGCTGAGAGGGCGTAGACACCAGAGGGACCGTATACTTTGTATTTCATGCAAACGTTTCTTACCGCCATGAATCATTTAAAAATACTCAGCAGAGTCACACCACGTCCATCTTGTCTCCACGGTTCAAGGTAATCAGTCACGAGCGCCCTGATGCACTCACAGTCCAGCACCAGTAATCAATGCCATTACTGGTCTGGTCACAGGAGTCAGGTCGGGGCACGGCCCTCTGTCTTCCATCCAAAACCACGGTCAGCTTCAAAGGTGAAGGTCAAGTTTTCCATGACTCTTCCAGCTGTGGCTTGACCAAAGAGCAGAAGGCTGGAGCTCATGCTCTGTCTGCCCGTGTCTTCCACTCTGACCTGGGCTTCTGTCGGGGTTGCTGCCCCCACATTGACGGTCCCTCTTAGAGGACCTTGTGGTCGTGCTTGGTGAAGATGGTGGTGTTGGACGTAGTGGAGGGTCAGGCCCAACAAAGACCTCCTCTGTTCAGGGAGTGGGGTCCTGAGGATTGGCAGGAGGGCGGAATGGATGATATCGATTAGTTATCTCCTAGTCTGAAAGGAAAACACTAAAGGTTTCTGTGGTGAAACCCAGAGTTTTACTGTGTCTGTTCAGTTCTGGCATTACTCTGACAAACGCACCTCCGGCTATAGTTCCTTCCTACTTACACGCTTTTATTTTGAAACATCAGTGAATGATAATGAACAGGGTGTCATCTCAGCTGTTCTTTAGTCTCAGTACAAACACGCATAGAGTCTTTATTATTGTTGTGTCACCATGGCCGTGTCTGTGTTTGTTTCTACTTGCTGACACATTACTACAAACACAAGCACGATGACTCATGCTGTCAACTTCAAACTTGCACCACTTGTTTCCTGTGAGTGCATGCACAGTGAGATGATCATGCTGCAGAAACAAAAACAAAAACATTTCTTGTATTCTCACCACAAAATCCAGTCATTTTGGAATAGTTTGTGCAAAAAAGCATTTTGGAAGGAAATAGAAATCAAGTTTGAATGAAAGACTTTTGCATATATCAGCAAAGTTGTGTTTGAAAAGAAAGGGGATCAGAATTTGAGCAAAAGAACAACTTTCTGATGATTAAGCACAGCAGTGGATGAATCATTATTTGGGATTCTGTTTCAGCCCAGAACAACGTGCAAAACTACTATTTTAGTCCTGAGTAACAAACCTTCATGAGGCAATTGCTGCTGTTTTTGGCTTTGCACTTCTGCGCTGTCTAACTTGAATAAATGAGAGCACGCAGGATGTTTGCAGCAAGTTGTGCAGAAAAATGTACCAAAATGACTCAAAGATGGCTCTAAAAGGGGTTTGCATCACAGACGTCCTGACAACAAAAAATACTGCCCAGACAAACGAGGACGAGGACCACAAGCTGTGGAGCTGGCATCATTCAAAGTCTGGATATTCCCAGTACATCCTGGAACGTGCTCCAAAATTCTTCAGAGAGGGATGTTAGCAGTAGCTCGGGCTAGCGTTAGCACGTAGCGCGGGCTAGCATTGCTAGCATTACTGCACCAAAGGTTATAAATGACCAACCTTAAAGTGGAAAGGGACATGCACATTTATGGTAGTGTCTCTATGCTTATGAACCGTTTCTCAGCAGCTATTGCAACCCTACTAATTAGCATAAAGCAGTGAGAGACAGCGCCCCAAGCTGCCTATTTTCACCAAAAAGGTAAAAATGGTTTTAACTTCTAGGATCACTTTAAAACCTGGACTTTTTGCATTCTGAAAAGCATCTGTGCTTGTTGTCTGTTATTGTATTATAAATCCGTGTTTTTATGCTTTACTCCTTCATGTTGGTCATATTTCAGGTGAGCGGTTCTCTGCAGCCAGCGTGGCCCTGTCCCTACACCTGCGCCGGAATAAACGCATCAGCTCTAGACCTTAAACCTCTACGTTTGCTGACTTATGGAAAAGTGAAAAAAGTTTGACGATCACCCCTCCTCTCTCTTTGAGTTTTAGTCATTTTTCCTCCCCCCGTGCTTCGGAGCATGGATGTATTCAATCAGAAGCCATTCCCACTGAAACATGCTCTTACACAGCGAGTGAGTAAACCTTTATGTAACCGCCAGTCGAGTGGGGAGTTCATTTGATGGAGAGCCCTGCTTGATTTGTTTGTGGCTCCAAAGAGGCTTACGACACGCAAGCTGCCCCTGTTCTGCTCTGATAAATGGTTCTGGTGAGGGGAAGGAAGGAGACAAAGTGTGTGTGAGACCTCGCCAAAGACTTTGGGGTTTTTCACAGCTTAACTATATTAAGAGACAATCCCCCACAGACACGCACACACACACACACACAGAGCCCACACATTTATATTCGGCTGTTAAATATGAACATGCACAAATACAAAATGTTGAGTCACTCGCGACACATTTTTCACACACACACAGATGCTGGGTGGTTCTCCTTGAAGTGAAGCGGTAATGATGAGGTGGGAAGCTTTTCTGTTCCGACTCCAAAGGAAAAGCAGTTTCCATCCTCCTGCAGAGCGTGTCGCGTGTTTGCTTTGCATTGCACCGCTGCTGTCTTTTTGTATTTTCCAAGCCGACCAGTTGAAGCAGAATGTTACCTGTTACCACCCAGTCAGACCTGCAGAAACCCCGCCGCAGCATATTAGCGCACAGCGCAGCTACGCTAATGGTCCGTGAACACTCGGGGGGCCCACGTGGAACTTCTTGACTGGGTGTGTGTGCTTTGCATCTGCTCGTTGTTTTGTCTCTGTGTCTATTAATGAGTTTTACTGCAGAGGCCGGCTGCTGACAGGCCACACAGTAAAGAGCACGGGTCATCCAGTTGTCCCCGCCGGCTCCACCGCCCTACACGGTCCTCTGTCAAAACTGGGCAGAGAGTGTGCCACTGGAACACACAGATTCGCTCCGGCTGATGGCAAACCACAGCAGTGGAGCCTGTGGTGGACTGCATTTCCTTTAATATCCTGGCTAATGTACAGAGAGAAGCCAGGGCCTCCAGAAAGCCACTGGATCTCGGCCAGGCTTCCCAACTTACCACACCAGTCTTATGTAATGTTTTGATCGGTGCAGTAGGCAGTGTTTTGGTGCCGGAGATGCAAATACGACTTATATTTGTACATGGCAGCAGCTTCAATTCCTGGCAGTCTTTTCCTCACTAATGGCTTTTGCATGGTTCTTTGGGCATTGCATATTCTCGTTTTAGGAAAAACTTAACCTTTACTTTGCAAAGACACTTTAGTTATAGAGGGAAAACGCTTAATTAGGGATAATAAAATATATGTGGGTTGGCATTAGGTACCAGCAAAGAAATATGAGATTTGTGCAAGTTGGCATTTAAGTGGATGAAAGTCAGAAGGAAATGTTGGAGCATTAATGTCATGATGGACGACCAGCATGTGCAGAAATGATTGTTAAATTCAAGCAAAAGAAAATCAGCTTATAATTATTTTTATTTGATTTTTAGTAGGATTAGGGCTAGGGTTAGGGTTAGGGTTAGAGTTAGGGCTAGGGTTAGGGCTAGGGTTAGGGTTAGGGCTAGGGTTAGGGTTAGGGCTAGGGTTAGGGCTAGGGTTAGGGCTAGGGTTAGGGCTAGAGTTAGGGCTAGGGCTAGGGTTAGGGCTAGGGTTAGGGCTAGGGTTAGGGCTAGAGTTAGGGCTAGGGTTAGGGTTAGGGCTAGGGTTAGGGTTGGGGTTAAACAAACATAACCATGACCAAAACTTGTGCTTCAAGTGGGGAAAGTTCCTTTTTAATTGGAACATGATTCAGCAACAAATACAATGTTTATGCACAGAAAATGTGAAAATAGGAGTAAATTAAATCATTCTTAGCACTAATTGTGGGTTGGACTCCCCTCGTCTCAGATGTTTGATGCACCAACAAATCAGAAATAAGGATGCTGGCATTTTAGTGATAAAGAAGGCGCTGAGCCAAAATGATGCTCTACATTAACTAGTCTGGTTATGGTCCATCCCTCACCAGTGGTCATGGAGATCAGATGGTGGGAAGACATCCTGGATACAAGCAGCTGAGATGAGCTTCCTCTATAGGGTGGCTTTGGCAGAATAATCCCACCAATTTTTGGCTGGCCCCCTTCTGACAATCTTAAAGTTTGGTACGTTGACCGTAACGGCTTTATAGATAATGTTATCAATAATCCTACCTTGTGTGATGTGTTTCGAGCACCCTGTCCCACACTGGAAGACGTCGGGATTGCTCTGATCATAAATCCGGGTTTTGAAACATGTTGGATTGTCTTGTTCTGATTTTCAGGGACAAACGACCCTGCTGCCTGTCTAATGTGACGTCTAGCCAATCAGAAAGCGAGGTGGTGGAAGCACGCTTCTCACGCTTTATCTTGCGGGATTTCCCACCTGAGTGGGGAATGCCCCTGAGTGAATGCGGTTTATGTGTAGTGAGTAGTATTTGCCGAGTTGCCACACAACACACTGTAGGACCAAAACTGGTAAATCTGGGATTTTTTTTATCACCACGTACACGATGTCATGCTTAGATCGGCCTTTGGATTCCTCCTGGTTATCCTCTTTTGGAGGTTTTCTGGGCACATCCTGCTGGGAGGAGACCCCACAACCTACCACTTTGACCTGAGTTGTGGAGTGTTGATGAGGAGAGTGATGTTTGTGCCTCCATCCTCATTTTAAATCCTCATTAAAAACAGTCTCATGTAGAATTAAAGTCATCAAGTTAACCAAAGTGTTGTTTAGAAGACAAAGATACAGCGTATAGATGATCAGGAGGAAGCGAAGTGGGGGTATGTGTTGGTTGTGGGTGGTGAAGCATACTTTCATGAGTGAACCTCCATCACAGTATTCACAGCAGCTGGAGGAACCACATCTCCTCCCCTGGAACGAAGCCAGGACCACAAAAGAAAAGAAGAAGAAGAAAAAAACTGGGGAGAAGACGGTTTAGAGGGCAGCAGTGAAGTAAAGGAGAGGCGGTCTGCTTGGGGGTGTGGGGCTGAGGAAGGAAACCACAGCAGGATTACAAGCGAGGGGCTCTGCGTTTCAGTTAAACTTCTCTATCTCAGAAACCGTTAAATAGACTTGCTGACCCTCTCTGAGCTCAGTGAGAGCTTCCTGCCTCTGTCTGCCATGCAGAACCCCCCCTCCCACACACACACACGCACACGCACACACTTTCAGCCAAATCACACCTCTCTCCCGAACCGTGGCAGTTCATGAATTAGTCCATAGAGACGTTTTCTTGCCCAGACTCACTTCCTTACTTCCCACTCACATCTGGGGGCCACAGTTGTTCACAACGAGACGAGAACGGGCAGTTTTTAGGGTGGCCGGCGCTGAGTGGGCACACCTGAGGTTTGTTTTCCTTGCTGGGGACGTGGCTGCTGCTTTTGGCCCCTCGATGAATGACAAAAGAAATGGAAGGCTTCTTCACTTCTGTCTAAAACCTCCTGAAGCTTCCTGTTGACCTCGGTCACGTGATGGTTGTGGCGGGTCGTTATTGGATGTTCCGACCTCGTCCGGCCAGGTTCTGGCTTCCTTGCTTGTGTGGGCGGAGCTGCGCTTGGCCCGGCTCTGCTCGTCCGCCCGCAGACGTCGGTGTTAACAATGGTAGAAAGTTACGGCTTGTGTGTTTTTGTGTCGACGCAGGATAATTGCATCCTGTCTAGTGGTCGACCTTGGGTCAGCGATGAGTGTGAACCGTGTTTACTTTACTGTTTATATATTTTCATGCAGCACAGACCGTGTTAACTGATAAACGATGATCAATAACTCTCTTTTTGTGGGTTTCTTGTCTTGAGCAGATTAAAATTAGGCCCTGGCCTACTACATTGTTCAATAAAAGCCCCAAAAATGCCTCCAGCTGCTGTTTTTAGCTGCAGACTCAGTGAGATAGATGCAACGCTGCACGATTTGCTTTTGCATTTGCTAATTTCCGTTTTCACATAGTTTTCTGGAGAATGACTTTTAAACCTCAGAGGTACGGTTGAGAATTAAAGTGGCATCTCCACAAATCTGGAAGGAAGAGGAGAAAAGTGGGGGAACATCTGCAAAGAGCCTTCGTAATTATATCTGAAGATGTGTGTGTGTGTGGGGGGGTGTTATAAAGAAAATGAAGGGGGGTGAAGAGACAAAAAAAAAGTTCTGACTGTGAAATGACTGCCAGATTCCGATTTGAGTGTCCTGAAAGATCTGTGTCTCTGCCGCCGCTGCATGTGGGATGAGAGCTCTGGCAAATCAAAGGGGCGCTCGATAAAGATCTCTGGAAGCCCGTGCTAGTAAACAGGCCCATAAAAGTGGCTAGAGGGGTGGAGTGTCAGAAGAAAGTTGAACATCTGCCCACCTCCAATAAAGCCGGAGCTTCTGCAGGCGTCAGTTTCCAGCGCTGCGCACGGCCAGGCCGGGCTGAACTGACGGTGGTTTGGATCTTCATCATCGTATCACATCCTCTGATTAAGGACGATCACTCATGCAGAGCGTTGCTGCGCCTCAGATGGAACTTTTCTCCTCCTTTTCCCATCCTTCTACCCCCCGTAGCAACCCTCTCACCCCACAGGAATATTTGCACATTTAATTTTCATGTATAATCTGTCATTTCCTGCTATCAGCTCTCCACAATCTGATCTACAAAGCAAAAAGATGTCATAATTTCAGCTCTGAGTGAGTCAGCTGATCAAACCAGGCCTTGCATCTGATTGCTTTTTTATTTTTGCTTCATCACTACCAGTTTTATGACGTTGTGGCTAGAAGGGTGGTGTATGGTAGCTTAGATGTTTCATTTAAAATCACAAA
This sequence comes from Aphyosemion australe, assembly GCA_006937985.1. Lineage (NCBI taxonomy): Eukaryota > Metazoa > Chordata > Actinopteri > Cyprinodontiformes > Nothobranchiidae > Aphyosemion > Aphyosemion australe. Next base: position 1,296,904 of record SSNS01000092.1, read on the forward strand.
AACCCGTTTCAGAGCAGGCTGCCCTCCTGTTTACCCAAGAAGAAGGAAAAAAGGAGAAATAAGTGGGAAAACATGGCTGAGAGGTTTGTGGTGTGGCATTTGTGTCGTCGTTTTTCACACTTCTTTTAATTTACAACAAAATTCCTCATTCTTCCTGGTGCATCTCACTCCCCTCTTTGTCACAGAAAAGTCAAAAATATTGTTTTTTTTCTGAAGTGAGCCAGCATTTACACATTTGCTCTGCAGAACATGCATGCTCTGTTATTTTAAAGCTTACATGCAAAGTGTAGAAAAAGAACCCTGGCTTTGTCAAAGCAACAAAGAGCCCAGTGTGCGACGGCAGACGGAGCAGTGCCCTCCAGTGGTGCAGCAGAAAAAGAGGGGCCCTTCAGAGCCTCGGCACCACCTTCGTCCTCGGCTGGGTTCAGGAGCTTCTGCCCGACAAAGACACACAGCAGCTTTAAAAGAAAAAAAGAGAAGACTGTTTCCACCACAGTTTGAGGAATGTTTATCAGCGGTGAGCACGCTGCCCTGGAAGCATATGGTGTGGTTTCACCACTTCGGGTGCACGAGAGGTGAACTTCAGGAAAGTCGTATGATCAGAGGAGACCTAACAGATGGCTGAACATGTGAGCTTCTAGTCGTAGGTCCTGTTTGTTCCATAGAATCATAAATAAATTAAAACAGGCACAAATAAATGAATGCAGAACTGGAGTTAGTTTATTTTAATTTTCTGAACAACAAAACTTTAATTTTTTACTTTTCTCTCTAATGTTGGGATGAAAAATAATTAACGTGTGTGATAAGAAAAATAAGATTTCTTATTGACGATTCAGCTTGTTTAGATGCTTTTATTTGTATAAGAATTATTTTAAAACCTGAAAACAATACGAGACTCCATAAGCATGAAAATAATAAAAAATGCAAGATTTATAATTTAAAGTTTTTATCTAAAAAAAAAGATGTTTATTAAAATCAGGTCATTAAATTCTCAAGTATCTCCAGCACGCTTATATTAAGAAAGTCGGGTTTTCTTTAAGAACAAAAAACAAAAATGTAATATTTTAAGTCAATTTTCCACCAAAATGGTCAATTTTTAGAATTATTGTTTCATCCATTTTTAAAAATTTAAAAAAAGATTCTGGTGCTGAATTATAATAGAAAACATACAATCACATCACAAAACCTCTTATATTTTAATGAACTTAAACTAAATTAAAGAGCTGAGACAAGTTTCCAGATGAGTCATTTTTCAGCATAAGTCGTTACATTTAAAAGCAAATTTAATTTAAAGGTTTCCATCTTACTTTTAGCTATAATTTTTAACACTTTGTTATTTATTTGCATGAAGAAAAGATCTTTAAATGATGCCCAAAATACAAAGATCCCAGAATACCTATGAATACCCCTCCTCCCTACCTCCTCAGGAGGATGGGAGGAGGGGTATTCATAGGTAGTTTCTGCTCGTTAAGCAACAACAGACAGTTTAGAAGCTTGACTCCCTTATTCCAGTCAGAATTGACCAATCTCCTCGGATGAGAAGCGAAACGTCTTCAAGAAACCAAAGAAGTCCAGTTGCCTTCATTCAACCCCCTTTGTATATGGAGACAAAACAACCGAGAGGACCGAGACATCGTATTTTCCCTGTCACCTTTCCCCCTCCCAGATATTTCCCGTAACTCCAATAGTGGAAAAAGTCCCTTAAGAAGTTCTTCTAACTCTATAACTCTGTATACCCCCAGCCTCCGTCAGCAGGACCTCCAGCTTCTCCGCTTTAACGACCCTCTCCCCAGTAGGCCTCGTTAACTTCTTCTCAGAACAAATTAGGAGGTGTTACTCATGTCAGAGGTCATTTCACTGCATTTGCATCGTCCGTAACCCTGAAAGGTGTTAACTCAGAGTTCAGCACCTCGTTTAAGCCTCGCCTCAGTCTGGTCGACTCATGAAGGGAATCAAAAAATATTCACCCAGCAGGGGTTTTGCTGGTTTCTATAGCTTAGGGGTGGGCTTCTGTCTTAATGTGGTTCACTTAAATGTGGCTGGATGTGGAATAGAGGCACATTTGGTTATCTGCAGCCGTGCAATAGAAGGATCGGTTGGGGGGCCCGATGCGTTCCACGCCAAGAGTTTAGAGCAGAAGATGAAATTGTACTCAGTGGGATGCTTTGCCGCGTGCTACTAGTTGACATTTTAGACAGTATTTTTAGATCAGAGGCAGGACACATGTTGCTTTGAGCGGTGCGGTGTTAAAACAGCAGCCCCTCACAGTCCCATCCAAAGCTGCGTTGTATAAAAAGATTAATATTCCACAGATTCAGCAGCGGGAGCGCCAGCTGATATGTGGCGCGTAAAACGCTGCTGCTTTCAAGCTTTTCCAATAGGAATCAAATCAAGCTCAAACATTTGCAGCTTCACAGAGATTATTGGTGAAATCAGAGCCCGAATGACAGGACTCGTATAACCCCCCCCACACACACACGCACACACACACACCCTTTGGACCAAATACACTTGTTTATTTTGGTCTGTACCTCGTGATTTCTCGAGTTTAAGTGTAAATTACATGTCGCCACCATTAAATATTAAACCCAGCAGAGCTTTAATAATTGATGGCATCACTTCTTATGCAACTCTGGCTGAGATGCTGCTCCAGAGAGCCCCCCCACCCACCCACACACACACACACACACACACACCATCCTCCTCCTCCTCCTGCATTAGGCTCTCCTTGAGGTTAGAGACTGTGACCACCGTGCCGACCCACTTCTTTTTAGCTGGCAGATAGATGATTGCAGGAAGTTCGTAAAAGAAGATCTACCCCTCCAGGATGGCTGCATCTTGGGGAGGGAACGACTGCCTGCTGATGGGTGTAAGTGCTCCTTCAACCACAACTAAGTGTGTTCTTTGGACCTGAGGACTCTCAAGCTGTGGGCACGATTGGTATAATGATTGGAGTATAGTGTGTGTGTGTTGGAGTATAGTGTGTGTGTGTGTGTGTGTGTGTGTGTGTGTGTGTGTGTGTGTGTGTGTGTGTGTGTGTGTGTGTGTGTGTGTGGAGGTTACCCACATGGTTTCCATACCCTGTTAGCTTCTCCTCCAGAGTGATGTGTTCAGGGTGGCTACGGCATCTCAACATGTCACCGCTTCAAAAGTTTATTCAACAAACGGGCAGCCATAATTGCTGCGATGGTAAAAGCTAAAAAACAAAACACTGACAGGATTTAACCGTAAATATGTCTCTGATATGAATCCAGAGAAAATACGCCTAGATAAACGGAATCAGGTTTGTTTAAAAAAGCACAATATCAGAGTTTATTTATACTTTACGGCGTGTTTTTGATGCAGGCAGCAGTAAAAGTCCCTTTCTGTGGTTTAACGGCTCTTTCCTGTCCTCACCGCTCCTCCTGGCAATAATCAATGCAGCTTTATAATAACCTGTAATAAGTCTCGTCACTTTGGGAGTGATGGTGACTGATAGACCTCCGCTGTCCTGTCTCCAGCTGACGCTAATGCACCGACTGTCTGTGAACGACTGTTTATTACGCAGTAAGGAGATTTGGAAATAGCTCGATCAATAATGGATGGTGCTTCCTTAACTTTATGCATGTAGGCTGCAGGGGGGGTCCCATGTAAAAGTGTCTAGTGTGCAGGTTTACAGCATTCCCATTCAGCTGTTTTAACTGTAAAACTACGAGGAAACCTTTTAATGTGTTTATGTGTAAAAATAATTAAGAATTATCGTCTCATTCCTGAACAGCCTCAGTTTGGAAAAATTGCTTTTGTATAGTTTCTACTTGTGTTTTGTTTGTTTTCTGCAAAAATATTTAAAAATTCCTGACTTTCACATTTGTAAATAACCACATTATACACGTGAATTTAAGCGTACAATAAAGGAAAAGGTAGATGGCACTTGGACTAGCCTTTAGCTCATCAATCCTGACAAACGTGAACACTATTTTTCCAAACGGAGGCCCTTCCGAGAGCTTCCTGCCTTGGATTAAAACTGTAAAAATTAGTTGCAAAAAGCTTATAAATGACGTCTGATGAACATTTTAATGAGCTAATGCAATCCTCAGATTTTCTTTTCTCCTGCGTCTTTAGAGAGTTTTAGATTTACAAATTACATTCAGTGAGGACAGGATTTAGTATTTGATTTGAAAATTCACCACAGCATCAAACTGAGCTGAGATGAAACCCAGATTTACGTCTAAATTTGTGCATTTTGCAGGTAAAAATCATTTTAAAAATCCATTCTTTGAGGGCATAATCTTGAAACAAATCATTTTCTGAGCTGGATCAGGTTGAGATAACTTTTCTTCACTGATACTAACTGGTGACCTGTAATGCAAATCTGATGTTTTGCATCTTTTTGTGCAGCCATGTGGGTTTCTACGGCTCTATAAACACTTCAGACGTTGAACAAGCAGCCATCCCATGTTAGTTTTTGTTTTATGAATTAAATGCATGACACAAGCTGATTCTCCCTACCCACCAAAATAGTTGACAGAATGTTTCATATCAACCACAGAATTGTTTGAACTGTGAAAGAAATTTCCTTTAACCTCTTCCGGTGCATCCTTGCAATTTTTTCTTTAAAAACATTTGAGTGATTCTGATAACAGGATCATGTTTGTAAACTAGAATCCAAAAGATGATTAGAATAGACATCATCACATTTAGTTTGATGATAAATAAAATCTGCTGCCAGGAAAAGAGGCTAGTATAGGTAGAAATCATCACTCACTGTTTCACATAGCAACTGTCTTGCAACAGTCAGTGTCTGAGGAAGCAGTGGAGCTGTAGTGTAGCCGTCCCTCCCTCTCAATAGAGGACCATTTCACATGTTCAGCACTTTGATTCTGCTCAGTGAATGCTCCCTCTTCAGCCGACACTCCTGCTTTCAAGCAGCACGGGCGACAAATGTATAAAAGAAGCTCTTCAGGCCTCAGAAAATATTTTGGGAAACCAAAATAGCCTGGCACTTATGAGAAAAAGAAGACTTTTTCTCCTCCGTGTAACTGGAAGGGCGACAGGCAGATATACGGCCTGCTGAAATCTCACTGGAAGAGGAAGATGTTTATGTTTTCTCCTCCTGGCCACAACTTAGAAACCCAAGGAATCTGCTGTCCTGCTCGCTCCGCCGTCTGATGGCTCAGTGTTGGCCTCAGAGCCGTCGGGGCGGGGGCGGGATTTGGTGGTGTGTGTGTGTGGGGGGGGGGGTATCCTGTGAAAGTGGCTGAGGTTTTCTTGGGTCCTGTTTGGGCACAGCAAGACCATCCTGTGTCGAAGTCCAGAGAAATGCCCTCTGAGAGAGAGATGAGGTGTGTGTGTGCATGCATGCACGTGTGCAAGTGTGTGTGTGTGTGTGTGTGTGTGTGTGTGTGTGTGTGTGTGTGTGTGTGTGTGTGTGTGTGTTCAGAAGGATGATCCCCATGTGTGGGCAGTCTCGCCACCCTTCGCTGCCACACACGTTCCCTCGTCTCACCTTTGCAGGATGAATACCTGTCCATCCCTATCTGCACACTCACACACATTAACACCACAGTCAGACCACCCAGGCATGAGGGGAACCATGAGAAGGCCACTTTATGCTCCCAGACAGCCCAGTCCAACCACAGTGGCGCCCCTCTAACACCCGTACAGCCACCATTACCCACAAAACTGTTTGTGTGTGTGTGCACATCCTTCTTTGGCTCATCCGCCTGCGTTGACGTGTGTGTGCATGTGTGTGTGTGTGTGTGTGTGTGTGTGTGTGTGTGTGTGTGTGTGTGTGTGTGTGTGTGTGTGTGTGGACGGACTAGTGACTCTTCTCTTTATATTCTGCCAACCACAGGCTCCAGAACATTTAACTGGCTTAATTTAGTAAAATGACTCCAGAGTTTTGCTCCAAACATCAAGCGTCGTGTCCAGCGTCTATCCACGGCTTTCCCTCGCACTAATATCCACTGGTGTGTGTTGATGGAGGCTGAATAATGAGCTAGATTGGTGAAAGTGTTGTGGGAGCGGTGGTTTGGTCGGATCTTGTTATGTGACCACCTCTTCTTTGTTCTGCATCCCTCTCCAGGTCATCCTCCAACCATGATGGAGATTTTCTGGGACAAATTAGCCACATATGTTGAATAATGATGATTGTTTGGGCACAAATTGGCTCGGAGGCATTTGTGTGTGTGTGTGGGTGTGTGTGTGTGTGTGTGTGGGGGTGTGTGTGTGGGTGTGTGTGTGTGTGTGTGTGTGTGTGTGCAACCCAGCGGTTGCCGTGCCAGCACTGAGCGATACTTGTTTGTGTAAATCCTCTAATTAATTTTTTCTTCGCTGTATCTGTAATTAAAAATCCACCTCAGATAATTTCTCTGATTGCCGTGACATTCCTGACGAGGGAGGAGGAGACACCAGAGAAGTGCAGCAACAAATCTGGAGGAGCATGAGTCACTTTCTGTGATGCTTTTCCAGCCAAACCTCCCACTGCGGCACGCACACCGTGGCAGCCTTTGATTGATGACTGCTGCTATTGTCGGACCTCGCGCCTGTGATCTTTTAATAAAGTTTGTTTTTACACCCAGAGAGCTGGTTGAACTCGCTGCACGGCGGGAATCCTGCACCGTCACAAAAACAACAGAGCTCATAATACATTAAGATGTTTGACGAGGCCTTGGATAAGTTCATAACGCACTAAAATAAACAAAAGGAACAGAGTTTCCATTGTAGTATTAACCTTTATTAAACTTGTGAACGTCTACATACTTTAGTCACTTTCATTTTCACTGATACGAGTCCTGCTGAAAACGTTCTCATTTCCTCCTGAACATCACATGCAGATGGCTTTTCTATGGACAAAATGATCATTTTTGAACACCCCAGTCCTTCACGTGTCTGTTTGTGCAAACTAAGATGTTTTTACCCATGCACCTCGTGGCTTCTTGTATAGACACTGAAAACCTAGATACACACCACTCTGGTGCTAATCCCGCCCACCAAAGAGCGTTGTGATTGGCAAGACACAAAACTGATCGGGCCTGCCGAGGCTCCTATAGACAATGTAGATGTCTAAGCTAGGGACCAGTTTTTAAACTGACTGATGCAATTTGTTGTTTCAAACTATTTAGGGAAGTTACGCGGCACGTTGACGCTGAAGATTTTGGTTGGTCAGAACAGGTTTGCAGGTTGTAGTTCTTGTTTGGGAAACATGGAGGACTTTTATGAAGATCATTACCTTTGTAACTGATATTTGGTCCAATTAATAATCTCAGACTACACACCATACATAAATAAATGAAACAGGGCGCTATTTTAAATAACTTTATTGAACAAATAGCAACAACAAAAAAAACAAATGACGTTTACAAAAGTATTCAACACCTATGCAAACAGCCAGGGGTGTTAGTTATATGAATACAAGCAAAATTTCACAAATTAATTATTTTGAGAACCTTTTTGTGGATAGTCTGATTTTGATTGAAAGGCTCAGTCAGGAAAAAGTGTTAGTTTTCAGAGTGGCGTTGCCGTAGCGTGACGTTATCGACAGGCGCTGGTTCATAAAACAGCCAGTCTTCGCTATCAAGCCCACAGACGACATATAGGTAGACGCCCCGTCAACTGGTGCTGCCTATTGGAGCTGGCGTAGCAGCAGGCCGCCATCTTGGATGGGTTCCCATTTGCCGCCAGTGTATTTATTTCTAGTGAGGAAGGTGCTTACCCAACTATAAAAAATATTTTAATATGGTTTTTCACAAAATCAGACGTATGGTATGATAATTAAAATATAATAAATTAAAATATAAAATCCCAACAGGTAGGCTAAAAAAGTCAATAGTAATCCCATGTGATCTGTTTTCAATAGCACGCCAGTTGTTGCAACCGTAGGCTGCACAAAACGGTAATGTTGCTCACCCTGCGTTGACTCCAGTTGGGTTTGGAGAGGGAGGAACCCACCCAATATGGCAGCAGCGCTGTTACGCTCACCAGCGCCCAATGGCACATCTACGTATTCATGTCTATGATTGAGCCATTAGCTTCCAGGAAAACCAGTAACTTTTCTGATAATGATCTTCTAGTACAGTTGGACTTGTTCACGCTGTCGCCACCTACTGGCTCGGAATCTGCATTTCAGTTCCTGTGTTTTCACTGGATTGGGTTTGTTTTCAGTAGCACAAAAACTTCTACTTTTAAAATAAAAATGGTTTAGAGTTGTGACAAGTCCGTGTGGTCATCCTCATTATGTACGCTAAATGGTGTTTGCTTTAAACTCACTTTATCAACAGTGATAACGACTACTGCGACGTCTTTACAGTGGGAGTTAAAGAGCAGCTGAGTAAAGCAGGAAGTTGAAACATTCTTAGAAAGGCTGTCGCCACCGACACCAGCAGGATGATGAAACTACCAGCGTGAGCCTCCCATTAACGGACAGAGCCTTCTATTTATTTTTCTGTGCTGCTCTCTGATTGGTTGGCGGAGGTGCAGCGGCCAGTGAGCAGCGCGCTTCCCCTCTAGTGCCTGATGACAGATCTAAAGGATAGTTCGCCATCCCCCTTGTTACAAATAACTTCCTTTGACATGCTTGGGCACGCTGACAATGTTTTGAGTGAAAACAGCTTTCAGGGTTGGATGGGATACGAGCTTTCAACCCCTGGGGTGGGCTACTTCTTCAACCGCTGCTTTCTTCCTGTGAAGAGAGAAAGTAAGAGGGTCCAGATAGAGACAGACAGACAGACCCCAGCTAAGACTGGGATTAGACTGCACACAACAGTCAAGCATCGCAAATAAAAGCAGCCTGAACTGGCTTTAGACTGTGACGAGGCCTGCTTTTTCTCTGCTGATGCTTTAAAGACCCGCAGCAAAAGGGAAGGGAGGCTTACAGCAGAGGTGTGTTGTTGTTGACGAGGACGGGGAAGGATGCCTGGACAGTTTTCCTCTCCTTTTGTGACTGGATCCACTTCTGTGGTCTGGACCGTGTGTTCAGAAGCTATTTCAGGTCTTTGCATGTGATCTGTGTCGTGGGCCAGACGAGCTTTGTGTCTGCTCTCTGTCCTCCAGGTCTGAACTCATTAAGGAGAACATGTCTTATTGCTCTGCGTAAACCGCAAATCGTTTGTTTTAGTCAGCATGGGCATCGAGGCTTTGCCGCAGGGCCTCCATTTTTAACTCTTTCCCTGGATGACTGGTTCTTTGCAACTGTTTCATGTTGAGTTGCTTTAACTCTAAATCCCAAAGTGACTGAAATCTTCAGAGTTTGCAAAAAAAAAAAAAAAAATTGGGTCTGATGTTAGCATTGAAGCTCTAGTTTGTTTATGAAGTTTTTATTACTTACAGCTTTACTTGAAAGTATTACCTATTGTGGCATCTTCCTCCTTCCTATGTTAACTAGTATAGCTTCACCAGATGGGATAACCATCTTCAGCTCCATTCCTCAAATATGAGAGGCCTCAAATATTTTTCTATTTGGAGCCAAAACTCATTTTGGCTGGATAAAATAAATTGTATACATATTGAGAAATTGGTGTTAAATCAGTGCCAGATTAAATAACTGAATCTCCAAGCTCGTGTCATTTATTTTAACATTGTTTGCAAATCTTCAAAAAATACGTTTGAAAGTATTTTCCTCGTAAAGTTGGAGCTAAAGCTAAAACGTCTTCCTGCAGCCATACTTATTCCAGTGTGGCATTCCTCAGGGCTCCGTTTTAGGCCTTGTCATGATTTTTATTTTATCAGCAATAAAATTATAGGAAAAAATGTCAAATTGAAGAAATAAAACTAGGAGGAAATGGGCTAGGATTTTTCTCCACATGATTTAGACACGATATGGTCACATTTACTCAAAAGAGATGAAAAAGTACTTTGAAGTTTATTTTGATACAAATACAGTAACCCTTGAAATGAACATTCTAATAATAATTGACAATACAGTTAATGTGTTTTATAACTAGCTAAAATGTGTTACTTTATTCTATTAACCAGGCACTGAATATTATCTCTCTACAAATGGTGGCTCAGATGAAAACGTTTGTGTCTACTGTAGTGGTAACAAGACAAAACAGCTATTGGATTCTTGAGAATCAAGACATGAGAAAGTCTTCTTTACCCACATTTACTCCTAGAGATGAATTGTGGTAAACTATTATAAACAACAAAACATGACATCTTGTCAGTAGCTAAGGATGGATTCTGTCCTTGGCTCTTTTACACTTCTCTTTTTATCAGCTGTCCTGTGGGATGAGTCTTCTTGATAAGGCCCATCGGTACGCTGTTATGTTCCCCTCAATTGCCTAATCAGAGGAGATGGTGAAATCAATGCCGTGGATGGATCCTAACAGGAATCTGAAATGAACACCAACACATGGGATCAATGTGAGTCTCCGACTGTGTTTCTGCACAAGAGTGTGAAGGGCTGGAGAGGTTCGACCTTCGCCAGGTCAGCAACACTCGCTGGTGGGGCTGGATTGGATCGCTTTTGGGAAATGGCGGGGGGAGGGGGTGTGTGTGTTAATTAAAGGTTCGGGGGGGGGGGGGGGGGGGGGGGGGGGTTGTTGAATAAAAAGATTCAGACATTTTAGTAAAATCAGGACTTTTTAAACTAAATCAATCTCTCTATTAGCCGAAAAGAAAACCGATCCTGGAAGATCAATCATGGCCACCGTGAAGAATGTGCAAGTTAAAGTGAAGGAACATTGATTTAGTTCACTGCAATTATATTGGAAACCAAAGGCGATAAAACAAAAACATCTTGATGGAGACGGCGGAGGAGGAAGAGTCCTCGCGATCTGAGAGATAAGATAGGCGGAGAACTGAAACAAAACCACATGGATGAGAAGGGAAGAGGGGCTTGTCACCGTCTCCTCACCATCTGGTCCCCATCACCTTCGCCGTGCCTCCACTGATGTCACTCTGAGAAGCAATGGTACCAATTAGAAACCAGATTGGAGACATCTCCTGAACAGAGAGATGCAGGCTCACTTCCAAGCCTCTGTATCAGTAGTCTACTAAAATCAGGGCGTCGTAAACTTAAAAGATCGTCACCTTCGCCGCCTTGGCTGCTGATGATTCATTAAGCATTCGTCTTGCAATAAAGCATGGTGCAAAGTGGATTCCTTTGCTTAAATCGTTGTGACTCTTTTTGTTGGGTTAATTGATCCCATTTAGGGCTTTTTTTTTGACACATCAGGAGCAACATGAGCAGCGCTGGCTCTCCTTTTATTTCTTTATCAGGACCGGAGACTGCTCGGGCACTTTCCCAGAATCTGTCAGGGCCCGGCGAGCGCAACGCTTCATCCATCACCGGAGCCAGCTCCACAGGCTTTTCATTTTACTGGAGAGGCCAACATCTAAAGCCAGGCCCATTAAGTCTTCACATTCGCGTCCCAGTGCCTGTCATTTGGCTCGCATCAACAAAAACAATCTTTCATTCCCGCCGTTTCTCCTTTTTCCTCTCATTCACATTTTTAGTTTCTCCATCAGAAGCTTCATCACTTTTCTCACTTCTAATGAGGAGAAAACTTGTTTTGTTTGTAAATAATGACAGCATCAAGCGGACTGCAAATGAAATGCACATAATGAAAATAAGGATGGGTTTGTTGATTCTTTATTGATTCTTTGTGTTTATTCCATTGGGGTTCCTGCTCCTCCGCCTGTATTGGTGGCCTGACAATCCAAAGGCTGCCAAGTTCCTCCTGTTTCTTCAACTTCTTTCCAAAAATTGGCTATTTTCCATCTGTAAATCAGACTTGGTCACTATTAACTTTGGTGCTCCACAAGGTTCTGTACTTGTCCCCGTTTAATTACTACTTTATCTTCCTTCCTTACATTACTGTAGAAAGACAGATTTTAAACAATTGCATCCAGTCAAAACATCTTTAATAGTTGATTCCTGTATCATTCCACCAAATTATTGATCAAATTATTGATGCATTATCACTAGAACCCCCTAAATCATTCTGATCTTATATTTTTCTAATAATTGGTCAAAGGTTTCTGACCTTTTCATCCCCAAGATTTTTTTAAGTAAAAAAAAATTGAGGAAACCTTCTTTTATTCCCTTGTGAAGTCTTTTCCTTGCCGTTGTCCGCCTGTAAATCAGAATGAGTCACTCTTAACTATGGTGTTCCTCAAGGTTCTGTTCTTGGCCCCATTTAATTAGTACTTAATCTTCTTTCTTACGTTATTATTACATATGTTATATTTTTATCATTGTCTTTTTTGTTTTGTTGCTTATTTTGAAAGATGATATATATTTATATGTATTAAGAAAACACACCACTGGATATTTTTCTTCTGGATATTTTTATACTGCAGCTGTCATCTTTCTAACTGTACCAGGCTGCTCTCATCATTTTAACCACACAAATAAAAAGCTCCTAGATGTTACAGACTCATAAATACCACATCCACAATCAAACTGAGACCTTCTGAGTTATGAGGTATGATAAATTCAATTACTGCAAAACCCCCACTTGCCTTTAGTTTAGGATGAAATCCCCTTTGCAACGCGTTCTTGAAAGCTACAATTTCTTCAGTTGTTTTGACTAATAACGAAAGTGTTGAACATTTAAAAAAAACATCTCCACTGATTCATCTGCAGGATATTTCTGTTGAGAACTTAGTTTCCCTCCAGCTCATTATTGCAAAACATTGTAGTTTGAGCTGTAGTATTTCTGTAATACGTGCTCCGGTTGTAACCACAGCTCCCAGTTCATTAGACACGATCACACATGAGTAGGATAGAGTTCTACTTTCTCATTTGAATGCTGTCGCAGTGCCAAGAAGGAATATTTGGCAATCCGCATCAGTCTGCCAGGCGAAGCGGCTCTCAAAGTAGCATTCCTGTGTGTTGTGATTGTGGTGCAGGGTGTTCTCACATGTTGTTATGGGTAGAGTTCCCTCGTGTCTGCTAACACCGCTAACACCAAACACTTAATATCCAGGGTGGGAGTTTTTGGATTTGGGGTCACCGCTCGGCGGGCGGTTTGTTTTACGCTCTCCTGTAACTTAAAAGTCACTTGGTTTTTTATCTCTTATCCCTCTCCACCAGTTGCACCTCCATGCAGGAAGGAAGCTGTTGTTGTGAAACGCTCTGCTGCTCAGTTTCATTATCAGCCAGCTCACAGTGAAAAACAGCCACGAAGGCGGAGGGGGTTTTGACAGTGTTTTATCTTTCACTCTGTGTGTGTGTGTGTGTGTGTGTGTGTGTGTGTGTGTGTGTGTGTGGAGCCTTTTCTTCTTGACAGCAGCATTTCACTGAGACTTATTTACTTTTGACTGGTTCCCTTTTCCCCCTTAAAGCTCTTTAAGGTGTTTACATAATGAACATGTTGAATTTGTTACAGAGTCTGAGCCGTATTTCCACTTGGCTCCAAGTAAATAAAGGGATAGACCCTATATTAAATTTTTTTTTTTGATTTATATGATAATTAAGCCAATTACAATCTGTTTATTGGCCCGTGTGCGGGTTATGACCACTTTGGGCATGCCATTGAACAATGTGGAACTTGTTTGGCTGCCGTTTGAAGCGGTTTGGCTGTTTGGAGGGTGAAATGCGACTTTTTAAAAGCTGCTTTTTGATGCCATATTGTGCACTCAGCCTAAACCATGAGCTCCTGAAAACCCGGGGGAAGTATTATCAAATTTAACCCAAAAACACACTTTCTGGTTTAGGTTTTGTCAACCATGTCCTCTCCAGGAGCCCACCCTCAACGAGAAGATGCTGGCTGTTGTTTCTGCAAGAGTTCACTTTATGCTTGGAAGAGTTCAATGTGTCTGGTTTTCATCCAAATTTCCTGTCACTTTATTTAAAAAAGTATCAAACTTTGACTCCCTTTGCACGTCAAAACATCTGATCTTCTGTTGAAACCATCATCGATCCCACCGACTTTCTCCAAAGACGACAAGAAGCCGTGCATCAGAGCCTTTTCCTCTCTGGCGTTTCAGAGAGAAAGGCTTTCACAAACCACTGGTAAAAATGTTTGTCTCAAGTTAATGGTCCTCTCCTCACACTTGAGACCAAACAGAACAAACAAAAAGCACTTATGTCAAACGGCATCCTTCATTACATAGGAAAGAGAATGTTTTATTAACTCTAAATAAGCCCCACACCTATCGTAAACACCTATATTACTGTAATGCTGTCATTAAATGAGCAAGAGGAAGCTTTCAGTCTGATAAACAGCAAACAGCTCTCCATTTGCCTCTGGCTAAAATGATTTAATGGCCGGACTGAATCGGTGAAATTAAGTTGTTGTTTCAGTTGCAACGTATAAGCAGCCCGACCTCGTTCACTGGAAACTTCCTGCATGTTCCTCAGACTCCACGGGACAAAAACACTTCTGAAGTAATAAAAGTTATGAGCGTTTTGGGCCAAGTGATGAAAATATAGTGAAATAAATAATCATAAAGATTTTAATTAAACCAGAATAACATAAATAAAGGCTGCATTTAAGAACAGATTCATCCTCTTATTTTGTTAATTAGATTTTAGTTTGCATGACCTTTTAGATTAAATGAAATCTTCTCTGGTTGATGTTTTGGAATAAAACAAAGTTTTTCTTGGTTTATATCAAAATGAGTGTTTCTCTGCACAGCCAAGGTGGTGAGGGGATCTGTTTTGGTGGCCTGAGGATCAGGTCTCTGCTTTTTGCAGATGATGTGGTCGTGTTGGCCTCATCAGAACGTGACCTCTAACTTTTGCTGGAGCGGTTCACAGCCGAGTGTGAAGCAGCTGGGATGAGAATCAGCTCCTGTAAATCCGAGACCGTGGTCCTGCCTCAAGTGGAGGAGTTTAAGTATCTCGGGGTCTTGTTCACGAGTGAAGGAAAGATGGATCAGGATATCGTTAGATGGATTGGTGCTGCGTCTGCAGTGACGCGGTCGTTGTACCGGTCTGTCGTGGTGAAGAGAGAGCTGAGCCGGAAGGCAAAGCTCTCGATTGATCGTTCCTACCCTCACCTATGGTCACAAGCTTTGGGTAGTGACCGAAAGAATGAGGTCGCAGATACAAGCAGCTGAAATGAGTTTTCTCCACAGGGTGTCTCAACTCTCCCTTAGAAACAGGGTGAGAAGCTCAGTCATCCAGGAGGGGCTCGGAGTAGATCCACTGCTCCTCCACATTGAGATGAGCCAGTTGAGGTGGCTCGGGCATCTGGTTAGGATGCCTCCTGGACGCCTCCCAGGTGAGGTTTTCCGGGCACGTCCAACCTGGAGTAGCCAACCTTTATTAGTGTCTTTATCGACTTAAAGAAGGCATTCGATGTTATAGACCATTCAAGGTTACTTCAAAAACTATATCAATATGGAATAAGAGGTGTGGCTCACAAATGGGTTAAAAGTTATCTAGAAAATAGAAATCAATTTGTTCAGATAAACAATACCAAATTAGAAATTAGTGATATTAGCTATGGTGTACCACAAGGATCTGTCCTGGGACCTAAATTGTTCATATTATATATAAATGACTTGGTAAATGTATCAGAACAACTTGGTACAGTTATATTTGCTGATGATACAACATTGTTTTATTCAGGATCAGACATTAATGAAGTTATTCAAGTGATAAATAACGAATTAATAAAAGTTAAAACCTGGTTCGATATAAATAGATTAACACTGAATATAAATAAAACAAATTTTATTTTGTTTAGGCACAAAGCAAATATTGATGCATCATTAATAATAGATGGGATGGAAATTCAAAGGGTGAAAGAAACCAAATTTTTAGGAGTTATACTAAATGAAGACCTAAACTGGAAGTCACATATAGCTTATATAAAAAGTAAAATTGCCAAAGCCATAGCAGTATTACACAGAGTTAAGTTTCTACTAAATAGTTCTGGTTTGTTAACATTATATAACTCACTGATTGTTCCATATTTAACTTACTGTGTAGAAATCTGGGGATCCACATATAAAACTCATACTCAACCTCTGTTTATTCTACAGAAAAGAGCATTAAGAATCATTAATGGCAGTCATTGTAGAGATCCCTCAAACCCATTATTTAGCAAATATAAAATACTGAAATTTAATGATTTAGTGGATTGGAAAATACTGCAATCAATGTACAGAGCAAATACACAAATTTTACCAGCAAACATTCAGAAAATGTTTGAAAAAAGAGAGAGCAGTTACTTGTTGAAAGGAAAAGCAGTCTTTAAAAAACCCAGGTTCAGAACCAAAGTAAAGGAAATGAGTATTTCAGTAAATGGTGTAAACTTATGGAATAATCTTAACAATGAAATAAAAGAAATAGGGTCATTTAACACATTTAAAAGATGTATTAAATTTAAGATACTGAGAAGTTATGATAATGTAAATTAAGTTGGTGTCTGTCAGCGAGACTTTAAATTGTTAGAACAGGACGCGATATAATGTATATGAATGATGGAATGTATTTTTTGTTAGTTTTATTACGTAATAAGGGGCGGATAATATAAGATATTTTCTTCTTCCGGCACCTTTTCATTCAAAAATGTAGTGTTTCTTATTGGTTTTTTTTTTTTTTTTTTTTTTTT